>CANTUQ010000168.1:3600000-4070000 GCA_947683425.1 Excoecaria cochinchinensis
AAGATGATGTGATCCAAATAGATAAAGCTATATATATCTATAATCTTAGTTCTTTGTTTTAATTATTTGACTTAGTTCTTATAAAAAATAATTATTTATTCTTTTATTTGTAGATTTTCAAAAAAATGCATATGGAGTCCACTATTAATATAGTAAAATATTTCTACACTTTTCAATTGTTTTGTATTGTGTTTTCACAGTTTAGTTGAATTTATTGCATCATTGGTTGTTTGTATAAAATGCAGGTGTAAGAGGGCTTGATTAGATTTGCTGTAGTGTTATGTATTGGAAGTTATGTTATATTCATTTACATGTATGCTTTTTTTTTTAATTGGAGGAAATTGAATGTGTTATTAATCAGAAGTTATGTTATATTTGTTGGGTTTAAAATGAATCAATTCAAAATTAAAATGCAGCGAAAATAAATTAAACCCTCCAGGATCCATGCAATCCAATTGACTCAAAAGAAAGATTAACAAATGCCGACCTCTTAAGTGCAGAAATGTCGATTAATGCCTAAATTTGATCTGTATGCTATCTTTATTAACATAAACACACGACTTCTCCAAGCCGAACCGAACTGTAGGTGCTGCTCCAAAGGAACTACCACCTTCTATGGTATACACACACACGAACAAATGAACAGATGGATTGCAGGGGTGCTAGCTCCCTACACGTGTAATTGGATTTCAATTTTTTTCCTTTGTATTTTCTTTCTCAAAGAAAAAGGTGGCTGCTGGGGTTCTCTTTTCTGTATGTTTCTAAAATAGCAGCCACTCCCAAAAATGAATTGGGGTTATGTAAAACATATATATCTATATATATAGCCACTTAAACCCTAACGTATATAGAGAAATTTAAGGATATCATTTCTTATTCAAATAATAAGAAATATTATATATATATATAATTTCGAATAAAATATCTATCATATTTAAATTCGAAATACCGAAATTAAAATTCAGTCTGTTCATTATGTTCTTGGTGTGCAATCCAATATGTTCATATTAAGTTGGCAGTGGGCCTAATCCTATAATTGGTCCACAAGTCATAATTGGTCTCTAGCAAAATATTATGACTACCCAAATAATATGAATATCGTTAGTCCAATTTTAACCTATCTAATATAACATATTATAATCCTTTTGTCATACGATATTTTGTTTGAACATGAGTCATGGTCCGTGTCACACTCACATTATTCAAACATATAATTTTTCGATCCCTAAGTAGGCTGACAAATTCAAATGACGTCGATCATACTATCAATTCATTTAAGCATGGCCATGCATTTCTCTCGTATAGGAGATGGACAAATTCCATCTTGATTTTTCACTTTCCTCTACACAATTTTCATAATGTCTAATCATAACCTTTATGATTATTCAATTAAAGATAATGTTTGATTATGTCAAGACATAATGTTCCTTATGTAGGAAACTGTGGTAACCTCAGGTCAAAGGATTCAATAACATATCTAATATGAGATCACTTATGACACTAACTGTAATGACCCAAAATGTACCCTAGATGGATTTGCACATGTCTAGGGCATAATAGCGGCAGAGAATGTGTAATTTGATATTTGAAATGGTTAAGTGTAGTAAAGCACGTATTCGACATTAAACAAAAAGATTGAGGGTATTTTGGTACATTGATCTTTAGGGATTTAAATGAATTAATTTAAAAGAATTGCATGTTAATGTGTAAGAAAGAAGTAGTTAAATGCTACATTAATGAGGATATAATAATTGAAGGATCAAATTGGAAGATTGCCATAAAAATCAAGTAAGAACCAATAGAAGCTTGACATGTTGAATTCATGATAACCATGAATTGAATGACGATATAAAAAGGCCATTGTTAGCCGACTGGAAGGAAAAAAGAAAAAAGATGGCATCCATTTCCACCATCATTCACACCCAAAAATCTACTTCTATTCATGAAAAGGGATTTCTAATAGTTAAGGTGAAAGTCTAGTGCAACTTGAGCTAGAAAAGGTAAGATCTAAGATTTTCTTGTGACTACCTTTTCTTTTGGTTAAGAACTGAAAATATGTATATAAGTAAAGCCTTGATGTGAGATTTCCAAATGACCTGAAACTTGTGTCATTTGAAACTTAACATTCTAGGGAACAATTTTTAAGAAGGGTGTTTTGCCTAAAACTAAGGTTTAAACATTGGTCTAGGCTGTACAAAATAAAGTAGTAAAGTAGTCTTGATATTCTGCTTCTGGAAGGCAAAATTTTGGGACCTCACGGTCACAACCAAAACCTTGCCACCGTGACCCTCCCCTATTTTGTATATTTTGTGTGTTTTTCCTCCTGAAATAGACCCGAACGTCATCGTAAGTTCCTAAAACTTGTCCAACTCATGTCTAACATTATGAAATGCTTATAGTGTGACAAGTGAATATATGTGAACAATAATTAGTCACCTGCTTGTGTCTGAGTTGTGGATAGATAGGTATGCTTATAAGGGTTAGTGTTTGCAGCTGCTAGTGTTTGCACCGAAAGGTGCTTAGTGTTCGATACCGAAAGGTATCATAGTGATTTGAGACTCCAGTCTCCCAGTGCTCAGTACTACACGTCAATATCTTGAGTGTTCCCGTTATCCACTATTATTGGAAGTACATGCGATTAAAGTGTTATCATTGTATACTATGACCAGTGATTCATTGAAATGCTAGTGTTTAAATGTATAATTGATTAGTGAATGTTATTGGGATACCAATAATTGGGGTTGATTTCACTAACGGTCACTCAACTTATCACTTATCGCGCAAAAGTAACCGATTTTTTTTCTGACTTAAATGCCACTGAACTTTTAACATTTTTGCAAAAAAGTCATGTTGACTGGAATCCGATGAGGACGCTCGCCGGATTGTTGACATGGTATGCAATGTCAGAAACTATATATCGTTTAACAATATCTCTAACAAATGCTACATCTAAATCAATTTCACTTACGGTCACTAAACTTATTATTTATCGCGTAAAAGTAACCAATTTTCCTTTTTTCCAACTTAAATGTTACTGAATTTCTAACATTTTTGCAAAAAATTCATATATTTACTATTCGTTACCACATGTCATATGCCATGTCATCAATCTAGTAAGGGTTTTTGCCGAATTCCGGTCAACATGACTTTTTTGCAAAAATGTTAGAAGTTCAGTGACATTTAAGTCAGAAAAAAAAAGTCGGTTACTTTTGTGCGATAAGTGATAAGTTGAGTGACCATGAGTGAAATTGACCCCAATAATTGCATATGGCTGTAAGAAGTCAAATACATTATTTTTCTCCCTACTGAGCCTTTGCTCAACACGGGTGTTTTCCCATGTAGGTTCTTGAGTTTTTGGAAGTACCAGCGTTGAGTTGCCTTCTACAGGCCGCAAGGATTGAAGCTTGAAGTCTTTTTGTTTTTGATATGTATATATATTTGTAATGAACAATATAGTAAATATGTAAAGGATATTGTAATAGTGCAATGTAAATATTTTAAGGTTTGTATATGTATATGTATGACTTGTTATGGAAAGTATATTCATTGTTTAAGTAATCAAACAATGTTAATTTCAAGGGTATAACAACAACAACAACAACAACAACAACAATAATACAATTTATTAATTTGACTAGTGTGATATGACGAAGGTAAATCTTGTAGGTTAATAATTTGAATAGTTGTGTGTGTAGCGATCCAATATCCTTTAGGGGGTATTGGGGCATTACAAAAACATAATCAAATGAGGTCCAAAGGCAAAAAAAAAAAAAGGTAAATGTTTTAAGAGTGAAATGTGTCAATTGACAAAAGAAATGACACTATGTAAGAGACTGCACTGTCCAAATAGATACACTATTCTGACTCAAGAGTGAGTAAAAGTTGTGTATCCAGTTCTGAATTTTATCCTTTATGGGTGATAGATTCGGGAGCAAAGGACCATGTAACAAGGGATTGATATACCTTTGTTAAGAATTCAGTTTTTGTTCTTGTTTTATTGAAACTTGGTTTCAATTTACTTTTTGAGGATGACAGTGTACTCTTATGCTTGAATGATAGTTATTGTGGTTCTAGTCATGTGCTCAATGATTTTATTGTAATGGATATCGATCCTGACTTTATGAGAAAAATTAGTTTTTCCTTTAATTCTTTCTTTTTCACATAGTTATGAGAATAATGAGAAAAAATGATATGCCAAATAAAACCATATCAAGCATGACCGAATGCGTCAATTAGCTAAACTAGGTTTATTAAATGATTCAAATAAGGTTGAATTGCCTACGAATGAGCATTACTTTAGAAAATTGTTCGGAAAAGGAACTAGAGCCAAATTTCTATTGCAGTTAGTTCATTCTGACGCATGTGTTCAAATGAGTGTGAGGGCGAGGCATAGGGCCTACAACTTCATCACATTTATAAATGACTATATTAGGTATGGTCATGTCTATTTGATTTCCCAAAATTCAGAAGCATTGAGTTGCTTCAAGACTTATATGAACTTAGTTAATAATCAATTAGATAAAAGATTAAAGCTTTAAGAACTGTCTGAGGTTGGGAATATTTTTTAGATGAATTTAAAGCTTTATGTGATGAGAAAGGGATTGAACATTAGTTGTCCATTCCCAGAACTCCACGGCAAAATGATGTTGCGAAAGGGAGAAATAAGACTCTCCTTGATATGGTTAGATTTATGATGGTAGAGACAAAATTGCCAATCTCTTACTGGGGAGATGCTGTATTAACTGCCACATATATTCTAAACTGTATGCCCTCTAAATCTATCGCTTTCACACCATATAAGTTGTGGACTGGTAGACAACCTGACCTAAGCCATTTACGACCTTAGAGTTGTGCTGCTTACATCCATAATATCTCATATAAATTTGGTAAATTAGGACCATAAGGTAAAAATAGTATCTATATGAGATATTCTGAAGTATCAAAAGGATACATTTTCATGGGTGAGTAAGAGAATGGTATAGTGATAGAATTTAAATCATGAGACATAATATTCTTATAGAATGAGTTTTCAAAGTTGGGTGAAGTGAATTAAGATTTCAATTTCTATGAAATTCAGGAAGAGGAACATCCCAGCGGGAGTGTAATGCCCCAACTTATACCGTTGTTGTTTATGGACATACTTAGGGTATAATTGTGGTTGAATGTGTATAATTGGGTAGTTAAATGTGATATGGACATAGTCGAAATTAAAATAAAAGACCAAGGGCAATTTGGTAACCTTATACCTATGGATTAAAATGCATAAATTGAGTAATAATGTATGCTAATGTATGATTTTAATATAATTACAAGTTAAATATAAGAATAATTGAAAGATTAAGGATTAAAGAGAAAAAGAAAAGATGACCCAATCACAAGAAGAAACGTATTAGATTTCTAGAAAGGCTTAGAAAATAAAGAGAACTCTTTATGGCTTATTTAAGCCATGAAGGTCGACTGCCCAAGGGTTGGAAAAACCTAGCCAAAATCTCCCCTAAAGCCAACCATCTTTTCATCTAAAAATTATCCAAAACATTTGTTCACGGTAATCTCCAAGTAAAAGAATAATTTTGTTGCAATCTTGAGCTTGAAAGGGGTAAGATAAATGCTAAGTTCTTCTTCTCTTCTATCCTTAATTCATTAAAGTTGGAAATTATGGTTTATATGGTTGTTAATGAGTTTCATGATGAATTTTATAAGGAGAAGCAACTAGAAACAAATGAAAGGAGAAAGGAGAAGAGAAAAGAGCAATTTGAAGGAAGAGAGTAGCAATACTTGATTTTGGGAACTTTACTTTTATGTGCATGTTTTGATGATGAATTGAGATGGTTTTGTGTGAATGATGATTTTAAGAGTTGTTTTGGACATGAGTATGTTGGTTGAATTGTTTGAGGTGATATAGAATGGCTTTTACTAAGTTGTGGTATAAATCTTTCACAGGAGCTTATTGATCCCGAGTTAGAATTTTGGTTATAAGTTGAACCTCTAAACTCCAAATTAGGTGATTCCAACTTAAGGTGAGAGTTATGACCTATACTTATAAATGTCTATAAGAAGTTGAGACCTAAATTTGGTTCTAAGACCCTTGAATTTAGGATTGAAAGTGAGATACTAATTCTTCCTGGTCCATAGGAGCAGCTTCTGTTCCCAAGGTCATATGCCATAGGTTATAAGTCCAATGTGTATGATTTTTATGTCATTGTAAACTTAACTTATAGGTGAATATTTGTTTATAGGGACATTGGCATAAAAATTATGTTTTGTAGGTGAAAAGGGGAGGATAAGATGAACTATAGAAACTGCAATAGGGTCACGCGGTGGTCAGGAAATCCTGCTCACCATGTAAATTGCTACTGGATTGCTAAGTTTGCAAATAAATCTTCTTATGCGGTGGTCAGGGATTTTTGCCTATCATGTAAACTATCCTGCCCACAGTGTAGTTTTTGTGCCCGCCATGTAAATGCATTCTGGAATTCAAATTTTGCATGGCATTTGATTCACACAGCGGTCAAAAAGTTCTGCCTACCATGTAACCTATCTTGCTCACCATGTGGGAAAAGATGCCCATCATGTAAATTGCTTTTGCCTTCCAAATTCCAAAATCTTGTCATTTTACATTGCGGTCAGACCATTCTACCCCCCGTGTAACCTTTAGTTTTCTCTCAAATTGGTGAATTTTCTCTCCATTTTGAAACACTTTTTGGTTGAATGTTATGGAATTAATTTGGTACATTTTTAGTGATTTGAGAATAATACATCCGCATAAATTTTTCTCTATGCTATGCAAAAAGCTCATTGTAATTTAAAAATTATTGCATTAATCTCAAAAATGGCAACAAAAAAATCAAATAATTATTATGCAAAATTCCTGTATGTCACCTGCGCAAAATGAAATACTATAAAATCTTCGATATTCAAAGCCAAACACAAATAATATGTCTATCATATCACACAGCATGGCTCAACCACACAATTTCAAAATATAACAAAGTAAATAAAAATAAGTATTATGCCCTACTACATCAACTTCATTAACTACAAAAGTAAATATAGTACAAAATCTATTCTAAAAGAGTCAGTTCCTAAAAAGTACAAACGACATCAATGATGTGGTCCTCGCCTCAAGTGTGGTGGATAAACAATCGAAACAGGAGTAAAGAATTCACAAATATCCTTGCTCAACCTATCCAACTGTGCAAAAATTTGCTACTGAAAAGCTTCCAAGAATGCCATTCTCTGCTCAGATCCTAGGACCATATGTCTATGCACTTGCTCTATCTGAGCCTCAATGGAAGAAAATCGCTCCCAGGCTCGCTGCAATGATAGGTCCATATCTGAGATCAACTGGTGACTTTGAGTAGTAGTTGCTCTAGCCTCCGCCAATCCTCTACTCAAATCATCCAGTCTCTCCCAAACCCTCTCCTGGAAGTCTACCTGCTCCCTTCTCAACTCATTAATAGAAGCCTTTACACTTGTCATAGTAGCAGTCATAGACCGCATCTCTGTTATTAGACTCTAGACTAATAAAGCATATAAATGTACCAGAGCTGAAGGTGGAGGAGTTGTCGAAGAAGACGGCTCATCATGCTCCTCAGCATAGCGACTCATATCTGGGGGCAGAATGGAGTATTTTTCCTTTGCCTCACCCTCCTACTATAAGTGCTCGTTGTCGCTCTCTGTGGGAGGTGGTGGTGGGGCATCATTAGCATCATGATCAACTAGCTAGTGGGCACCATCATCATCAGAATCACCCTCTTTGTCCTTATTAGAGTCTTGAACACCTATGTCCTCTGCTCTCCTCAATCTATACCACCCAAACTAGGAAGAAGGATCCTTAATAGCAATCCTACACCTAAGCACTACCTCCTCATCAATCAAGTAAGATGACCTTAAAGATGGTCCCATCCGAGGAGAAGGTAGGTGTAAGGCCCTCATAATCACAATGATCAGTCCCAATCTTCTTCCCTAAAGTAGCAGTGGCTCTCTTCTGTTGCTTACATAACTAGGGTACAATATTGACTCTGATGCCAATCTCTATAGCATATAAAAAGAATAAATCGGGTGTAGTTACGTTGCTAGGACATTCTGGTCGCATAAACACCAAAGAAATCATGACTCTGTGTAAGGACTGGTACATGGGAGAGCTAAGTTTAGTCGACTTGGTATTTCTGGCATTGAAGTGTGTATTGGGCTTCCTAATGATGGCCCACTATGCAGCTGGATCACCCAAAATCTATACTTTCCTATCCACTGGCAATATCAAATATCTGGCCAAATTTGAAACTGATAATAAGTAAGGAGTTTCCGTCACTTTGAACTGAATAGTGTTTACATCATCCTTAGATAATCTTAGAGAGTACTTAAAAGTACTAAGAAACTCCAAAGTCATCTCAAGATGAGTTAGACCATTCAGACCAAAAAAGTCCTCCCATCCAATATTTCTCAGCAAAGATATAGCCCTCTCATGAATTCCTAGTTCAGTGAGTGTCTTCGTACTCATAAACCTACTAGAGACAATGATCTTTATAGCTAATTTATCGAACAAGGTGCGTTGCATAGGAGTTAACCAGTTAGGAGGTATAAACAAATGAAGCACAAAATTAATGCACAAACTTAGTCAAAATTGGAAAATTACACAAGAATGAATTTAAAGAAATTAAAATACAATGCACAAGTTGAAAAATGAAAAATGTGCACAAGTAATTATACCTTGAAGTGTGTATGCCAAAAATACCGTAAATGCAATTTAATGGTAAATAAGAGATAGAAATGCAAATTTTTCTTTAACAATGCTTTATTAATAGCAAAAATGTGTAGGGCAAAATTCAAAGTCGCATGTAAATAAGATTTTGAAAATTTGGTATCCAATGCAACTCATCCTAATCCCATCAATTCGGGAGCTAGCAAATATGCATTTATCTCAACTCAATCAAGCGCAATTATCAATTTCATCTAATTAGAAAGATAAAGCAACAATAATTAAAAATAAAAATACCAAGCATAATTTCAAGTATTTCAAAAATAATCTTGCAAGATTTCCCCATCCATATTATTGCTAAATGAATCAATGCAATTAAAACAATTCATTTCCCAAACTGCAGTTCAAAATCCCATTTTCCATTATTCTCCCTCTCAAATGACAAATTAAGGAATAAATGCAAGATAGGAAATTGACAGATAAGCTCAAACTAAATTGAAATGGCAGCCTCAATGACTAACACAAATAAATATAAAAATTAAGCTAAAAAAGTGGTTATTCTCAAGCAAACTGCTCCATTAAGACTTGATAAATTTCCAACAAGGTAGCAGTTTTAAACCAGCAATGACAATGCCACAAATGACAAATTTTCATGATGTTTTAGCACAAAATTCATGCCACCCAGTTTTAAAATAATCCTCATAGATCACATTAACAATTTTGAAAAGATTCCAAGTACAAAGATGGCATACAGATCATTTGAAAAACATAAAATTTATATGAACATTCATTGAGGCATTTAAGCAAACAGTTGATGTGCATGAATAAAAGCTGGATTTTTCTGAGAAATTTAACAATCCCAACACCAATTTTTTTCAATTTTAGCAGATAGTAACACTATCAATTTAATCACAATAAAACAACATAATTTCAACTAAATTGAGTGAAGTTAGAAGCAAAATCAAACAAGAATAGAATTGACCTGAGCTTGCCGAAATTTACTAGCTAACTTTAATAAAAATTTGAAAGAGAGGTAGTGGAGAAGAGAGAGCTCTTAAACTCTAATTAACACTATGATTTTTGCACAAAAGAGGAAATTCGAATTTTTGGGCAAGAAATGGTGAAAAGATGCATAAATCATATATCCCAAAGGAAAGAAAAAAAACTAAATTACAGTTCAAGAATGAAATTAAATTTTAAATTACCTTAAATGACTTGGCTTGCCAATAAAGATCAAAGAAAAAGATTTAAAGAAAATTTTAATTTGTAGAACAGGGGATCATATGAGAGAAGAATTGCAGTGCAGCGCTATAAAAATTAAAAACAACGTGTTTTAAAGGGTCAGGAACAAAAGTACAGTTGTATTTTTGAAGAAGGCATAGTTGTGTTTTTATTCAACACGCTGTATCGGCATTTTTCAAAAGAAAGCACAGTTGTGTTTTTCAAAACACAGCTGTGTTTTCACAATTGACCTTAAAAACTTGCTTACCGCCGTGTAAAACGCTACTGTCTCACTTTACACAATTTACTGCAAAATTTGAAGTTCCATTAATTCTCAACTGTTAGTTACCAAACAATAAAACAAAGAAAAATCAAAATGAAACCAAAAATTAAAAACCAACAAATTAAACATTAAAACAAGAAATTAACATTCTAAAACACCAAAAATTTTAGAAAAAAAAATTAAATCCTAAAAACAAAAATTCAAAAATAAACAACTAAAAATTAAAACACAAACATACAAATAAATGACAAAAAATTAAAGAGAACAAGAGAAACATGTTGAATGCCACCAAGGTGGAAAATTCCATGTCTTCGATGAAGTACGACTCCACCTTCGGTTGACTAAAAATGAACTCCATCAGCTCTTTTAGCCTAAATAAATCCTTCAAATGGACTGAATTTTGTGGTTCCATTTGAGAATTAAACACTTCTTACTCCTTTGATGTAATACCCTCCACAAGAGATATGGACTCACTTTCCAAACAAATACCAGACTTTTCTCCAAATATGAATTGCTCCTATTTTTCTTCATGCACCCCAACGTCAAGATAACTCAAATTTTCTGTAAGTTCCTCAGGTGCATTAATCAACTCTCCATTGGTACCATTATTACCTTGATTATCCATAGAGACAATAAAAAAACTCAAGCTTGGACTCCAAATTTTGGATCCCCAATTCTCGACTCCTTAATAGATTCTCTTGAGTTTTGATCTTCTCCTCTTGAAAATGAATTGTATTATTCCACTCTTCCTTCTCCTCTTGAAATTGCTTCTCTCGACTCTCTATATAGTCTAGAAGGATTTTGATTTTAGAAGAGTTAGACTCTTGTGTTTCCCATGGAGAATATGGATCTTCAAAGGATAGTAAATAAGAAATTACTAAAGGTGCACGCAATTGTCATAATTCTGCATTTCCCTCATCAGATCACTCATTTCTGCTCTTAATAGGGCCAACTCATAATCTTGAACATTATCCCGCATCATTTTGAGAATGATTCTAAACCTTCCTGCAAAGATAAACACCAAATCAAAATAAAGAAAAAATAAAAATCTCAGACTAACTCAACTAAAGATGTTTAACAACCGCTTGTCCCTAGCAACGGCGCCAAAAACTTGATCTGTGTCCGAGAAGTGTACCAAATCAACAAGTAATATAGCAAGTATACTTAAAGACCAACGAATATCGAACCCAAGGGAAAAGGGATTGTTAAAGTAAATATCTATGGTTGAGCAAAATGAATATGAGATATCCCTAAGTTTGATGGTGGGAGGTCTAAACTAAGCAGGAAAATAAAATTATAAAATAACAATTAAATATAAACATGTTCATCAAGAAATAAAACAAGGGTGAATTAAATGCTTATGAAATTCTATCCTTATAAATTGCAATTGGACATAAGTAAAACAATATAAACATGTGATTCTAGACAACCCATCTAAACCAAAGCCTACCAAATCTGGACTCAACTATTCTAATCAATAAACATACCAAATCTGGACTTAATTCATTGATTAGCATCAGTTCGACTTACTAAATCCTAAATTTGAGATAACCTGCCAAATCTGGACTCAGCTACCTCAAACCCATCTATACCTCACTATTCTGAACCTAATAAAATCAATAGATATAAACCCAACCTACCATTCCGGACTCAGTTAGATAAATAAATGCAGATCTTAAAAGAACAGAGCATTTACACATACAATAATTTTTAAATTTAGCTCTAATCATCATTATAAATGTATATATAATGAGAGAAATAAAAGAAATCATGCAAATATCCATTAAAACCAAATATCCAAATACAAAATATGATTCAAGAATTCCTAAGCAAGAAGAACTACTCTAACATCAAGAGTATAATCATAAAATATAAAAATTTAAAGTTTAGAATACACCCTTGATGAGAGAGAAAATAGATCTTGAAGTTCCTTCTTCTTTAACCTTGAAATCTCCTTGAATCCCAAAATATAAATCTAAACTAATTTAATCTAAATTAATTAAAAAAATTGAAATTAAAATTAAATCTAGTGCAAGAACAGTATTTAAGACAACAAAAGTAATCCTAAAAGAAAAATAAAATTCTGCTATTTTCTATCTAAATCTCCTACTATAAATCTTCTCATTTGGAAGATGAAACAACGCTAATTTTATAGTCTGCAGAAAAGCACAGCTGTACTGTAGAAAACACAGCTATCTTCTTGAATAAAATGTGTAGGGTTAGGGTTGTCCATCATGTGTGCAAATTGGTGAAAACAAAGTGACACATTTTTGTGAAAACACACTTGTGCTTTTAGCGCTGAAGTGTGCGACGCTGCCTTCTTCGCGCACGCCTCTTGCTGCATAACACAACTGTGTTTTTGTGAGAAACACAACTGTGTTCTGGGTTGTTTTCGACAGTGCTGGAAGCTAAAAAACATAGCTGTGCTCTTTGAAAGCACAGTTATGCTTTAGATAAAAATCTGCCCTCTTCACCAATTTCTTCTAAAATGAGTCCCATAGCTCCAAATTAGCTTCGGACTGAAATAAAATGCCCGAAACATCCCAAAACTTATTAAAAATTATAAAAACATAATAAACTAATAAAATGACAAAAACTAAACCAATAAAGATTAAAATTAACAATAAAACACAAAATTACACCAAGAAATAACCCTATATATATATATATATATATAACTTATCAACCTCCTCTTATGTAGGTCTTGTATTCTATTGTAACAATGTAAATGTAATCCTTTTTTTTGTAATTATGTAACTTAAATATGTAATAAGACAAGTACGTAATCAAGACAGCTTTTGGTTTGTAAAAATTAGTAAGGACTTTGTTATATGTAATATGATTAGTAAGATATAAAGAAAGAAAGAAATTTTGTAACTCTGATTATAATGTTTTGGATATGTTATACTATGAATTTGGTCCATCTCATTATTATGAATAATAAATGTTGTAACATCCCAAATTACACCCTAGTAGGATTTATGGTGTAATTGTTTAGTAGGGTACAAAGAATTGGAGTAAGAATAAGATTATAAGTAATTAAAGACTTAATTGAAAGGAATTATAAGTTGAAGGAAAGAAAAAAAGGACTTGAGGGATTTTAGTGAGCTTTGCCTTGGACTTAGGAGAAAATATGCATGTGAGTGGGACATTGATGCATGAGTGGCAAGTGGCTTGTTGTGGTTTTGCCACCTGGATGAGACATGCAATAAAAAGGCTTGTTAGTGGGAAAATCTATCTCGAAGTTGAATTGCATGCAGATTTTCTTCCCTCTTTTCCCTCTTCCTCACGTTTTTCTGCCTCTCTATTCTTCTTTCTTTGATTTTTTGGCTTGTGGGTTAATTTATACTAATTAATTGGATTAATTGAAGAGTATAATCAAGGATTAAAGTTGAGAGGTAAGAGTATTTGGGTTTGAATTTCTGTTTCTCCCCTTTTCTTTGTGGTTTGTTGTTTGAGAATTTGGATTAAGGGTTTGTGTTTTTGATTGGGTATTGCAAGAAGCTGAGGATTGAAGAAGGATTGAAAAGGGTAAGGACAAGGTCTAAATTTGGGTATTTCAGCTGCTCCAAGAGGTTTGGGATCGTGTGCTCTTTGATTGTGATTGTTTATAGGTTGTTACATGTTGTGATATGAGTGAGTTTTGTTTATATGCATCTGTTGTTAGTTGAAGTTTGATGATCTTAGACTCTGTTTTGAGCATGGTGTTGTACATGTTTAGTTTTGTGCAATTTTAAGGCATGTGTTCTTGCTGGGATGGGTTGAGGTGCAGTTAGCACAGTTGTGTTTTAGTAAGACACAGCTGTGTTTTGGCAATTATGCATAGGTCACGGTGACAATAAAGTGGTTGTGACCGTGAGTTATGCGAGAAATGCTTATGTCTGGAACGTGTGTGGTATGTTACGGTGACAACCAAAGTGGTTGTGACCGTGAGATACCCATGTTTTCTTTCTGCCCCGTTGAGTGTGTGGTATGTCACGGTGACAACCAAAGTGGTTGTCACCGTGAGATACCCATGTTTGCATTCTACTTTGTTGAAGTTTTCTTCTCGGCGTGAAGGATTTGTTCCGAGTCTTGACGATCATCAGGACTCGGCACTGTGGGCTTCGTCACGAGTCGTGACGACTGTCATGAGTCTTGACAGTAAGCCACTGTCACGAGTCATGACTTTGAGCACGACTCGTGACAATCTCCTTCTCCGCAGGGCAAGCATGACAGTCCCCTCTGCTTCAAATGTTTTGCTAGATTTCCTAATTGCATGATTTCTCATTTGTGTTGTGCATATATGTGACTTGGAATATGAAATATTTAACGTTCCTATGCATGGTAATACTTGCAATGTGAGAATATTGTCTACCATTATTATTTATGTATATGTATATGTGTAAGGAAATGTAAATCTATTTGTTAAGTTTAAATAAGTGCATGGTATCTAATTATATGAATATATTTTAATATTTTTATATGAATGTTTCATCCCATGAATGGATACATGAGTTAGTAAGACATGAATGTGTATTGATTATTTTAAATGGTTAGTATACGCATGTTTTTATGTGTCAAGCCTGATCGGTCAAGTTAGTGGATAGATAAGCATGCTTATAAAGTGTAACGCCCATTCTCAACCGCTGGAACTGCTCAACTGAGGCAGTCGAGAATGATCGCCACACAACAAACACATGCGCATAACACTATCATACACGCATGCTAAAACCTGTACAGTTAAATTTTATAACTCACGCATTTGCATGCAGCGGATATCTCATGCACAAGTTACACATTCACCTACTTATATACATCATACACATATACTATAGGTCTACATATAATGACACATTCACATGCTATATACATACCAAGCACATATTGATACATTACTTAATTATTACATCCGTACTTACTGCTTGATACAAAAGAATTAAACATTATATATACAAAACTCATTGCCCAAAACCTACACTATAAGCGCCTAATGTTGACCGTTGGCAATACGAAACTCGTCCTTCATGATCACCTCGCATTCAAACCTATACGGATTAGCGAACCCGTGCTAAGAAATAACGCTTAGTGGGGAAACAATATATACACACACATATATATATAGCATACAATAATTGCACAATTATAAGATATAACACATTACAAGCATAATAACAATCAATTCAGTTTATCAAGATTTATGTATTATATAGATGCATATACTATAGTAATATAATTAAATAGTTCAACTCATGTATAATAATCTTCATTGTAATGGTGTACTCATTCACATTGAATCCACAATTATTTATTCGTATAACACATTGTTCACTTAATATTTTTATTAGTTTAGTCTTGCCTGCAATTCAAAGATGCGGATAACGGGTATCGCATTGGTACCCTGAGGTACAGTAATTACAGTGTATCCGTGGATACTCACATTTGCATTGGTACCCTAAGTTACAGTAAAATTCAACATATTCAATGTTTCACATTGAAGAATCCAGCAAGGATTCAAATCGCATTGTGATTCCAAAAGAATCGGACGCATTAGGCTGCAACACTTAGACCCTATAGGCATGCCTATGTATCCACTACTTGACTCACAGGCTATAATTATTTAATTCAATTATCAATTTACTTGATCACATGATCCAACAGTTACAATAAGTCATTAGAGCAGATATTAATAATATTCCTCCATTACACACATTTGTAAACCAATGACAAATTCACATTCATGGCCACCATCATGCTATTCTTTTAACTCATCACATATCTCATGGAATAACATGGCATAGATTATAACATAACAAAACATATAACTCATTAATCACATATGATCATCCCATTTGATGTCAACATTAAACACTTATTAAGTGTTATTATACTTCATTAATCATTGCTTTACCATTCGGACATCAATCATGAATGACTAATAATTCTTCACAAAATAGGGTACCTCATGGCCACAACCATTTGGTTGTCACCGTGACATACCAAAGGTTTCAAAATATAATATAATCTAAGGTATCTCACGGTCACAACCAATTTGGTTGTCACCGTGACATACATCAATTATCCGGGCAGAATGCAACTCTTGAATATCTCACTGTCACAACCATTTGGTTGTCACTGTGACATACTTCTTTGGTGCAATGCAGAATGTAAATCAAGGTATCTCACGGTCACAACCATTTGGTTGTCACCGTGACATACCAAGTTCACTTCGGGCAGAATAGAATTCATGGTACCTCACAGTTACAACCATTTTGGTTGTCACCGTGACATACTAATCACAACTAGGCAGATGCAACTTTGCATACCTCATGGTGGCAATCTCTTGATTGTCACCGTGACCTATGCAAGAGTGGCAAATCACAATTGTGCAAACAACCTCATTTCTCATGTCATTCACAAGACTTACCATTCCACTATTTCATCCTCATACCATTATGCAAATAAAATTATTAACTAGAATATTGCACAATTTCCATTCAAATTAACTCAATTCAAGAAGCATAGAGTTAGGCACATTACACGTTCCACAACCCTAGTTATAGTTCATTATGCTATAGGCATCTCTTATTCATATGCCATTAGAGTTCCTCAAGAAAACTCATACCAACCAATATTTTCATACTATTCATACAGCAAATACCCAAGTGCCAACATTTAACATTCAATGTAACAAAATCCACTAACACATAACAAAACAAAGCAAGTTTCACAAACCTTGTCTCCTAAGCTCCTATTGCTCACTTATCACTTGCTTCTCCAATCTTAGTCTTTCCTTTATCCTTCTTCAATTCTTCAACTACCAAATCAAATCCAATTCCCAAAATTGGGACACAATATTCAATACTCAATCCATTAAATTTCAGAACCAGAAAGAGTAGGAGATGAGGAACTATAACTAACCACTTACGTTGTAATTCCAGCAACTTAACCAATCAACCAACCAAACACTTGATTATATAGAAGAATTTGGTGAAGCAAAAACTGGAAATTAGAAGAGGATCACACGTTGGAGAAGAAGAAGAAAAGCAAATTTTTGAGAGATGAAAGAATGACTGAACACACATGCAGATTAGTGGGTTTTCTCTTTCCTCAAGGGTTTATATTGCATGCCAAGATGTGAGGTGGCTGCACCATTGAATGCCACCGGGATTTCCCACTATCCCAATCTGCTTTTGCTTAAATAATTAATCACCATTACTCTTAATTAATCTCCCACTAATCTAATCATGCACTATCACAATTAGGCCACTATAACTTATTTTATTTCTTCAATTAGGTCCTCAATTACTTACACTTAAGTCCTTGATCATTTACAATTTAAATTCCAGACTTTAACACACTGCAATCTAGCATGCCTTCTAAGCACAAATAATCACTTACCACTAGGGTACATTTTCGGCCATTATAACTCTCCCCTCCTAAAAAGAATTTTGTCCGCGAAATTCATACCTGAGTCAAATAGGTGGGGATGTTGCTCCTGCATAGCCGCTTCTGGTTCCCATGTTGCTTCTTCCACTCCATGATGCTGCCATAGAACTTTCACAAGTGGAATCTGTTTGTTGTGAAGCTGCCTCACCTCTCTTGCTAGAATTGCTTTCGGTTTCTCATCGTAAGAGAAATCCGGTTGAACCTCAATTTCTTGCACAGGTAACACATGAGACTCATCTGATCGGTACTTCCTCAACATGGACAGATGGAAGATATCGTGGAGTTTGGCTAAAGCCGGATGCAAAGCTAACCGGTAAGCCATTAAACCCACTCTGTCCAACACTTCATATGGTCCAATAAACCTTGGACTCAATTTCCCTATCTTCACGAATCTCAACACCTTTCTCCAAGGAGACACTTTTAAAAACACCTTGTCACCCATATTAAATTCAATATCCTTCCTTTTTAAGTCCGCATATGACTTCTATCTGTCACTAGCTGCTTTCAATCACTGTTGAATGATTCTAGCCTTTTCTTCCGTATCCCTTACTAAATTTGGTCCAACAAGCTTATGCTCACCTAATTTTGTCCAACAGATCGGCGTTCGACACCTCCTGCAATATAACACTTCATATGGCGCCATACCAATACGTGTCTGAAAACTGTTGTTATAAGTAAATTCCATTAGTGGAATGTATCTATCCCAACTGTTGGAAAAATCTAGAACACATGCCCTCATCAAATCCTCTAGTACTTGAATAACCCTTTTCGACTGTCCGTCAATCTGAGGATGGAACACCGTACAAAAATTCAACTTGGTACCCAATGCAGCTTGTAGACTCTTCCAGAGCTTAGAAGTGAACCTCGGATCTCTATTAGATACAATAGATAATGGCACTCCATGAAGTCCGAAAATTTTCTTTACATACAATTCAGCCAATCGGTCCATAGAATAATCCATTCGAACCGGTATAAAGTGAGCTAATTTTGAAAATCTGTCCACAATAACCCACACAGCATCTTGTTGTTTTGAAGTCATAGTGTAGACACCGGGTCCTGAGGCAACCCAGATCGGAATTACCCAATGATGATAGGATGCCTGTTCATAGGCAAAAAGGTTGAAAGTGATGATTTCTTTGTCAAATTTGCATTTTAGAGTGAAAAAAATAAAAAATAATAAAAAATATTTTTAAAATTATATTTGAAAAATGGGGTTTAGAAATTGTAGTATTTTTAGTTAATTTTTAATAATGAAAAAAAAAATTAACCGTCAGCCGCCGCGGCGCAGCACTTGCACGCGCTGGAGGTGCTGCTGCGCGTGGAGTGCCATCGTGGGGCAAGGCGTCGCTCGCCTGCCAACGCACGGCACATGCGCTGGCAGTCCATCGCTCGCCATCTATGAGCGTCGGACACCCTTTTCCGCCGCAGAAGTCCAAAATCGCCCCAAAATCATTTTTTTCGATTTTTTTCCACAAGATTCGATTTTTCATCCCTTTTTTAAGGGGTTTTCAGGTTTTTTTCCATTTTTAAACTTAGATAAAGTATATTATTAATTAGTTAATTAGTTTTTCCCTTAATTAATTTTATTTTCTATTTTTTCTTCATATAAAAAGAAAAAGATGAAGAAATGAGTTTTTTCTCTTCTTCTTCTTCAACAAATTTTCTCTAGATTTTTAGTTTTTCCCAACGAAAATAAAAAGAAAAGTTCATCAATTCTTCTTCTTTTTCCAATAGAATTTCTTCTAAAAATATTTTTAGGAGTTTTATTGATGGAATTTAATTTTGAGACAAATAAAATAAATATTTGTTCTCAAAATTCACTTTTTAACTTGTTATTTGTTTTCAATTAAACTTTTTTCAAGATTTTTTTTATTTTGAATCCCTCTTTTATTGAAAAATTGGTTTTGAGACAAACAAAATGATTGTTTGTTCTTAAAATCTAATTTTTCATTTGATTTTCTAAAAAACAAGTTTTTTCTCATAATTGATTTTTTTCTTGAAAAAACAAAATAATTGTTTGTTCATGCAAATATTTTTATCAATAAAAATTATTTTTTAGGCAAAGAAATTAATTTTTTATTCTTAAAAAATTGTTGATTTTCTTCTATCATTTTTTTCAAGTATATTTTTCCTTGTAATAAAATTCCAACATTTTTATTATTCAATTCTAGTCTTGCAAATCAAGAACAAGGAAATCAATCATCATTTTTATGTATTAATTCATTAACATGTTTTATTTATTTTAATCAAATCATTTAATTCTTTTATCATTTAATGAATATTTTTATTTATTTTGATTTGTTAACATGTTAATTCATTTATCATCCTTCATGTCATCTTATTTTATCTTAATTTGTTATTCATTATTTTATATGTTTAATTGATTTTATTGATTTAATTACTAACATTATTTCATTTATTTTTTAATGTCAAAACTTATTTTCTTTACTTGGGCATTTTTGCGAGCACCCAAGGAGATCCAAAAGTCTCGTTTGGGTTAAATATTTATTTGCTTTATTTGTAATATTTTATTTATTTAGCTTTTTCATTTATTTTTCCATGTAATTTTCTTATAGAATTATTTATTTTAGGCAAACTAAAAAGAAAATCACAAAAATATTTTTATTAATTAGTTTGGAACCTTTTCTAATAAAAATGGGACCAATGTTCCAATTTTCTCCATCCAAAATAAATATTATTGCATTAAAATTATTTTATAATAAATATGCATACGAGGACCAATGTCCTGATTTTTAATGTATATCCCGTTTTATGTATGATTTGTATTTTATTTACAATGAGGGTTGTATTCCGCCCCTAGTTTTATTGTAACTTATTTTCATGCACTTTACTTTAATTATGCTTTATTTATTTATCGCTTTCCCTGAATGCACAATCTGTGCTTTAATTTAACTGCATTAAATTGAATGAGAAATGGAATGAAACGATAAATTCAAAACTCAACTATAAACCTAACCAAGATATGAATAAATGGGAAGTCCCGAACCTTCTCTGGTCTTTGGGCTCAACGAGGCGAGAGGGCCATCTCAATGTTCTATTAGGATGGGGCCTCCAAGACACGTCTTGTGTCCCGTAAAAGGCTCAAAATTACATAGTCCTAGGTGCCACGAGGCGAGAGGGCCATCTCAATGTTCTATTGGGGTGGATGCCTCCAAGACACCTCTGGTTTGCCCAAGCGTGAGGCTAGAGGACCATCCTATCATTAGGGTGGAAGCCTCCAAGATACCTCCGGCTTGCCTATAATGGATATAGCAGCGCTGTCTTAGGCTCACTGAGGCTGGACGACCTTTCCCAATGTTCTATTGGGTGGCGACTCCAAGAAACTTCCTTGTTGCCCAAAATGGACGCACTTGTAATTTCTTACAAGTTCTTATGAACCTCATCCCGAAAGCCCTAAAAGCGGGCGGTTCGGGGTGCCCCAGGGTTCGGTGCGCATTACAGTGGCAATCCACTGGGGACAATACTCTAGACTTCGCTTCGAATGTGCCTTGGTTAAAATTTACAATTGTGTTTTAATTTAAAAATTTCATCCTTTTTCGAAACTGCATTGCATCTCATTAGAGCCTTAGATCTACGCTAGTTTGGTCCCTCTTTTAACCCTATTGCGTTCCCGAAGCATGACCCTACATTCACTCAATGTAGGAAAGTGTTAAGGATAATCACCAGCCCAAGCCTCGTATCATTTAGTATATTAAATGGAGACCTGACCGGTCGTTACGCTTGTGATGAGCTAGACCCGTTGGCAGGGACCATGCTTGGGTAGACCTAAAATGTTACCTTTGACCAAAGCCCATGCAATGGCAATAGATACTTCCCCTAGGTGGTATGAACTGTAATACTATACTTGCTGCATAGATCATTATGTATTGGACAAACCCAGATAATTTGACTGGTCACCTAATCAAAGGCGTTCATGCCCTGTTAAGCCCATGTCAATTTATTCGGACTGCTTAAATATGTAACAATCACAACCCATACGTATGAGCATTAGTTAGGAGAGGTTATGCTGCCGATTTTCCATCAGGCATCATGCACGTTCATCGGGTCCCCTGTTAACCCATGGGCCAAGCCCACCTAAGACAGAGACTATACGATCTCGTGTGTGGGGGCAATATGGTTGGAAAAATCTACATGCTTGCATGTGGTTGTAGATGATGCATTGCATATTCATGTTATTCATGCACAAATAAAATTTTTTATTTCCTCCCTATATATACATCTTATTCTTTGCATATAATTATTACATGTACATTTCATCCTGTGCATAGTTTTCACATGTTACACATGTATCATTGTAATCTGTTTTAGCAATTGTATACCATATGTCGCATAACACGATCATGCATTGTATATTATTCATGCATCATTCTAACTCCTTGCTTTTCAGCCACTGAGAACCATTTGCTTGGGTGGTTTAGGGATTCTAATAATTGTCTAAAGATCGAGCAGAGTTCACATGGGCCAACAAAGATTTAGCATCCTTACCAGAGCATCTGAAGGTATTAGAAATGGCTGGCCCTTTACAACAGAATGAAGAGATTCGCACCCTAGTTGCCCAGGAGGTGGATAGAAGGTTTGAAGAGCTGAAAAAAAGGATGCTAGCCACGATCAAAGAAAGAATGGATGCCATGGAACTTGTTCTCTAAGCTCAGCTTATGGCAATAACTCATAACCAAGTGGAGCTGGCCACGATTAAGAAGGCTCATACAGCGACGACTGAGGTGCCCCCATTTCCTTTTGAGACCAGAGGCAAGGGGCCATTTGATTCAATAGTTGAGCAAGGAGAAAATAGGGGGCCTACTCTAGAATATAGCATTGTGCCTAAAGAGGATGGGGACACCGCAATCACGCATATTCTAAAAGGTGAAAGCTCAGGAAGCCATAACATCAGTGAGGTAAATGTTAAGGTCATAGAAGTCTCAGCCACTAGAGCAGCTCGGTCCCACCTCACTGTCTCGAGTAGGCCATTATCTTGGTACTTCACCCATCTCGTCAAGAAAGGGAAGTTACAACCCTTGCTAGTCGGGCCTGCCCTAAGTCAAGGACACCCTAGATATAGAGCAGATTGGTACTGACGTATCACCAGTATTCAGGGCATAGAACAGACTACTATCATCCTCTGAGAGACCGTCTTCAAGAATTGGTGTCGGACCCAGAAAAAGAAAAGATAGCAGAAGCTCCAAACACAGAAGTGAATCGAAGGCATTTTTCTAATTTAGGCAGATCCTTGTCTTGGGTCCTTAAGAGGCTGATAAAGGAGGGGATGTTACAGCCATTGCCGGCTAGGCCTGCTAGAAACCAGGGATAACCCAATCACAAAGGGGATCAGTATTGTGCCTTCCACCAGAATACCGGGCATACCACATATGATTGTAAGGCCTTGAGATATGTTATTCAAGATTTGATTGATTCTAAGAAGATCTCTGACCCAGAAAAGCGAGAGGAAAAGAATAAGATGGATTAAGTGCTTAAGTGGGAAGGGAAGGATGGTTCTTAAGGATGATAATGGACCATCTATTGCAACAACTATGTTGGCAAGACCGAAAATTGATTAGTTATTTAGAATGTTCTTTTGATCTTTGAACTGTTTAATAATGACATTTTAATTCTAGTTTCATTAATAAGATGAACATTTTTGCTCACTCGTGCAATATTTTTTATAATTTCACTATGCATAATCATGATCATAATTCATTTAACATTGATTCAATTAATGCCATTCCATTTAATCTCAGAACTTTGGGAAACCCAAAAAAAATCTTGATAGCATCTAATGCAACTCTTGAAGCGAGATCAAAATTTGAGAGAATTAAAACAAAATACGAAAAAGTCTTTGCCTGGACGTATGAAGACATGCTAAGAGTTAATCGTGGAATCACTGAGCATGCCATTCTAAATATCCCAGTCATGGACCAGTCATACAGAAGCTTAGAAGATTGAAGCCAAAAGGGGCGAAAAAGATCAAAAGGAGGAGTCAACAAGCATAGATGAAGCCAAAATTTCTAATTGAAGTTCAATGCCAAACTTGGTTGGTCAATGCTGTCCCAAATTGAGAAGAGGAGGAGTGCGTGTATGTATAAACTATTAGGATTTGAACAAAGCTTATTCTAAAAAAAAAAGAACAAAAAAAGAACAAGAGAAAAAGAACAGGAAAAAGAACAAAGGAACAAAGAGGAAAAGAGAAAAATAAAACACAAAAAAGAGAGAGGAGTAAAAAATCAATATGTAGGGCAAGCTTTGTTCAAATCCTGTTGATCTACACATGCCCGTACTTTGCCATTTTTCTTAACTTCTGAAAAGGACCAAAAGGGTTATGTTGACTTACAACTGATATGGGTTTCTCGAGCTTGGGAATAAGCATCATAGGGGAGGTGCATCCTATGTCCTCCAATAGACAGGGTCACCAAAAGGAATCCGATATTTCAATATGGTCTCCCGCACCACGCAGGGTTCAAGGACAAAAAGACACTTTATGGCTAAGGCTAGGAAGTTGCTCCAAAGGTATGACATTAAAAACCACAAGTTCACTCTGTATTGCGCCCAAACCCATAAGGCAGGAGAGACTACTAACAAGAAAATCTTGATCAAGATGGCTCGAAGCTACAAGGATTGGGCAGAGAAATGGCCTTTTGCACTTTGAGGCTGGAGAACCACCATCGGAACCTCTACAAGAGTCACCTCCCAGTTCTCAATACATAGGGCAAAAACAGTATGGCCGATCATAATAGAGCTCAAATCTTTAAGAACAGTCATGAAAGCCAAAATTTTGGAAGCCGACAGGGCACAGCAATGGCAGCAGCAATTGAACAAGTCAGACAAGGACAAGTCATGGGATTATCGCCATGGTCAGATCTATCAGAAAGCATTCTGCTTGATCATTTGGAAAGACGGCTAGAAAGCATCGGATAAAAGAGGGAGATTCAATTGTCAAGCAAATGAGACCAGGTGTTTCGGGCATACGGGATAGGTTTAGGCTAACGTGAGAGGACCCCTTGTTCTTCAGAGATTGTATCTAAGACAGCAGCAACAGGTAGCAATGAAGATGGCTTCAAGAACTGATCAACGTCGACGAACTCAAGAGGGTCCATGGCTAAAGACTTAAAAATCAAAAGAAGAGAATAAAAGTCCCGCGGGTCAAAAACGGAAAAAAAGGCGGCCTTGCTAAAAATGGGTGCCTCGTTAGGGTGAAAACCGAAAAAAGGCACCCCGGGCAAAAATTAGAGGCTTGAGAGAAAATTTCCAATCAAGAAAACTCGAGAGGGCTGATTGGAGACAGGAGTTCGATGCTTATAAGATCTACTCTGAGATTAGATGTAGTTATGCATTTTTAATTGATGTTAGATAATGATCATGTATAGAGAAATCATACTGAATGTACACAATCTTTGCAAATACGTGTGTTCATTTTTTTCTAGTTCATTTATAAAAAGAGAAATGTTGTTCATTATTGAATGTATGAAATCTAAATGACTACACTCTGCTACTGCTCTCACCGTCTAGATGTCTAAGTCCATGAGTTATGCTATCCACTGCAAGACTAATCACCTACATCTTGAATGCATTAGTGGGAGTAAAGGAACAATCCATGATCGATGGTATAATAGTCTTCACCGGCAGCTTGCCTAGAGGCTATGATGTATGGAGGTAAAAGCCAAAGCTAAAGGTCCACCTTGGAAAGATAGGGATGCCTCACTACATCGTTAATCCCTTTGAACTATCGAGCATAATGGGTGGTAATGTAAAAAGCAGCCCCATGAAGCCATAAAAACTCGATCCTCATCTGCTACCTCACCCAATTTAGCAACACATTCATTAAGGGAAGCCATGGAATGCAATCGATGCCTAAGGAGAAAATGCCTCAGAGAATAATTATGGATTACTCTAGGAAGGGGGTTCGATAGTGGCTTTAACTTTTCTTACAGCCGTACCGAAAAGGCAGGAGAGTCTCAAAAAAAAAAAGAGAGGCCGTTAGAGATGAAACCGTGACTGGCTCTCTAAGCAAAAATTAGGCCAAAGGGCAGGGTAAAAACTTGAGAACAGACAGTCTGTCCTTCAATAAAAAATAAAAAAAAAAAGCCGCTGGAATGGGTTGGGTCCATTCCAAGCAAAAATTAGGCATAGGATTATGTGAAAATCCCTAAAGGAACGCATTTCCTGCTAAGAAAAGCTAGTGTGATAATCCACAAGGGATGCACTACCTTTAAAATAATGACCTTTGAAGCCTGGAGCGATAAGGCAGCATTACTCCAAATAAATTTCCTTTAGGTAGGCGGTGCATAATGCAAAACTTGATTCAGAGTCATGGGGGCAAAATGCTCGTTGATCGGGGGGCAAAGATACACACCGGTCAATTCTCCTTAAAAAGATTATGGTTCAAAGTCCGTAAAGCCAAAACAACACTTTTTTAGATCTCTGGGGGCATCAGACAATGTGAGCAGCCGAGCAGTACCCTCGATGAATCCCTTAACCACCTAGGATGTGGTCTATCCATTTTTGCATATAACATGCATCCCACATGCATAGATCTTTTGCACATCCCCCTGCATATCACGTGCATTCAGTCCTTTACACTTATGGTTGTACGCATAATTCTTGTACATTAATCCTTTGCTCGTGTTTCGTGTATATAGCTTTATGTATATATTTTCTACACATAATTCCATACACACAATCTTTTGCATGTGTTGTTGTGTGCACACAATATTTTGTATATGAGCAAGGATGATCCAAGAGATGGGTTTAGCTCGACATTATCGGCCACTATATCCAGTACAAAATCAGGTGAATAGGTGCAGAGGTGGAATGCCCAGAAGAACAAGCCAATCCGGGCACACCATGCTAAGGGCAATCAGGAATCACACAAATCTACAAAAAAGAAGATCCTTTGAGAAGCCGGACTACGCACACATACTTTAGTTAGAGGTAATCAGATGTGAAAGTGGGCCGAGGTACAGTTTTAGCTGTACATCGGCACTCATCCATACCGAATAATTAGATCAAGATGAAGTCCTCGTGAAAATAGAATCTCACAGACCCGCTCCCAAGAGGACATTTAAAAGAGTAAGCCTATTCATGCACACCATGCTGGGGGCAATCAGGTAAGTTTCTCTATCATAAGAGGCATGCTCACACACATCACACAATAAATGTACAAAATCCAAATTCAAATGTACAAAATCTCAAACAAATGAACAAAATAACGGGAACAACAAAAAACAAAACAACACAAAACAAAAAGAAGAAGATATTTTCAAGGCCTTAAAAATCCAATATACTGTAAAAATTCAAATACATCCAAAATGTAAAAATCCCAAAAACAATAGGAACAACAAAAAAAAAAAAACAAAAACAAAGATCATTTTAAGAGTCGCCAAAGATATTGAAACCTATCCGCCTGCAGGCAAGCAACAAAACCTCCTATCTAATTTTCCTCTGAGGAGGCTCAAATCTATTTTCCTCTCTGGAGGCTCAACATCAAATTTTCTCACCCTCTTGAGAAGTACGCAGGTCTTTTCAACAAAGAGGCTACGTTGGAGATGATAGAGGAATCAATATGTGGGGAAAAACCAACCATCCTTTAGGGGGGCACCCGTCTGACATCGGCCCCAACAGGTATGTATTGCCACAGTTAAGTACCTCTTTTAAATACCCTGCGTATTTGCTTTGTCCTTTATTGTAGAAAAAAGGTTCATGATAAGCGCTAGTAAAGACAATGACGAGTGAGTCACCATGCCGACCTAAGGATGGTCGACAGTCGGATATTGCACTAGCCGGATGGGGATTAGCAGATCAGACACTGTATTAGTCGGATGGGGGTTAGCAAATCAGACACTATACTAGCCGGATGGATGTTAGCAGATCAGACACTGCACTAGCCGGATGGGTGTTAACGGATCAAAATATTGTACTAGCCGGACGGGGGTTAGCAGATCAGAATATTGTACTAGCCAGATGGGGATTAGCAGATCAGACATTGTACTAGCCGAATGGGGGTTAGCAGATCAGAATATTATACTAGCCGGATGGGGGTTTGTAGATCAGACATTGTACTAGCCGAATGTGGGTTAGCAGATCATAATATTATACTAGCCGGATGGGGGTTAGCAGATCAAATATTGTACTAGCCGGATGGGGGTTAGTAGATCAAACACTATACTAGCCGAATGGTGGTTAGTAAATCAGAGATTGTACTGGCTGGATGGTGGTTAGCAGATCAAATATCGTATTAGCTGGATGGTGGTTAGCAGATCAGAGATTGTACTGGCCGGATGGTGGTTAACAGAGCACATGCGGTAAAACAGATCGTAACGAGATTGCAGTTAGAGAACACTGCATCTCACAACAGGATTGTAATTAGAGAACACTACATCTCACAAACACTGTCCAAGCCGAGATGAGGCCACCGGGGACACATGCTGTAGAAGAGATCGCAACGAGATTGCAGTTAGAGAACACTACATCTCACAACGGGATTATAGTTAGAGAACACTACATCTCACAAACACCGTGCAAGCCGAGATGAGGCCAGTGGGGACACATGCGATAGAACAGATCGCAACAAGGTTGTGATTAGAGAACAACACATCCCAAAGTCATCGTGCACGCAGAGATGAGGATAGCAGGGCACACGCGATAGAACAGGTCGTAACAGGGTTGTGGTTAGAGAACACCTCATCCCACAGACACCGTTCAGGTCAAGATGAGGCCAACGGGACAACTCAGCCACCATGCATGCCAAGATGAGGACAGCGGGATACACGTGATAGAATAGATCGCAACAGGATTGTGGTTAGAGAACACCGCATCCCACAGACACCGTTCAGGTCGAGATGAGGCCAACGGGACAAATCAGCCACCGTGCATGCCGAGATGAGGACAGGGGGGCACACGCGATAGAACAAATCGCAATAGGGTTGTGGTTAGAGAACACCGCATCCCATAGTCACCGTGCAAGCCGAGATGAGGCCAGCGGGATAGAACAGCCACCATGCATGTCGAGATGAGGACAGTGGAGCACACGCGATAGAATAGGTGGCAACAGGGTTGTGGTTAGAGAACACTGCATCCCACAGACACCATTCAGGTCGAGATGAGGCCAACGAGGCAAATCAGCCACCGTGCATGCCGAGATGAGGACAGCGGGGCACATGCGATAGAACAGATCGCAACAGGGTTGTGCTTAGAGAACACCGCATCCCATAGTCACCGTGCAAGCCGAGATATGGCCAGCGGGATAGAACAGCCACCGTGCATGCCGAGATGAGGACAGCGGGGCACACGCGATAGAACAGCAAGGGGTCACCAACTAGAACACCCCACGAAAGGCAAAGGGCTGCCTCAGGTACGCATCTCTTTCCTTCTCCTCTGAATTTTGGCTCATCTAGGCACTAGTGCACTAGTTTTCCCAAAATTGGAGGCAACTGTAGACACCGGATCCTGAGGCAGCCCAGATCGGAGTTACCCAATGATGATAAGATGCCTGTTTACAGGCAAAAAAGTTGAAAGTGGTGATTTCTTTGTCAAATTTGCATTTTAGAGTGAAAAAAATAAAAAATAATAAAAAATATTTTTAAAATTATATTTAAAAATGGAGTTTAGAAATTATAGTATTTTTAGTTAATTTTTAATAATGAAAAAAAAAATTCGAGCGTTGGCCGCAGCAGTGTCTTGCAGCAGCGCGCAGTCGCACGCGTGCGCTGCGAGGCGCTACTGCGCGCCATCACGTGGCGCTCCCCGCGTGCGATGGGCGTCGAATGCCCTTTTCCGCCGCAGACACCCAAAATCATTTTTTTTCTTATTTTTTTCCACAAGATTCGATTTTTTTATCCCTTTTTTAAGGGGTTTTCAGTTTCTTTTCCATTTTTAAACTTAAATAAATTATATTATTAATTAGTTAATTAGTTTTTCCCTTAATTAATTTTATTTTCTATTTTTTCTTCTTATAAAAAGAAAAAGATGAAGAAATGAGGGGGGGGGGGGGGGGGGGAATTTTTTAGGGTTTATTCTTTAGTTTTTTCTCTTCTTCTTCTTCAACAAATTCTCTCTAGGTTTTTAGTTTTTCCCAACAAAAATAAAAAGAAAAGTTCATCAATTTTTCTTCTTTTTCCAATAAAATTTCTTCTAAAAATATTTTTAGAAGGAGTTTTATTAATGGAATTTAATTTTGAGACAAATAAAATAAATATTTGTTCTCAAAATTCATTTTGTAACTTGTTATTTGTTTTCAATTAAACTTTTTTCAAGATTTTTTTTTATTTTGAATCCCTCTTTTAATGAAAAATTGGTTTTGAGAAAAGTAAAATGATTGTTTGTTTTTGAAATCTAATTTTTCATTTGATTTTCTAAAAAATAAGTTTTTTCTCATAAATAATTTTTTTCTTAGAACAAACAAAATTTGTTTGTTCATGAAAACATTTTTCAAGTATATTTTTCCTTGGAATAAAATTTCAACATTTTTATTATTCAATTCTAGTCTTACAAATTAAAAACAAGTAAATCAATCATCATTTTTATTTTCATCGAATCCGAAACTCTGAGAGTAAACATTCTGGGCTTAAATATTTTTATTTTTTATTATTTTGTTTATATTTAATTGATTAACATGTATATTCTTATTATTTTCATTTATTTATTTGTTCTATTGTTTTTATATTTGTCTCAATTAATATGTTTATATACCATTTTTGTTCATGTAAATATTGATTCCTCATTATTTTTAACATGTAATTAATTAATTCATTTTGATTGATCTTTTTGCCATATAAATGTTTTATGTTAATCAGGATAACATTAATTAATTATGTTATTTATTTAATTATTTTCATCATTCTTTTATTCATTACTTTTTATCATTCTTTTTCATTGTTATTGTTATATATTTATTGTTTATTCTTTATTTATTTATTATCATTGGTCATTATTATCATTATCATGTTCATATTTTTATGTATTAATTCATTAACATGTTTTATTTATGTTAATCAAATTATTTAATTCTTTTATCATTTAATGCATATTTTTATTTATTTTGATTTATTAACATGTTAATTCATTTATCATCCTTCATGTCATCTTATTTTATCTTAATTTTTTATTCATTATTTTATATGTTTTATTGATTTTATTGATTTAATTACTAACAATATTTCATTTGTTTTTTTTATGTCAAAACTTATTTTCTTTACTTGGGTATTTTTGCGAGCACCCGAGGAGATCCAGAAGGCTCGTTTGGGTTAAATATTTAATTGCTTTATTTGTAATATTTCATTTATTTAGCTTTTTCATTTATTTTTTCATGTAATTTTCTTATAAAATTGTTTATTTTAGGCACGCTAAAAAGAAAATCACAAAACATTTTTATTAATTAACTTGGAACCTTTCCTAATAAAAATGAGACCAATGTCCCAATTTTCTCCATCCAAAATAAAAATTGTCACATAAAAATTATTTTATAATAAATATGTATGTGAGGACCAATGTCCTCATCTTTAATGTATATCCCGTTTTATGCCTGATTTGTATTTTAATTACAATGGGGGTTGTATTCCGCCCCTAGTTTTATTATAATTTATTTTCATGCACTTTACTTTAATTATGCTTTATTTATTTATTGCTTTCCCTGAATGGACAATCTGCGCTTTAATTTAACTATATTAAATTGAATTAGAAATGGGATGAAACGATAAATTTAAAACTCAACTATAAACCTAACTAACGTATGAATAAATGAGAAGTCCCGAACCTTCTCTGGGCTTTGGGCTCAACGAGGCGAGAGGGTCATCTCAATGTTCTATTGGGATGGGGCCTCCAAGACACCTCTTATGTCCCGTAAAAGGCTCAAAATTGCACAGTCCTAGGCGCCACGAGGCGAGAGGGCCATCTCAATATTCTATTGGGGTGGATGCCTCCAAGACACCTCTGGTTTGCCTAAGCGTGAGGCTAGAGGACCATCCTATCATTAGGGTGGAAGCCTCCAAGACACCTCCGGCTTGCCTATAATGGATATAACAGCGTTGTCTTAGTCTCACTAAGGCTAGACGACCTTTTCCAATGTTCTATTGGGTGGCGACTCCAAGAAACGTCATTATTGCCCAAAATGGACGCACTTGTAATTTCTTACAAGTTCTTATGAACCTCGTCCCGAAAGCCCTAAAAGCGGGTGGTTCGGGGCGTCCCAGGGTTTGGCGCGCGTCACACATAGGCAGTCCAGAAACAAAATCCATGGTGATGTTGTGCCATTTCCATTGTGGAATGGAAAGAGGATGCAGCAAACCATGTGGAACTTGATGTTCCGCTTTCACTTGCTGACAGGTCAGATATTTGGACACATACTCTACCACATCCTTCTTCATACCAGGCCACCAATATAATTGTTTTAGGTCATGATACATCTTGTTTCCACCTGGATGCATTGTAAAAACAGTATTGTGCGCCTCATACATCAACCTCTTTCTCGATCTATTATCATTTGCAACACATAACCGATTCCTGTAAAACAATACACCTTCCTCATTCACTGAATAGTCAGTCTTGTCACCACTCATCACTGACTGCAAAATCTACTGCAACTTGTGATCATTTTTCTATGCAGTAATCAATTCATCTCTAAATATAGGTCTTGCTTTTAACTGAGCTAATAATGCCCCATCTGCAGTAAGTCTCCATCTCACATGTCTTAACATCATAGCCGAAACAGACTTTCTACTCAATGCGTTCGCCACCACATTGGCTTTACCCGGGTGATAGTCCACTATACAATCATAGTCCTTAAACAGTTCAAGCCACCTACGCTGTCTCAGATTTAACTCTTTCTGAGTAAGAAGATATTTTAAGCTCTTGTGATCAGTGAAGATCTTACACTTCTCACCATACAGGTAGTGTCACAAATCTTTAGGGCAAACACTGCAACTGCCAATTCTAGATCATGAGTCGGATAATTCTGTTCATGCAGCTTCAATTGCCTTGAGGCATAAGCTACCACCTTTCCATCTTGCATCAATACACAACCCAAACCTATACCAGAAGCATCACTGTACAATACATACTCTTTGTCAGAAATAGGCTGAGTTGAGATTGGTGCCTCCACCAACATCCTTTTCAATTGATCAAAACTCGATTGACATCTGTCTGACCACTCAAACTTAACTCCCTTTCGAAGCAATCTGGTCAATGGTGAAGCTATTACTGAAAACCCTTGCATAAATCTTCTGTAGTAGCCAGCTAACCCCAAGAAACTGCAAACTTCAAGTACATTCCTGGGTGGCTTCCAATTGACAATCGCTTCAACTTTAGACGGATCTACTTTAATCCCTTCAGAAGATATCACACGTCCCAGAAAAGATACTTGCTTAAGCCAAAACTCACACTTGCTTAACTTAGAATATAACTGATGCTTCCCCAAAACCTGAAGTACTGTTCTCAAATGTTGCTCATGCATTTCTTCATTCCTTGAATAAACCAAGATATCATCAATAAACACTACAACAAACTGATCGAAATATTGTCTGAACACTCTATGCATTAAGTCCATAAATGCAGCAGGTGCATTAGTTAACCCAAATGGCATTACTAGAAATTCATAATGTCCATACTAAGTTCTAAATGCAGTCTTAGGTACATCTTCCTTCTTCACAGGCAGCTAATAATACCCCGACCTTGAGTCTATTTTGGAAAATACACCTGCCCCTCTTAACTGATCAAACAAATCCTCAATTCTAGGTAGAGGATACCGATTCTTCACTATTACCTTGTTTAATTGTCTATAATCTATACACATTCTCATGGTTCCATCTTTCTTCTTGATAAACAGAAATGGTGCTCCCCAAGGAGACACACTAGGTCTTATAAAACCTCTGTCTAACAGCTCTTGCAACTGCATCTTTAATTCCTTCAGCTCCGTAGGAGCCATTCGATAAGGCACCTTAGACACTGGCACTATTCCAGGCACAACATCTATTGACAACTCCGCTTCTCTTGTTGGCAGTACCCCAGATAGTTCTTCTGGGAACACATCAGAGAACTCTCTCACTATGGGTATATCCTGTATTCTCACTTGCTCTCTTTTAGAATCTAAAACAAGAGCCAAATAAGCCTCACATCCCTTTTTAAAGCATCGATACGCTTGCATTGCTGATAACACATTAACAATAGGATTAGCACAAATACCCTTCACGGTCACTTTACTTCCTTCACTATTATGATGTACCATTATCTTTTTCTTATAGTCAACTATCGCATTATGTTTACTTAACCAATCCATACCCAATATTAAATCAAACTCATCAAAGGGTAGTTCTATCAAATCAGCCGGATACACACAACCCTGCACTACTAAAGGACAATTCCTATGCACCTTGTTCACAAACACATTATTTCCCAATGGACTCGATACACATATATCATATTTCAAATATTCAGCATTAAACATTTTATCACATATCCTTTTAATGCACACATATGAATGAGTTGATCCAGGGTCAATTAATGCAAACATCTCTACATCATAAAGTAGAAAGGTACCTGCTATAACCTCAGGTGCATCCCGTTCCTCTCGAGCCTTCATTGCATAAGCCCGAGTTGGTTCCACAGTAGGCCTGTTCACTGTTTTAGATTCAGTTCCACCTCTGGACTGGCCACCTCTACCACGTCCTCTTCCTCTTCCTTTATTAGCCGATGGCAAATTAGAACCACCCTTGCTTTGCTCTTGTTGATTCCCAGCTGCCTAATATGCTTTCGGACAATTTGCTAGGAAATGCTCAGTGCTTTCGCATCTAAAGCATGCACTCAATATTCTCCAACATTCACCCCTATGCCTTTTTCCACAATGGGGACATTCGTGCACTTCACTTCTGGTACCAGATGCACCTCTACCAGTCCCAGACCCATGAGAAGTCCCTTGCTTCTTACCTCTGGCCACCGAACTAAATATAGATTCAGCTGGTGGTGCCATCTGAGAATCCCTTGGTCTCTTACCTGAATGAGACCCACCACGGTTAGAATTTCTCTTCTGCATTCTTTCTTTCTGTATCCCTAATGACCTCTCAGCTAGCATTGCAGCTTGAACTATCTGATAGTAACTCACATTCCATTCAATGGTCATCGAGATCAATAATGCCTTAATCTGCTCAATCAACCCATCTTCAAATTGCTGGCATCTAAACTCCTCGGTTAAGACACCCTGCAGTGCATACTTACTCAAGCGGCATAATTCCTTCTCATATTCTGCCATTGACATTGCCCTTTGTCTTAGATTTAGAAATTGCTTCCAATTCGCCTCTCTATACACCTTGGTTACATACTTATTTCGGAATTCCTTTTCGAAAAATTCCCAAGTGATCGGATCCGGAAGCATTGGATGTTGTAGGACTAGTTTCCACCAATCATAAGCAGCACCCTAAAGCAGCGATACAACACATTCTACTCGCTGTTCCGGAGGGCACCTAATTTCTCCAAGAACCCTTTGCACTTTATCAATCCAATACTCTGCCTTCTCAGATTCATCTAATCTTGTACCATGGAACTCCTCCTCTCCATGCTTCCTCAATGATTCAAGTGGAGCCTTTGGTGTCATCATATGATCGAGCACCCTCGCCTTGTCCTGAGACATCTTTAATAAGGCCTCCATCAGAACCATTGGAACCTCATTACTGAAACTGGCTAGCCTAGACTGTCCAGACCCAGACACTTTCACTTCTCAGGATTAACGCTTTCTGCCGTCTCCTCTCTCAAATCATGAGAAGGATCCATCGATACTACACATTAAACAAGGACATCCATATTAGGTCAACACAACTATACACACTCTAAACTACCCCATTTCCCAGAAAAGACTAAACCTAGGCTCTGATACCACTACTTGTTATGCTTATTCTCAACCACTGGAACCGCTCAGCTGAGGCAGTCGAGAATGATCGCCACACAACAAACACATGTGCATAACACTATAATACACACATGCTAAAACCTTTATAATTAAACTTCATAACTCACACTTTCGCATGCAGCGGATATCTCATGCACAATTTACACATTCACCTACTTATATACATCATACATATATACTATAGGTCTACATATAATGACACATTCACATACTATATACATACCAAGCACATATTGATACGTTACTTAATTATTACATCCGTACTTACTGCTTGATACAAAAGGATTAAACATTATATATACAAAACTCATTGCCCAAAACCCAAAACCTATACTATAAGCTCCTAGTGCTGACCGTTGGCAATACGGAACTTGTCCTTCACGATCACCTCGCGTTCAAACCTACACGGATTAGCAAACCCATGCTAAGCGATAACGCTTAGTGGGGAAACAACATATACACACACACATATATATAGCATACTATACAATAATTACACAATTACAAGATTTAACATATTACAAGCATAATAACAATCAATTCAGTTTATCAAGATTCATGTATCATATAGATGCATATACTGTAGTCATATAATTAAATAGTTTAACTCATGTATAATAATATTCATTGTAATGGTGTACTCATTCACATTGAATCTACAATTATTTATTCGTATAACACATTGTTCACTTAATACTTTTATTTGTTTAGTCTTTCCTGCAATTCAAAGATACGGATAACGGGTATCGCATTGGTACCCTGAGGTACAGTAAATACAGTGTATACGTGGATACTCACATTCGCATTGGTACCCTAACGTACAATAAAATTCAACATATTAAATGTTTCACATTGAAGAATCCAGCAAGGATTCAAATCGCATTGTGATTCCAAAGGAATCAGACACATTGGGCTGCAGTATTTAGACCCTATAGGTATGCTTATCTATCCACTACTTGACTCGCAGGCTATAATTATTTAATTCGATTATTAATTTATTTGATCATATGATCCAACAGTTACAATAAGTCATTAAAGCAGATATTAATACTGTTCCTCCATTACACACATTTGTAAACTAATGACAAATTCACATTCTTGGCCACTATCATGCCATTTTTTTAACTCATCACATATCTCATGGAATAACTTGGCATAGATTATAGCATAACAAACCATATAACTCATTAATCACATATGATCATCCCGTTTGATGTCAACATTAAACACTTATTAAGTGTTATTATACTTAATTAATCATTGCTTTACCATTATGACATCAAGAATGAATGACTAATAATTCTTCACAAAACAGGGTACCTCACGGTCACAACCATTTAGTTGTCACCATGACATACTAAAGGTTTTAAAATAGAATGCAATATAGGGTATCTCACGGTCACAACCAATTTGGTTGTCACCGTGACATACATCAATTACTCGAGCAGAATGCAACTCTTGAGTATCTCATGGTCACAACCATTTGGTTGTCACCGTGAAATACTCCTTTGGTGCAAGGCAGAATGTAAATCAAGGTATCTCACGGTCACAACCATTTGGTTGTCACCGTGTCATACCAAGTTCACTTCGGGCAGAATAGAATTCATGTTACCTCACGGTCACAACCATTTTGGTTGTCACCGTGACATACTAATCACAACTAGGCAGAATGCAATTTTACATACCTCATGGTGGCAATCTCTTGATTGTCACCGTGACCTATGCAGGAGTTGCAAATCACAATTGTGCAAACAACCTCATTTCTCATGTCATTCACAAGACTTACCATACCACTATTTCATCCTCATACCATTATGCAAATCAACTTATTAACTAGAATATTGCACAATTTTCATTCAAATTAACTCAATTCAAGATGCATAGAGTTAGGCATATTACATGTTCCACAACCCTAGTTATAGCTCATTATACTATAGGCATCTCTTATTCATATGCCATTAGAGTTCCTCAAGAAAACTCATACCAACCAATATTTTCATACTATTCACACAGCAAATACCCAAGTGCCAACATTTAACATTCAATGTAACAAAATCCACTAACACATAACAAAACAAAGCAAGTTTCCTGAACTTTAACGCCTAAGCTCCTATTGCTCACTTAGCACTTGCTTCTCCAATCTTAGTCTTTCCTTTATCCTTCTTCAATTCTTCAACTACCAAGTCAAATCCAATTCCCATAATTGGGACACAATATTCAATACTCAATCCATTAAATTTAAGAACCAGAAAGAGTAGGAGATGAGGCACTATAACCAACCACTTACCTTATAATTCCAGCAACTTAACCAATCAACCAACCAAACACTTGATTATATATCAGAATTTAGTGAAGCAAAAACTGGAAATTAAAAGAGGATCACACGTTGGAGAAGAAGAAGAAAAGCAAATTTTTGAGAGATGAAAGAATGATTGACCACACATGCAGATTAGTGGGTTTTCTCTTTCCTCAAGGGTTTATATTGCATGCCAAGATGTGAGGTAGCTGCACCATTGAATGCCACCAAGATTTCCCACTATCCCAATCTGCTTTTGCTTAAATAATTAATCACCATTACTCTTAATTAATCTCCCACTAATCTAGTCATGCACTATCACAATTAGGCCACTATAACTTATTTTATTTCTTCAATTAGGTCCTCAATTCCTTACACTTAAGTCCTTGATCATTTACAATTTAAATTCCAGACTTTAACACACTGCAATCTAGCATGCCTTCTAAGCAAAAATAATCACTTACCACTAGGGTACATTTTTGGCCATTACATAAAGGGTTTTGCGTAACTGCTTTGTAGACTATTATGGTCTTTTGTCTAGAGACTTTAGTCTCTTTTTTTACCTTCGGGTATTTGAATGTTTTGAAACTTATGTCTTCAGTATATTTAGATACTGAGTTTTACCAGTATCTTCAATACCCGTATCCACGATTTATAAAAGTTCTGGCTCTTTGCTTTCCATTTGGATTTGTGATATTTAAGCTTATGCTTTAGTGATTGAATGATTCTTTTGAGCATTTCATATTAATGCTTTTGGTTCAATTATGTTTGTCAAGTGGTCATGATAATGTTATGATGCAGATATGTGATATGTAAAGTGAAATTTTAATCGTTGCTATGAGCATGTTTGGTTTTGATATTTATTGCTTGCTTGAGCAGCCTTTTGCTTCTGTTCATCCCCACTAAGCATTATCGCTTAGCACGTTTATTTCCTGTAGGTTTATAGGGTTGGTTCAGTTTTGGAGTCATGCATCTGCTGGCCACTAGGAGTCGAAGTCTTCTTTTTATACTAGTATAGGGATATGTTTGTATAGTCACGCTTTTGCTTGGTACATTTTGTAAGGCATGTAATTCTGATATTGATAGTGTAATGATTTTGTATATGTATACTTTTTTTTAGTTATGAAATGCAAGTATATATGTTGTTCCTGAATGCTTCCGCTTATGTTTTATTTTTATAAGCTTTCGCTTTAGATGTTTGCATGAATGAATGCATGTGCTTTTTGCATGGCAACCCGATGTTCCTCCCGAGGGGCATTGGGGCGACACAGGTTATGATATCAGAGCTCAGGTTAGATGGTTCTGGTCTATAAGATATTTAGATGTGTGCGAGTCTGTCTAGAGTCATGGCCTAATGCAAATGTTGTCTTGTGTAGAGTATAGATGGAGTCCGATCCCAGTGAGGAGATAGGTGAGGCAGTGGGTAGTGTGAATCCAGCGAGGGTTCATCAACCTGCATAAGAGAGACCCCGAGCTGAAGATATGGGTCCGGTTTATGGTGATCCAGTATTGATGCAAGGGATGATGCAATTGATTGACAGGTTAACTGCCCCTAAGGCCCCAACGAATTTGATTAGAAGGAGAGGAGCTGAGGAATTTAATGAAACAAATATGGATCAGTCAGACTTAGCCGAATATTGGTTAGAGAAGATGGGCAGAATCCTATAAGAAATTAATTGCCCATTAGATTAGAGTGTTAATTGTGCGGTGTCCCTGCTACAAGGCCCAGCTTATGATTGGTGGAAGCTGGTGATTAGGAATCCCCAGCGGCCTATTAAGATGAACCGGGAGTTCTTTGTTTAGGAGTTTGAGAAGAGATATGTCACTAAGGCATACAGAGAAGTAAGATGGAAAGAATTTGTGAGTTTGAAGTAGAAAAGTATGACAGTGAGTGATTATAAAAAGGAGTTTAGTCGGCTAAGTAAGTATGTGCTGGAAGTGTGGCATACTGAAGAGTTCAAGTGTCGTGATTTTGAAGACGGGCTAAGAGAAAGCATTAGAAGTCCTTTATCAGCCATGGCAGTGATGTATGCAGTGGGTTATTACCAATTAGTTTCAGCCGTGATGAAGCTAGAAGAATCGAAAGTGATCAAGCAAAGGAAGGAGCATAAGAGAAGAGTAACCGATGGTAATGTGTTAAGTAGTAAGAGAACCTGTGATGTAGTTGGTGGACAACATACTCGCGGGTCAGGTCTAGTGCAAGAATCTAAGGGAAGTGTTTTGGCACCCCCTAGTAAGGAAAGCAATGTTCCAAAGTGTGAGCATTACGGGAAATTTCATAGAGGTATGTGTCGAAAGCTCAGTGGTGCGTGCTTCAAATGTGGCAGCATGGAGCATATGCTTGCCAATTGTCCGGAGATGAAAGAGAGTATGGTACAACAAGGTAGTAGAGGTAACAAGGGAGTGGCTGGTTTTGCAAGAGGTGAAAGAAGAAGAGGTCAATCAGCGCATGAGATTTCGGAGAGAAGCCGTTTCCTTCCGACGGTCCAGCTCGATGCTTCGTGATGATCAGAGAGAAGGAAGATGAGCAAGCTGGTCCTTCTAGTAAGTTCTTTACTTAAGCTTGTTTGGTAAGACTTTTGATATTGTATAGTAGAGTTATCTGTTTACCATCGGGGGAAATTTCGAGAATAAAATTTCTTAAGGAGGAGAGAATTGTAACATCTCGAATTACACCCTAGTAGGATTTATGGTGTAATTGTTTAGTAGGGTACAAGGAATTGGAGTAAGAATAAGATTATGAGTAATTAAGGACTTAATTGAAAGGAATTATAAGTTGAAGGAAAGAAGAAAAGGACTTGAGGGATTTTAGTGAGCTTTGCCTTGGACTTGGGAGGAAATATACATGTAAGTGGGACATTGATGCGTGAGTGGGACATTGATGCATGAGTGGCAAGTGGTTTGTTGTGGTTTTGCCACCTGGATGAGACATGCAATAAAAAGGCTTGTTAGTGGGAAAATATATCCCCAAGTTGAATTGCATGTAGATTTTCTTCCCTCTTTTCCCTGTTCCTCACATTTTTCTGCCTCTCTATTCTTCATTCTTTGATTGTTTGGCTTGTGGGTTAATTTATGCTACTTAATTAGATTAATTGAAGAGTATAATCAAGGATTAAAGTTAAGAGGTAAGAGTATTTGCATTTGAATTTCTGTTTCTCCCCTTTCTTTGTGGTTTGTTGTTTGAGAATTTGGATTAAGGGTTTGTGTTTTTGATTGGGTATTGCAAGAAGCTGAGGATAGAAGAAGGATTGAAAAGGGCAAGGATAAGGTCTGAATTTGGATATTTTGGCTACTCCAAGAGGTTTGGGATCATGTGCTCTTTGATTGTGATTGTTTATAAGTTGTTGCATATTGTGATATGAGTGAGTTTTGTTTATATGCTTGTGTTGTTAGTTGAAGTTTAATGATCTTAGACTCTGTTTTGAGCATGGTGTTGTACATGTTTAGTTTTGTGCTGTATTGAGCATGGTGTTGTACATGTTTAGTTTTGTGCAATTTTGAGGCATGTGTTCTTATTGGGATGGATTGACGTGCAGTTACCACAGCTGTGTTTTGGTAAGACACAGCTATGTTTTGGCAATTCTCATAGGTCACGATGACAATAAAGTGGTTGTGACCATGAGTTATGCGAGAAATGCTTCTGCTTGGAAAGTGTGTGGTATGTCACGGTGACAACCAAAGTGGTTGTGACTGTGAGATACCCATGTTTTCTTTCTGCCCCGTTGAGTGTGTGGTATGTCACGGTAACAACCAAAGTGGTTGTGGCTGTGAGATACCCATGTTTGCATTCTGCTTTGTTGAAGTTTTCTTCTCGGCGTGAAGGATTTGTTCCGAGTCATGACGATCATCACGACTCGGCACTGTGGGCTTCGTCATGAGTCGAGACACTAAGCCACTATCACGAGTCATGACTTTGAACATGACTCGTGACAGTCTCCTTCTTCGCAGGGCAAGCATGATAGTCCTCTCTGCTTCAAATGTTTTGCTAAATTTCCTAATAGCATGGTTTCTCATTTGTGTTGTGCATATATGTGACTTGGAATATGAAATATTCAACGTTCCTATGTATGGTAATAATTGCAATATGAGAATGTTATTTACCATTATTATTTATGTATATGTATATGTGTAAGGAAATGTAAATCTATTTGTTAAGTTTAAATAAGTGCATGGTATCTAATTAGATGAATATATTTTAATATGTTTATATGAATGTTTCACCCCATGAACGGATACATGAGTTAGTAAGACATGAATGTGTATTGATTATTTTAAATGGTTAGTATACGTATGTTTTTATGTGTCAAGCCTGATCGGTCAAGTTAGTGGATAGAGAAGCATGCTTATAAAGGGTTTTGCGCAGCTGCTTTATAGACCGTTATGGTCTTTTATCTAGAGGCTTTAGTCTCTTTTGTTACCTTCGGGTATTTGAATGTTTTGAGACTTATGTCTTCAGTATGTTTAGATACTGAGTTTTACCAGTATCTTCAGTACCCATATCCACGATTTATGAAAGTTTAGGCTCTTTACTTTCCGTTTAGATTTGCGATATTTAAGTTTATGCTTTAGTGATTAAATGATTGTTTTGAGCATTTCATATTAATGCTTTTGGTTCAGTTATGTTTGCTAAGTGGTCATGATAATGTTATGATGCAGATATGTGATATGTAAAGTGAAATTGTAATCGTTGCTATGAGCATGTTTGGTTTTGATATTTGTTGCTTGCTTTAGTGGTCTTTTGCTTCTGTTCATCCCCACTAAGCGTTATCGCTTAGCACGGATGTTTGTTTCCATGTAGGTTTGCAAGGTTGGTTCAGTTTTGGAGTCGCGCATCTGCTGGCCACTAAGAGTCGAAGTCTTCTTTTTGTACTAGTATAGGGATATGTTTGTATAGTCACGCTTTTGCTTGGTACATTTTGTAAACGTTTTGTAAGGCATGTAATTCTGATATTGATAATGTAATGATTTTGTATATGTATACTTTTTTTTTAGTTCTGAAATGCAAGTATATATTTTGTTCCTGAATGCTTACACTTATGTTTTATTTTTATAAGCTTCCACTTTAGATGTTTGCATGAATTAATGCATGTGTTTCTTGCGTGGCAACCTGATGTTCCTCCTGAGGGGCATTGGGGTGCCATAAATGTTAATAAGATAAATGCATCTAGGTTGGTGACTCCCTTCACTTGACATAGTGAACCTGCCATGCTATGTACGGGGTAAGAAGTGTTACATTTGTTGGCATCAGAGCCTAGATTTAGGCAATTCTGGACATTAATTGGATAGGAAATGCATGTGTATAGTTTTGTGTTGGCCTAATGTGGATATTCTTATTTTGTAATTAATAGGATGGACAGATCCCAACATGCTATGGAAGAAACTGCTGAGAGTGTTAGTCCTAGAGATCAAGATCCATCGGTTTTCAGTCCTTTTGAATGAATTAGAGGTGATCGTGATGCTCCTGCTATGCCAACTGAAGCCTTGCTTAAATTTTCACATGATATGGCAAAGGTTTTGGACCACCCAAAGCTCCTACAGACGTCTTGAGGAAACATAGAGCTGAAGAATTCTATGTTGCTAGTATGAAGGAATCCGATAAAGCCGAGTATTTATTAGAAATGGTACAAAGGGTTTTGAAAGAAGTTAAATGTCCTCTCGAATAGAGGGTTGCTTGTGTGGTTTCTCTTTTGCAAGATGCAGCTTATGACTTGTGGAAGCTTGTATTGAAACATCAATTATTTCCAGATCCGATCACATAGGATTTCTTTGTTAGAGAATTTCAGAATAAGTATATCACTGATGCTTATCGGGAGGCTAGATGGAAGCAATTCCTAAATTTGAAACAAATAAATTTAATTGTGGTGGAGTATGAGAAGAAATTTAGTAGACTTAGTAAATATGCACCAGAAGTAGTACTTACATAAGCATTTAGGTGCAAGTAATTTGAAGAGGGGTATGACAACTTTTCAAACTTTGAGTTACTGATAGTTAGTTCAAGCTGTGATGCAAGTTGAAAAGTCAGATATAGCTATAAGGGAAAGAGCTAAAAAGTTTTGCTAGAAGTGGTTCCTCTACAGGAAAGAGAGTTCAGAATTCACAAGCTGCTTCACAAACTGAGTCAGCCAGTGGTCCTACTACTAGAGGTAAACGGTAGGGGCCTACTACTGCAACTAGCATTGGTAGAGGTGCTACTGGTGGATAGGGAGATACTGCACAAGAATGTCCACATTACAATAAATGTCACTGAGGTGAATGTAAATGGCTTACTAGAGGATGCTTCTAATGTGGGGGCACTGATATCTTTTTGGCAAATTGTTCGAGGAACACTGGACCTAGCAAAGATCAGTAAGGATCTAGTAGAGCTGGATCAAATGCACCTCCAGTGACCCCTATGGTAGAATGAATCAACCTAAAGGCAGCATAGTATTAGAAATAGTAGATCGTCCCACCACCACAACACCAGCTCGAACCTATGCCATGAAGGCTCGTGAAGACCAAGATGCGCTGGAAGTGATAGCGGGTACTTTTCTACTCTATAATATTGAGATACATGCTTTAATAAATCCTGGCTCTACACACTCTTATGTATATTCTAAGAATTTGATTAGTAAAATGCCACCTATTGAATGGTTAAAGTATGATATTCATCTTACTAGTCTTTTGGGTCATAGTGTCAATGTGAACTGAGTGCATAGGAATTGTCCTATTGTAATTCAAGGTAGGGAGTTTCCTGTTGATTTAGAATTACCATTCCATGAATTTGATTTGACCTTGGGAATGGATTGGCTATTTGAACATCGGGCTATAGTTGATTGTAATAAAAAGACAGTGGTGCTTAGGAGTCTGGATCAGTCTAAAGTAGGCATTCGATCTAGTTCATTGACTAATGTGATATCGTCTATATAAGCTAGGCGGTCTCTTAGAAAAGGATGCAAAGCCTTTCTAGCTTTAGTGCTTAATTCTAAATGGGGTGGTCAGTTGAAATTACAAGACATACCTGTGGTGAATGAGTTTCCTGAAGAATTTCCAGGACACCACTTGAAAGGGAGGTAGAATTATCTATTAAAATCTTACCCGATACTGCTCCTATTTCTAAAGCACCGGATAGCTCCCTCCTTCTTGCAAAAATTAAAGACTCAACTATAGGATCTCCTGGATCCCCATAGGGTGCCCTAGTCCCATTTGTTAAAAAGAAGGATGGCACTTTACAAATGTGTATCGATTACAGGCAAATAAATAAAGTAACAGTGAAGAACAAATATTCGTTGCTAAGAATTAAAGATTTGTTTAATAAACTGAAGAAAGCTGGAGTGTTCTTGTAACACCCCTTACCCGTACTTAGGCGATCCCATCCGATAAGGAGTGAGATGCCATATGAGTAAAGGTGCCACCACACAGATGCAGAATATACATACATTCATACATAAACATACATGCCGAAATACAGGGTAATTTAAAACTTTAGAACACCAAACATGAAATAAGCTAATCATGCGTTAATATAATGGAAGTCATTACATTACTGTTCTGATCAACTAAGAGATATAATAGATAATTACAAATCCCAAAAATTCATATACAGAAGCGGAAGCTATTACAAAATCAATATAAGAGAGTTCTATACAAAAAGAATCTCAAAATACAAAACTCGGTCCTATTCTAAACCCTGCTGCGTTGGCTAGACTGCGGCGACTCTCCCAAGGCAACTCCTTTCGCACCTGCACAGGTAAACACACCGTGCTAAGCGATAAACGCTTAGTGGGGAAACACACATATAGTATAAGAACAACCACTCATAATGGTCGTCAAGGCAATACACATACGAACTTCATGTACATAAATACAATAATCATGGCATAACAATAGCATATACTCATGCTCACATACATAAAGCCATCCATTAGAAAGTTCGTAATAATATTCATATATTCATAATAGATTATACTTTTCACCATTGAATCCATACATAAATCACATACATTTTCTCATATTATAAATCATACAAGGCACCTGCTAACTCGAGGGAGTGGATAACGACTATACGGACAGTACTTTACGGGTACGAGCCGATACGGACAGTACTTTACGGGTACGAGCCGATAAAATCAAGATACTTTTAACTTTTGCAAAATATTTTCAAAGGGGACCTTAAACAAGATCCTTTCACATAAGGGTTCGCGAGGAACCAAACGGGGACCTGATCGGGGACCAAACTTATCAAAGGGCGCTGCAGCTAAGAGACTCTGTTAGGCATGCCTAACTATCCACTTACTAGACTCTAGCAGGTCATGCATAAACCATTCAATTCATTTCATAAGGTTCCAAAAGAAAATCATTATCATACATATACATACTCGTATCATGGATCCATATTCATATCATTCATAAGATATTAAGCATAAATCTCATAAGCACTAAAAGAAACTGGAGTTCAAAACCACACACAACGAAGGAAAGATTCATTCAACATACAGGAACTGTCGCGCTCGCGAAGTCTGTCGTGCTCGCGACAGAGATAGAAGTCTCTTCGCTGTGCGCGCGCGACGGATTTCGCGACCGCGAGGAGGACGGAAGGCCAGGCTCTGTCGCGCTCGCGACGAGTGTCACGATCGCGACAGAGAACAAAAATGTGGCTGTCGCGTGCTCGCGATAGCACTTTGCCAGCATCGTGCTCTATCGCGGTCGCGACAGTTATCGCGGTCGCGACAAATGCTCAACACCTCGGCTGTCGCGGGCTCACGACGGGATCGCGTGCTCGCGACAGCGAAGCTCCAATCACCGCTCTCTGTCGTGCTCGCGACAGGTGTCGCGATCGCGATAGCATCAAGATTTCGAAAATCTGCAGAATTCTACAGATTTTTCCTCCTCCAAAATCACCCATACACACACAAAATCAAACCTTGAGCCTCTTACCTCAAACCCAGCCATCGAATAGCATCAACAACCATAACATAACATTTAATAACAAGAAATTTCATACAATACATTAATTTAAACCTCCAATTTCAAGATTCAACCAAAAACCCAATTTATGCCCAAAACCACATCAATTCCCAAATTACCAAAATTAACTCATGCTCTTGCAAGATTCACATTCCAAAACAATAACCCATATCATACATACCATAATAAAGGCATATCACAACCCAATTTCCACAAATCATCAAGAACACATACACGAACATATTTACATGCAAAAGCAAGAAATTCCCAAACCTTCAAATCCTTAGCTCCTATTGCTTGGATCCACTAGTTCCAGCCTTCTCTTTGCCCTTTGGCTCGCGAGGAGGCTCAACTAAGCACAAACAAGCACCCAAACACCAAGAACACAAACCCTAGCTTAGATCAAACCCAAGAAGAAGAAGAGGAATATGCATGAATAACCAAAAGGAAAAAGCATAAACTTACCAAGGAAGATGAAATGGAGTAATTAATTCCACCACTTGAGCTTGAATCTAAGTAGAACTCTTAGGAGAGTGCAAAGGAGGAAGAAGAAGAAGAAGAAGAAGAAGAGAAAACGGGAATGGGTTTCAAAAAAATTCAGATTTCCCTTTTTCATTTCCTCTTTCCCCATCTTTCTTTCCCCTTTACACATGTCAACCATCTAGTGGAGGTGATCATTTACTCACACCCTAACCAAATGTATCACATGCACACAAGACTCTCCCACTAATGCATGCCCTACAAATGTGTGAACACACACACTCAAGCATAGCCCCACAAACACGTCCTACAAACATATGCATGCCCACACACCACAATAACCATCTAGTGCATACCCTACTATGGTGCACTCACGCACACACAATCTGACCCAACTAATTCACACCATAGTGCAACGCGTACACACACGCACCAGAAAAACTCCAAATCATACAATATTACCAAAATGCCCTTATTATGCTAGACTTATGCAAATGCACACACATACATATATGGCTCATTCAACTAGGGGGCAAACGGGGTGTGACAGTTCTCTAAAATTGATTTACGATTAGGGTATTATCAACTTCGAGTGAAGGATAAAGATGTCCCGAAATCTGCTTTTTAGACCCAATATGGTCACTATGAGTCTTGGTGATGTCATTTGGTTTAACTAATGCACCGGCTGCTTTCATGGATTTGATGAATTAGGTGTTCAGGCCTTATTTAGCCTTATTTTTTGTGGTGTTTATTGATGACATATTGGTCTATTAAGGATAAGCAAGAGCATGAACAACACTTACGGATAGTGCTACAGACTTTGCGAGAGAAATAATTGTATGCAAAGCTAAGTAAGTGTGACTTTTGGCTTAAGGAAGTTTCATTCTTAGGCCATATTGTCTCTTCAAAAGGTATTAGAGTTGATCATGCTAAGATATAAGCAATTGTGAGTTAGAAACCGACTCGAAATGTACCAAAAGTGAGGAGTTTCTTGGGATTAGCCAGTTATTATAGATGGTTTGTGAAGCTATAATTGCCTCTTCACTTACTAAGTTACTTCGAAAAGGGGTGAAATTCGAACGTATAGATAAATGTCAAACAAGCTTTGATCAGTTGAAGAAAATGCTAGTTGAAGCACTTGTACTGACTCAACCCACTCCGTGTAAAGAGTACACCATGTATAGTAATTCTTCAAGAAATGGCTTGGGATGTGTATTAATAAAAGATGGCAAGGTAGTGGCATATGCATCAAGGCAATTGAAGCCTCATGAACAAAATTACCCCACTCATGATCTGGAATTAACAGTGGTTGCATTTGCATTAAAGATATGGTGACATTATCTGTATGGTGAAAGGTGCATAATTTATAAAGACCATAAAAGCCTCAAATACTTACTCACGCAGAAAGAACTTAATTTGAGGCAACGACTGTGGCTTGAACTATTCAAATACTATAACTGCATAGTTGACTTTCATCCAAGAAAGGCTAATGTAGTGGCAGATGCTCTAAGCAGGAAATCAATTTCAGCATTATCTTTACAACACGGCAGATGGATATTAACATCTGATGGATCTTTATTAGCTCAGTTGAAAGCTAAACCTCATTTGAAGCAAATGATAGTTCAAGCATAGAAGAATAATCCCAAATTACAACAAATGATACAAACAATATCAGATGGGAACCAGATTGATTATTCAGTGAAAGATGATAGGAGTTTGTATTACAAGGATAGGTTATATGTACCAACTAACGAGGAACTGAGAAAAAAGTTATTGCATGAAGCCTATTATATTGTATTCACTATGCATCTTAGAGGGAAGAAGATATATCAGGATTTGAAGCAAGTCTATTCGTGGCTTGGTATGACAAAGGATGTGATGGACAATTTGTCTAAATGTTTAACTTGTCAACAGGTGAAAGATGAACATCAAGTTCCATCAGGTTTGTTAAATCCTATTCTTATTCCATAGTGGAAATGGGATAACATTACTATGGATTTCATAACGGGTCTTTTGCTTACACAAACGAAGCATGATTCAGTTTGGGTGATAGTCAATCAGCTCACAAAGTCAACTCATTTCATACAGGTTTGACTTGATTACTCTATGGATTGTTTGGCTGAATTTTATATGTGAATAAAATTGTTTGGTTACATGGTATTCTACTATCCATTGTATCTGATCAGAATTCATGGTTTACATCAAGGTTTTGGAAAGAATTGCAATATGCTCTTGGCACCTGACTTAATTTCAACATGGCTTTACATCCACAGACTGATGGGCAATCTGAGAAGTTGATACACATATTAGAAGACATGCTTCAAAGTTGTATTCTAGATTTCCCATAAAGTTTAGACAAATATATTCCATTGATGGAATTTTCCTACAATAACAGTTCTCAAACAAGCATTAGCGTGGTACCCTATGAAGCCCTATATAGTAGGAAATGTAAAACTCCTGTGTGTTGGATGGAACAGAATAAACATAAGATGATTGGGCCTAATATTGTTAAGGATACAGAATAGAAAGTTTTGGTTATTCAACAACGGTTGAAAATTGCCAGTGATCGACAGAAGTCATATGCTGATTTGAAGAGGAAAGATATTGAATATGAAGTCAGGGATAAAATTATTTTGAAAGTGTCACCGTGGAGAAAAATACTCTAGTTTGGAAAGAAAGGAAAATTAAGTTTGAGGTTTATTGGTCCATATGAGATACTTGAAAGGGTTAGACCAGTAGATTATCGGTTAGCACTTCCTCCTAAATTGTCTAAGTTGCATGATGTGTTTCATGTCTTAATGTTATGAAGGTATCATTCAGATGAATCACATACCTTATCGGTACAAGATATACAAATGCAATCGGATTTCACATATGATGAGGAACTTAAGGCTATACTGGCATGAGAAGTAAAACAGTTATGGAATAAGCAAGTTCCATTAGCAAAAGTGCTTTAGCAATACCATGGGATTGAAGAAGCAACTTGGGAGCTCGAGTCAACAATGAAAGCTCAGTATTCGCAACTATTTAATGCAGTTATGAATTTCGAGGACATAATTCTTTAAGGGGGAGAAATGTAAGGCCCTAACTTATACCCTAGTTATTTATAGACATACTTAGGTTATAATTATGGCTGAATGTGTATAATCGAGTGGTTAAATGTGATAGGGACATAGATGAAATTAAGATAAAAGACCAAGGGCAATTTGGTAACCTTATACCTATGGACTAAAATGCATAAATTAAGTAATAATGTATGCTAATGTATGATTTTAATATAATTACAAGTTAAATATAAGAATAATTAAAAGATTAAGGATTAAAGACAAAAAGAAAAGATGACCCAATCACAAGAAGACACCGATTTGATTTCTAGAAAGGCTCAGAGAAATAAAGAGAACTCTTCATGGCTTATTTAAGCCGTGAAGGTTGGTCAACCAAGGGTTGGAAAAACCTAGCTGAAATTTCCCCTAAAGCCAACTATCTTTTCATTTAAAAATTATCCAAAAATTTTTTTCGAGGTAATATGTTAAACCTCTAAGGGGTAAGATAAATGCTAAGTTCTTCTTCTCTTCTATCCTTAGTTCATTAGAGTTAGAAATTATGGTTTGTATGGTTGTTAATCAATTTCATGAAGAATTTTACAAGGAGAAACAATTGGAAATAAAGGAAAGGAGAAAGGAGCAATTTGAAGGAATGGCTTTTACTAAGTTGTGGTATGATATCTCATATGAACCTTTTACACCCTGAGTTAGTATTTTTATTTTATGTTGAACCTATAAACTCCAAATTGGCTAATTCTAATTTAAGTTGAGAGTTAAGACCCATACCTATAAATGTCTAGAAGAAGTCAAGACCTAAACCTAGCTCTAAGACCCTTGAATTTCGGATTAAAAGTGAGATATTGATTCTGCTTGGGCAATGGGAGCAGCTTCTATTCCCAAGATCATATCTCATAAGTTATAAGTCCAATTTTTTTAATTTTTATATCATTGTAAGCTTAGCTTATAGATGAAAATTTGTTCAAAAGGGACTTTGGCCTAAAAATGATGTTTTCTTAGTGAAAAAGAGTAGATAAAAAGAACTATAGAAACTGCCCTGTTGTACCCTATTTTGTTAGGCAATATAATAGGGTCACACAACAGTCAGAAAATCCTACCCGCCATGTAAATGGCTACTAGATTGCTAGATTAGCACATAAATCATCATACAAGAAGGTCAGGGATTTCTACCCGCCGTGTAACCCATCCTGCCCAATGTATAGTTTTTGTGCCCGTCGTGTAAATGCATTATCGAATTCAAATTTTGCATGGCATTTGATTTAAACAGTGATTGGGAATTTCTGCCCGCCGTGTAACCTATCTTGCCCATCGTGTGAGAAAAACTGCCTGCCGTGTAAATTGCTTTTACCTTCCAAATGCCAAACACTTGTCATTTTACACGGCAGTCAGACCATTCTGCCCATCATGTAACCTTTCGTTTTCCTCTCAAATTTGTGAATTTTCTCTCCATTTCGAACCACTTTTTAGTCTGAATGTTATGGAATTAATTTGGTACATTTTTAATGATTTGAGAATAATATATATGCATGAAAAATATTAAATATGACATGTTTATGATACTATGCATGAATTTGAAATAAGAAATATCCTTGGAAATAATGCTGACACAATGGCATGTCTTGGAATTGATAGCATTTGTTCTGAATCTATTAGTATATAATTATAAACCATTATTTATGATTGGATGTGAATTAAATTAATATGTTTTAATTATTAGCCTATTACAACAGGGACATGGATAGATAGGCATGCCTATAAGGACATTTGTTGCTGCAACCCTCCATTCTATAGACCCCATTTGGGTCATTATTTGGGCTCGATTTGGGGCACTATTATATAACCCATTTGGGTCACCATCTAAAAATGATCTGATATTATTTATAAGTAATTTACCTACGGGTACCCACCGTTCTGTATTTCCCATTATCCACTTCCTTTGGAACTGCAGGCAAATAATTAAGAGATGAAATTAAATAAATGTTATGCAATATGAATTCCTTAATGAATATGTATGTGTGTGTGTGTGTGTGTATACATATTTATATATGCTTATAGATATGCAAGATACATGTATGTGACTATTACGAATTGTTTCTCTATATTTATGCATCATGTGCGTGTGGCTAATGACGATCAGTGTGTGTGATCGTTCATATCATGTTTGTTCCCCACTAAGATATATGCTTAGCACTGGTGTTCCATCCGTGTACATATCAAAGCTGAAACCACCGATAAGGACATTACACAACTGCCAAGGCAAACACGTCAATAGAAGCTCCTTTTATATAGGTCGTGTATTTTGTTATAGCAATGTAAATATAATCCTTTTTGTTGTAATTATGTAACTTAAATATGTAATAAGATAAGTATGTAATCAAGACAGCTTTTGGTATGTAAAAATTAATATGGACTTTGTTATATGTAATATGATTAGTAAGATATAACGAAAGAAAGAAATTTTATAACTCTGATTTTGATGTTTTGGATATGTTATAATATGAATTTAACTAGTCTCATTATTATGAATAATGAATGTTAATAAGATAAATGCATCTAGGTTGGTGACTCCCTTTACTTGACATAGTGAACCTGCCATGCTATGGTAGGGTTTACTACGTACTGGTGGGGGGTATGTTACAGGAAGCATTTTGAATTACAATGAATATATGAGATATGTTTATCAAGAATCGGAACTGCGAAAATGTAAAAGGAAAAGTGTTCCACGCCAATAATTTGAGACCGAGGGATTGAATGAGTCCCTTTTTGATTACCCTATAAGATGAGAAAGAGGCTAAAAATGCACAAAAAGGTCTTTCATGCCCAACTAAGGTAAAATTGATTAAAGTAATGAAAGAAGAAATGGTATCAATGAGATCAAACCACGTTTGTGAACTGGTTGATCTACCAGAAGGACGCAAACTAATTAGGAATAAGTGGATTCTCAAAATAAAGCAAAAAGCTGATGGAGGTATCAAAAGATATAAGGCTCTGTTAGTCGCTAAGGGGTTTACATAATAGGAAGTGATTAACTATGAGGAGACTTTCTCACCTGTTGTAAGATTTACATCAATAAAGTTGATTCTGGCCATAGTGGCATGTTTGGACCTAGAGCTACATCAAATGATGTGAAGGCTATTTTTCTTAGTGGAGAACTGGATGAAGAAATCTATATGAAATAACCTGTAGGTTTCATCGAAAAAGGCTAAGAATATAAGGTTTGCCTATTGATGAGGTCAATTTATGGCCTTAAATAGTCTTAAAGGCAATGGTATTTGAGATTTCATGATACAATCATGTTGAATGGGTTTAACATGATTGATTAAGACCATTGTGTTTACAAAAAAAGCTTTGAAAATAAATTTGTCATTTTAACATTGTATGTAGATAACATACTCCTAGTTGGAAATAACAAAGAGCATGTAAATGAAATCAAAGATTGGTTATCGTTGAACTTTGAGATGAAATATATGGGTCAAGCAGTGTAACACCCCTCACCTATACGTAGGAAGCTTCATCCTTGGAGGAGGATGAAAGGTCCCGATAGATGAGGGTTGTCACGTAAAAACTCAAGCACAAACATACAATAATAAAATCATACACTCAAAGCAGCAAAATAAAATTTCACAAACGCAAGACCAAGGCTGAAAACAAAAGTTATAATATTATTAATGTACAAAATAGTCTTTACATATCATATTACAAAAGTGCCATAGCCCAAAAGATCGCTTATAAACTTGGTATCAAACCAACTTACAAAAGAAAATCTTACATCAATAGTTTTCATTACAAAATCAATGAACTATTACATATGCAAAAGAAGTACAATCCAGAACTACAAAATCTCTCTCCTAGTTGTGTCGGCCCTTCTGAAATGGATTACCCTGCTCACGGACTCCAACATCTTCCACACCTGCACGGATGAAACACCCGTGCTAAGCGAATACGCTTAGTGGGGAAAAGCACAATGAAAAACGACCACTCACAGTGGATGTCGATACAAATCACATACACATGGCACATACTTAAATCAATACTTAAACAATTCATCATACTGAAGGTAATAGTATCTTTTATCATTCAATCAAGCATACAGTGCCAAAATCAAACTTATAATCACAATAGAAGAGAAAACCTGCTTATTCAAAATATAGTGGATAGCGAGTAACGCATAATCATCCAAAATGCATAGATACCCGAGGGTATCAAAATCATTCTTTCCTTTTTATTTCAAAACATTTTCGCATGGAATCTTACGCAAGATTCAAGTTAAATGGGGATCACGAGGATCTAACTCAGGGACCTGATCAGGGTCCAAAATGCATACGCATGGCTGTAGCAAACTGAACCCTATAGGCATGCCTATCATCCACTTAATTTGACTTTCACAGGTTAAGCATAGATCAACTAATTTACATTTATATCATTCTTAAAATTGTCTATTTATAAATAGGAAAGCATAACAAGACTGAAAATTAAACTTTAGAAGCATAAAAAGAAACTTACTTTTTGAAGCCAGGAGGTGTTGCGCTCGCTACAAAGGCGAAGATCTGCCTCAAGTCGCGGTCGCGACAGCCCTCGCGCTAGCTCAGGGATGAATACACACCTCACTGTCGCGCTTGCGATAGTGAGCGGCCAGCAGCTTTTGTCGTGCTCGCTCGCAGGCGCTCGCTCGCGATAGGAGACTGTCTAAAGATCATGCGACAGCTGAGCACTCTGTCGCGCTCGCGACAGGGAGCTCTCACCGAGGCTGCCCTGCAGCGCGCATACAGCTCGCGCAAAGGCTGCAATCGCTGAGCTTTATCGCGACCTCGCGATAGAGTTAGGATTTCCAACCCTTACGTGAAAACCTGCAGAATTCCATTTCCAAAATTCAACCAAACCTTCAATTAGCTTCAAAGCACAACCCCACACAAATAAATCATTCATAACACCTTAGACCACCTAAAACTCAACTTATAAACTAATCATCAAATTTACAAGATCAAATTCTAGAATTTATCAAACCAGCAATTTCTCATAAAATTTCGTACAAACTCATGCTATAACTCAATTCTTCACCAATCATGCATCTTAACCCAAAATAATCAATACCCATATCAATTAAATACAAGTACTCGTCTTATATCCCATCAATTTCAACATTTAACACAAAACACAAAAATCATACAAAATACACACAAAGCCACAACGTTCCCAAACCTTGAATACTTGGGCTTTAATCACGGGCTTTGCTTCCACTTGCGATTTCCTTGCCTTTGGGTTCTCTAGGAGGGATTTCTGAATAAAACACCCATCACAACAAGCTTAAAACTCAAACCCCAAAAATACCCAAATGCTCAAATTAACTTAAAATAATGGAATTAAGAAGGTGAGGAAGAATACTAAACTCTTACTTACCTAAATCAACTTAAGATCACCCAAAACTCACCAAAATTGCAGCTAGAGGGGAAGGATTACAAGGAAGTAAGGAAGAAAAGAAGAGGAAGAGGAAGAACAGGGAAGAAGAAGGAAACGGGAAAAAGGGGAAGAATAAAAATCTAATTCTCTCTCCTCTCTCCTCACTTACATACCCACTCTAATGCCACATGGCAACTTCCTATTGGAAAGCTCCCCCCAGGACATACACAAAACCCATCCTCATACCTACACTCAAGCCAAACCTTACTTACACATACCCTAATCCCCTACACACTCTCACACCCAAACAAACCCCACAACTACATAACACTAAATTTAAATCATGCATATATACATATATATATACAAAAATAGCACATGCCACAATTTAACACACACATAATCACACATATATAAGGCTCAAACTACCAGGGCAAAAACGGGGCGTTACAAGCAGATTACATTCTTGGAGTTAAGATTTTATGAGATCGTTCGAAAAGGTTGTTGTCTCTTTCTCAAGAGACATATATCAACAAAGTCCTTAAATGATTTAATATGCAAAACAGCAAACCCATTGATAACCCTATTGCCAAGAATCAGTTTCTTAGCCAAAAAATGTGTCCTAAGATGCAAGAAGAAATAAAATGTATGAGGAACGTTCCATATGTTAGTGTTGTATATAGTCTTATGTATGCAATGTTGTGTATAAGACATGATATATGTTATGCAGTGGGCATGGTAAGTAGATATCAATATAACCTAGGCAAAGCACATTGAAATCAATTTTAAAAAAAAAAGATACTTAGATATCTCAGAGGTACAGTAGACTATTCTTTTTGTTATTAAGGCAAGGATCTACAATTAAGAGGATACATAAATGGTGATTGGGCAGGAAATATGAATGAGAGGAAATCCACTTCAAGATTCATATTCTTTCTAGGCAAGGGTGTCATCTCATAGAGTAGTAAGAAACAAACCTGTGTAGCTCTATCAATAATGGAAGCTGCATTTGTCGCTTTTTTAGCTGTAATATAAAAAGCAGTTTGGCTAAAGCGGTTTATGGACCATTTAAGAGTAACTAGCTCAAAGGAACCGGTGACGATCTATAGTGACAGTCAGTCATCGATAGCTTACACAAAAGATCCAAAATTTCATAGTAAGATGAAGCATATCGACATTAAGTATCAATACACAAGAGATGATGTTGTACGAGAAGATGAGAACTTACAGTACATTTCTACGCATGATATGATTGGAAATCCATTGACTAAACCTATAACTAGAGATGTGTTTAAGAGACACATTAGATCTCAGGGTTTGCCTAGAATTTGATTAGTACTATTTTCATTTATACAATTTTTGAATAATGATCAAGTTTATTATTGGCGATATATGAGTGTGAATGTTTAATGTGTGAACATTTAGCGTTATTAATTGCAAGGACCCAAATTATACCCTGGTAGTAATAAGGCATGTTTATGATGTGAAGAGGACCGAATATACATAATTGGGTGATAGAATATGGTAAAAGACATAACCATTATTAATTTAAAAGTCAAGGGTAAATTGGTAATTGGTTAAAAGTGATGTAAATGTATGAATTAAATTATATTGTGGGCTAATGTTGAAACATAAGTTAATTATATGGATTAATGTAGGATTATGTAAAATGATGAGGTCGAAATAAAAAGGTAAGAAATATCAATGCTTGGACTAGTGAAATTTTAACACACCTCATTTTTTAGAGATGTCATGAAAGTGTGTAGGTATTTAAGGCCATAAGGCCAGCTGTGTTGGGGGAAAAACTCCAAAAATTTTAGCTCCATTTTTCCACCAAAATTCACTTAGGTAATTCTATGAAAAGGATATCTAAGGGAGCAGTGCAATTTTAATATCAGTAAATCAAGGAAAATAGGTAAGTTGATGTCTTCTTCTTCTGTTGTTCCTCTTTATTGGATAAAAACTGAAAGTTATGAATTGAATTAGATAATTAACATGGAATTATGATGAAAATAGCTAGAGATTCCAACAAGAAGAAGGGAGAAGAGGAGGAGAAATAAGCTTGAAGAGAACTTGGCTTAAAATTCAGGTTTTGGAACCTGTCATTTTTCCTGCATATTTGTGTGATGTGTTGAGTTTAATTTAAGTTTTTATTGATTAGAAATGGTTAATGGAACTTGATTGCGACTATAAGTTTGGATGGAATGGCATTGAATGGCTTATAAAGTATTTAGGTGAAATTCTATCTAGGAATAATCTGACGAGTCAGTGTTTTGGCCTTAAATTGGTCTATAGACCTTCAAATTGGATAATTTCAATTGCATATTAAACCTAAGTCCCAAACCTACAAATTCCTAGAAGAAGTAGAGACTAAATCTAATATTAATATCCTTGAATTTAGGCTTGAAAATGAGGTACTGGTTCTACTGAGTCATTGGGAATAGTTGGTGTTCCTAAGGGTCTATCTCCTAAGATATGAGTCAAAATTGCATGATTTTTATTTCATTTGAAACTCAAGACATAGAGAAACATTTTTCTAGAAGACACTTTTACCTATAAATACCTCTAGCTAGGTGAAAATCTCCATGGAAAATCAGACCCGTTAGCTGCCCTATGTAGATAGGAACAGAACTGAGTTACATGGCGTTCAGGGTTTCCTGCTCGTCGTGTAACTTTCCTAAATGGCATGTAAAAGCATTTTGGAACCCAAAAATTGCCTAATAATTAGCCCACACAGTGGGAAGGAATGTTTGTCCGCCATGTGACCTCAATTTTCAGCCTAACTAGTGAGTTTTTCTCACTATTTTGACCCCAAACTTCATTGGAAGTTCCTGATACTTGTCCAACACATGTCTAGGGTTATCTGCTAAATATATGTACAATTATCATGTGGAAATATATGCAATTAAGGTTATGGATATGATAATTAGTGAAGGAATCATGTATATATTTTACTTAAAATTTCTAAATAAAACCAAAAATGACTTGACATGTTATATTAATTATTTTTAGGTAGTATAAAGTTGTTTATGATTAATTATTGATATGTTAGCAATTTGTATGCATTAATATTACATGAATTTATATGGAACGTTAATATGACCATAGTAAATACATAAAGAAGGACTTTGTATTAAAAATGTAAATACTATGTGAAATATATATAGTATGAATATTTAAATTCATATGACTAGCATATAACCATTATTAATGATTATGAACATGATATGTCATGCTGATTATGCTATGAGCTCTTCATTACGCATGACTACAGTGTGCTAATAACTTATTGACGGTAAGGGAGTTATGTAGTTATTGAGTATTAATAAATATGATGTGATAAATGTTAAATGGATGACATGAACTTTGGACCATATATGATCACTGAAGGACTTAAGATACTTGTTCAATTATTATTTAATGGTTTGAGATAAAAGCTTATCCTATAATGATATAAAAACAACATAATCGAACTATAAACGAATTTATATGTAAATGCTATAGATTGTTGATAAGTTGTAATAGGGAAATTGGCTTGAATTCGGGGCTATGCGTAAATGGACATGATTTGAATTGCATTTGAGTTCACTGTTATACATCAAATACTATATAATGCTTTATATGTGTGTGTGTGTGTATTATAGATTGTGTTCCCGTGATGCAACTATATATATATATATATATAGAGAGAGAGAGAGAGAGAGAGAAAGAGAGTTACATGAAATAGTTGCGTGATGAGAACACAATAAAAGTATAGTGTGTTTGTAAACGAATGTCTGCTTGATAATATTATTCTGAATTGTCCGACACGAATGCTAGATTATTATCATGGATTATGGGACCATGTGTAAACACATGAGACAGTGATATGAATTTATATGCAAAAGATATGAATATGTATGATTATAATAAATGACTATAAAAATGTTAAATATGTCATTGATGTCAGCATGGTTAATATAAGTATACATGTAACCGAATGCCTGCTTTTGACCTGGTAATGGATAGATAGATATGCCTATAGTGACCATAAATGCTGCAGCCTACCATTCTATTTTGTTGGCCCCGTTTGGGTTATTATTCAGGCCCCATTTGGATCATTATACTAGACCTTGTTTGGGTCACAATCTGAAATTGACATGTAAATAATTTAAATGTGTAATGTACTTATAGGTACCCACTGTTCAATATTCCCCATTATCCACTTCCTTTGTAAAGACATGTTAAGTATGAAAATATGAATATTTGATGAATGTGAAGGCATATGTATATGTATGGGTATGGAAATGTGCAAGACATATGTATGTAATATTAATAGTGATTTGTTACGATTGTGTTTATTTTGTATGTGTGCATCATATTGTGTGTTATTGATAACTGCTTATAAATGTGTCGATAGTATATTGTATGTTTGATATGTTAAGATTGATTTGTGAATAAAATTATGTATTTTAATATTTTAATAGGATAAGAAATGTCTACTGACAATAATTTACATGCTCGTAAGGTGACAACTTTGAAATGTTAATTATAGCTATGTATTTAAATTCGTGTAATAAGTATAAAGCATTGTTAGGCTGGTATGTATTTCTTAAATTAAATATGCATGATAAGTTATTAACTGTATGCTCATGAATTGTAAACGTATGCATTGAATGAGTTAACATATATGTGAAATATGTGCGAATACTATTATGAATTCTTCAGGTTTGCATGCTAAGTTGTTAATTGTATGACCATGTTTTATAAAGGTTGTATTCATGTGTGTGCTTATCTGACGCCCACTGTGAGTGGCCGTCCATATCTCATATGTTTCCCACTAAGATTTATACTTAGCATGGGGTTTTTAATCTATTCAGGTATAAGTATCGAAGTCGCCCTCAAGGATCATCCGCAACAGTCCGGGCCAACATAGGGTTAGGAAATAGGTCTTTGGTATAGGATCTTTCAAGTTTAGAATTGTGTAAAAGTGATTGATATTTTGTACATAGAAGAAACTGTTCATTTATAACAAAAATAAGTGTAATATTGTATTATCTTGTATGTAAACAATAATGTATTATGAATATGTTATAATGTAAAGAAAAGAAATTTGTTAGTTCTACTTCGTATAGTTTTGTGTATAAAATGAATGTATAATTTGGCTTTTGATGATGTATGCAAAATACATTAGAGGCCTCTGTTATATAAGTACATTGTTCATTGCGTACGGTTAGAGGATGTTACATTAATCATAAGATTAAGCATGTTAGAAAGAGAAGAAACCCACTCACATCAGTGTTTACCTTAGTTTTATTAATAAGTTGATAAAACTAAAATCAGGCAATTTTTGAGCATATAATAATGTTCGAGAACCTATTCAAAATAAAAGTGTTATCTTGCAGAAGTTACTAGATTGATCTTATTAAGGTGTGAGATAAAGACATACATAAGGTTGTATGCTTTTGGATTAAGATCCAAATCAGGATTGAATGGAATCCCATAGTAAGTTAAGTGTTCTATCTAAAAAGTCAGAAGTAGTCCTTAAGTAAGTGAAGTAAAGTTAGATGCTTCAGTATATCACAACCTTACGCATCTATATGGTGTTATATATATTGTGAGACATGCACTCTTTTAAAGAAAGCACTCTTTTAAAGAAAGGATAGAACATCATAACACATATTTCATACCATGTGTGCTTAAGTAGACCAAAGGGAGGGAATTTAAAACAATCGATCTCAACCTTGCTTAGTTGGCCTCCAAAAGGTCATGAGAAAAATTTGGCCTAGCGGATCTAACTAGAAAAGTGATCTAAATCATGATGGATGGCATATAGAAAGAGGGGAAGATAGGCTTTCGATTACATTTAATGGTTTCATGGTTCACCGGCATGCCTGTTATAGTTTCTATGAGTAAAGACATAATAGTGAATACAAAAATTATTTTATGAGATCGTGAGTTAAAATGGTAAATGTGAGAAAGCAATCTGGGGTTGGGCATACGTGAAAAAAATGATCTTATTTTTCCAAGACATTATATATCCCTAACAGGTGTATAGTACTAGTGCTCTCGATGTATGCTAGTTGCACAGTCTATCTGCCTGTATGACTGGAGATCTCGACTGTAAGTAGTTCGGTCATGTGCAAATGGGAGATGATGAAGTTTGGATATGCCCATAACTCCTGATATGGAAAGGGATCCATATCAATATGGAAATTGTCCAGATATGGAAGTGATCCATATCAAAAAGGAAATAATGCTGATATGGAAATGATTCCATATTAAATCCCTTAATTAGGGAATATTCCTTATTTGGAAAAAAAAAAAAAGAAGGTAACTTCCCTTTTATCATTTATTTCCTTTAACATATCATTTTCCTATTTTAGAGCAAGAGGCTCTATAAATAAGCTAAGAAAAATCGAAAAAATGATGAAAAGGAAATTACCGTACCAAAACTCTGTAGAAATTTCCTTACTCACTATTTTATCTCTAAGAGGGTTTGTAGGTCGTGGGTTCATGCTATTATCCCACATCTATTGCTCGTGGATAAAGCCGTTGCCAATAACACGAAACGAGATTTTTTGCTTCCGCTTATTCAAAGTTTTTCTATGCTTTGAGAGGTAAATTTGGTTTTCCTCTTATTCAATATATTGTGATATATCTAACACTCATGAACATAGATTTGACAAAAAGAAAAAAGAAAACAAAAACAAAATCCACTTTGCATAATTCCCTTTTCCATTTCTTTTCTCTTTTTAAAAAAAATTTTAATATTAATTAGTATTACATATATTATGCTGAACCTACTTCACGCACTCCCCATTTTTGCTCAGTTTGCTCTTTTGATCCCTATTCTTCTCTTCCATGGCTGGTCATACCATTATTATTGCCTGGTTAGTCCCTCAAGTCTTCATCTTTATTTGCATATCCACTTTAAATCTTACAGTGCTTGTTTTCTTTTACTGTGAAGTCTTAATGGTTCTGGTGAAGATGGGCAATTAGGAATTGGTATTGATGAAGAGGAGGAATGGGTTTATATTGTTAATGACAAATTTGTTGAAAAATTATTTTATGTGGTTTTGCTGTTGGCTTAATATCTAGATAAGCACTCAAGTTTGGCTCAAAAATTCATTTAGACACTCTAATTTTTCATTTGACCAATTAAATACTTAAATTGGACAATTTGATAAAAAAAATAAACACAAAATTAACTGGCTGCAAATAAAACATAGTGCCTACATGTCAAATACTGTGACGTGGACACTGATGCCTTAATGAACGATATATATCCATCATGTAATCTAAAGTCTTAACAATTTATCCATTCCTTGAATTCTAATCTTTTTCCCATATTTATCCTCTCTAAGTCTTTCTCTTCCTCCGTTTTCACCAGTTCTTGTTTCTCTTCTCAGCAAAAAACCATCACTAGCTTTTTTCTCTCTTACAAGCATACACAAACTCTCTTCTCTCTTTAATTTTACTTCTACAAATTTTTGTTCCACATCTCTCTACTCCTCAATTTCTTTATATTTTTCACACTTTTCCATTTTCAAGCTTAGATTCATATGCAGAGCACTTTATTTTCAATTCCTTTATTTTCGCATCTTTAAGGTATTCTTTAATTTCTCATATTGGTCTAGTTTTCTTTTCTTTTTCTTGATTCAATTGATCAACTTGTAGTATTCTTACTTTTTGGGTTCTTAAAAGAATAAATTTGAGAAAGAAAATTCTAAATCTCAAAATAACGGAGGAGCAAGGATTAATGCTTGAGTTGATTTAATAGGAGCCTCATCTCCTACCCATATCAAATCCACACCTTACTCTTTGAAGATCAAAGTTCAAGGACTAAGTACAATAAAAACAATAATTAAATAAATTTACCCACCAAAAGAAAAGAAACTTTTAGTAGGATTCTGATCATGAGCAGAATTGCAACTCCGCTGCTCATCTACAATGGGCATGTTTGAGCAAATAATTGATGCCTCAAAAGGAAAACAAATAGTTATGTTCTATTATTCAGGCTAAGAGGTTAACAATTATGTTTAAGTACATTTAATTATTCCGCAGGATTAAGGGTAAAAGGATTAATATTTCTGGTACATTTATTTCATATACTAATAATAATAATATTTCGTTAGTTCTCGAGTTCGTGCTCGTGATTGCCTTCTATGGAGATAACCTGGTTTCAGCGAATGTTGTTTTGGCAAAAAATAATGGCTAGGAGAGAGAAACTTAAAACTGAGGGAAAAATAGAAAAAAAAATGGGAGAGATAATATCATAATAAAAGAGGAAGAAGAAAATTTCCACTTCATGCTCTCCGTTTTTTGTGTTCTTCACTCTCTATGCCAAGTCAGAATTTGTGTTTATTTTTTATCAAATTATCGAGTTTGTGTCTTTAATTGGTCAAATGAAGAGTTAGAGTGTTCAAATGAATTTTTGAGACAAGTTTAAGTATCTATCTATGTATCAAGCCTTTTTTTAATTCAAATTTTTACTATAATTTGAGTATGCGTTGAAAATTTGTGGTGTTAGGAGGAAAAAAAAGCAAGAAATTGAGGAAAAATTAGAAGGAAGAAAAAAGAGAAAGATGATTTTTTTTTAGTCCATGATATATGACACATGTATGGATGATGTGCCTTTGGTTGTTCAATAAGATGTTATATGTTTTGGTTTTGATTAGATTGTATTTTATATAGAGTGTTGAGATGGATTTATGGCTTGTGTAGACACTTGGATTTCAAGAGTCCTTTATCTAAAGGAAAATCCAGTGGTAAAAACCTTCTGACTAAAAAAAAAAAAAAAGACTTTAGATCTTGATGGTCATTCAATGAAGCTTGAAAAATACCCTTTTCATATCCTTAAGGCTTTCAAAAGGGCTTTCTTAACCATTTGCCTTTATTGGGCTTTTGGGCCTAAGCTAATCGGATCAGTCAAGGCAAATTGGCAAGTTTTTACTTTTCAAACAGGCCAGTTCCTACCCTAATTGGCCAGTTTCAATTACCATACTAGCTAATTCAAATAGTACAATCCTAGTCTAATCAGGATTTGGACAAATTCGGATTAGTCTTTCAAGAACTGAAAAATTATATTCCAAATCCCTGATTCTCTCCTATAAATACCCACACGTTTTATGTGTGAGGGGTTAGCAAAAATTCCTAATAAAAAATATCATTAGATTTTTAGGTCATCTTCAACTTTTGAAAACCTTAAAATCTCTACACCCATTTTCACACCAAAACTTCATCTTTCTCCAACAAGCTTGGATTTTGGACTAAAAGATCCTTAGAACCTCTACCTCTACTCAAGCTTGAGGTAATTTCTAAGAATTACTTATCTTTGAGTCCTTCTTTTCTAGTATATTGCATTAATGTAAATATTGTGCATAAAAAATGTGATTTTTGTATATATGTGTTTGTGTGTTCATTTTTTGTATGCTTAAGAATTATTTTTAAGTTTTGACCATTAAAAATAGTCTTTGCTTTTAGAAGACCAATGTCAATTCTAGACCTAATGTTCCTTTATACATGATGATATATGAAATGGTAAAAAATCCCTTTTTAATATTTTTATTCATAATGTTTTCTTTTTATCTCTTTTTTTAACTCAAAACCCCATTTTTAATAGTTTATTTGAGTCAATGACATATTCCTAAAAACTAGAAAAAATAGCTTCTACTACTATTCATATTTTTTGGGTTTGTTGGGGAAGGGATTCGACCTCAATTAGGCCGTCGTGTAATTTTGATCTGGTTAGTTCTGTCTGAACTAGCTAGTTGTATATGAGGTGGCCAGTTGGGCAAGCTGGATAGTCAGGTCCCGAGCTGGACAGTCAAATGCCAAATTGGCCAAACGTCCAAATTTTTTTAGTAGTGGCAGGCGATTTTGCTTTGCTGTTTCCCAGTGATAGGGAAGGCCAAATGGGATCATATAGGTAATTTTTAAGGACTAATTTTCATGTAAAATCTAAATATCAAATTCGCTTTCACATTTGAGTACTCTAGCATTGGTGAAAATGTAGTTTCATGAAATATTTGCATTTATGTGTTGCCTTTATATATAATTATGTTTATGTTGTATAAATTTACTGTATTTACTATTTTATAGATATATGATGGAGATTGTATATATCTTTTGGTCATAAATATTCTTACATGCTAAGTTTAAAATGTAGGAATGTTGTGTCTTGGATGTATGACATGTTAGTAGTTGATTGATACCTTGTTTAAGATATGTATGTTGGCATTGTTTAATATGTTTTTAAGCACATGATTATTTTGTTTAAACACATTTTATAGCATGTTGACATTATTTAATGTGTTCCACTGGCATGTAAATTCCATAGCATAATTCCCCAATTCCCATATAGCATATCTGTATATACTTAGACTTAATAAGTATTTCTATGTTTCATATTATATGTTTATATTAATATGAGATCCTTTGTACGTTTTGAAAATAAATAATAGTAAAAATAAATAAAGGTTTGATAAAATATCATTTTTATTACACTAAATGGTTTTGTAAATTAATTAACAATTAGTTTGGGATTCTAATTAAAATGAATAAAAATGTTTTAGTGACCCATATCACTTCCTCACAAATGTATTGTCATTCAAAATGTTTATTGATTGTATTGTCATTCAAAGTGTTTATTTCTCAATAGAAGATTTATTGGACTTAAAAAAAAAAAGTTCTCATTGCATGTGTTCACAAAAAAAAATACACATTTGGGATTTATATACTAAAATAAATAAAGAGTTTTTAGTGGCCAAAGTTACGTCCCCAAAATCATTGGTTACCATAAAAAGAACCAATGTTCTATAATTCAATTACACAAAATAAAAGGAATTTTTAAAATTAATTGGACCTTTCACGGCTTGTTTGCATTGAACATTCATCTAGGATAAAGTGGGACCAATGTTCTAAACCGTTTTTAATAAATAATGAAATCAATCATTTTCACAGTGTTTATCATGAATAATAGCATAGAAATTCCCTCGATAACGCGTTTCTGAAAGCTACTTTGAGAATAATGACGAAATTGGATCAAGTACATTTCTATTTTGAGAGGACCAATATTGGAGAAAAATATTACCAATTGATTAGAATTTAGAGACTGATGTTCCAACTTCCCCTTAAATGGGCTAAAGGTCCAATTCACCTAAATAATAGTACGATGTCCAATAACTACAAATAAAATAAGGAAAACCCATTTTCATAAAATTCATAACTTAGAATCAAAGATAAAATAATTAGGATCACTCATGCAAAACATGTTGTATGATTGCTCTCTACCGCTTTAATGCATTTGTATTAAAGAGGAAAATAATAGATATGAAAACCATAAAAAAATAATAAAATATTAATTATAGGGCAGAAATAAGAGTAAGATTCTCAAACCTTCTACCGCTTTAATGCATTTGTATTAAAAGGAAAATAATAAATATGAAAAACATCGAAAATGATAAAAATATTAATTATAGGATATAAATGAGATGAAGACTTTTGAACCTTGAATTTCATGATTTTAATTTTCAGCTTAATTCACTGGGTGATAATTCCACTAAAACTGTCTTTACGAGATAAATATTTTCCACAGTAAAAATTTATGAGAGTATTAACCTATATCAGTCATGATCTCTTATGTGGACTCGCTTTTTAATATAAAAGTAAATACCTTACTAGACATTATTTAATAATAAAAAATGTTGAAATTCTGCGCAGTGTCTAAATGTGTACATTCAACGGATGCTGTATACGGAGTGTTGAGATGAATTTTTGGCGTGCCTCACTATTTTTTTTTTAAAGTTACTTTACTGTCATTTTTCTTTTTCTATTTTGGTGTAAGCTCAGTCACGAAATGAGATAGACCACGTGTTCTTATCCTTTAAGTTAAAAAAATGGCCAAAATTCGAGGCGGCCATTTGCTGGAAATTGCATTTTCCAGCAAATGGTTTAAATGGCCATTAGCTGGCCTCACCGCCAGCAAATGGCGATGCCTCCCACCTATATAAGGCAAGAGCTTGTCCCAAGCATTGTCCCTTTTTTTATGATTGAGAGAGTTCCCAAAGCTTAGGAAATTTGTTTCCAAAGCTTAAAAATTGTGAAAGATAAAATAGAGGGTGGTTAGTGTTCTCTTATTTTGAAAAGTGAAATTAATTGTTTTCTCCTTAAAATAGAGGGAGGTTATATTATTGTAACTCCTATTTTTTTTTCTCATAGTAAACTTCTTCTATCCTTGCCCATATTTCGTTGTTTAATTATTATTTTCTCAAGTTCAATTTAGCTGCGATTTTGTTCTATCTGAATATCTATTTTGATAACAAGTGGTATTAGAGCCAGGTTGGGTGCTCGTGATAGAATCAATGGTGGCAAAATTTGAGATCGAGAAATTCAACGGGAAAAATTTCTCTTTGTGGAAATTAAAGATGAAGGCTATCTTGCGAAAAGATAATTGCCTAGCGGCTATCAGCGAAAAGCCGACGAACTGTAAAGATGAAAATAAGTGGGACGAGATGGACGAGAATGCTATTGCAAATCTTCATCTAGCATTAGCAAATGAGGTATTCTCAAGCATAGAGGAGAAGAAGGCAACAAAAAAAAATTTGGGATCACCTCACCAAATTGTATGAAGGCAAGTCACTCCACAACAAAATTTTTCTGAATTGAAAACTTTACACTCTTCGCATGTTAAAATCCACTTCAGTGACGGAGCACATAAACACTTTAAATACTCTATTTTCTCAACTCACATCTTTGGGTTATAAAATAGAGGCAAATGAACGTGTTGAACTTCTACTTTGATTCGTATGATCAACTTGTCATCAACTTGAAAAGTAATGTCCAAATGGACAATCTAGTCTTTGATGATATTGCAGCTGCAATTTTGGAGGAAGAAAATCAGCGCAAAAACAAGAAAGACAGATTGGCGAATTCTCAACAAGTTGAGGCATTGACAGTGATGAGAGGGAGATCAATAGAACGTGGCTCAAGTGGGAGCCAAAATCAAGGTAGATCAAAATCTAGAAGTAAGAAAAACTTGAAGTGCTACAACTGTGGTAAAAAGGGTCACTTGAAGAAGGATTATTGGAATTTGAAAAAAAAGAATGCCAAATTGCAAGGGAACGTGGCTAATACCTCAAATGATGGACATGCTCTGTTATGTGAAGCAGCAACGACTTATGAAAGCAGGAAGAGATTTGTTAACGTCTGGATCATAGACTTGAGAGCTATATTTCATATGATTGCTCGAAGAGAATGGTTTGATCATTATGAACCTTTCTCAGGAGAACTTGTGTACAGCTGCAATGATCATGCCTCAAAGATCATTGGCATTGGAACCATCAAGTTAAAGATGTATGATGGTACAATTCACAATATTCAAGAAGTGCGACATGTGGAAGGGTTGAAAAAAATTTGTTGTCTCTCAAAAGATTGGATGACCTTGGATGCAAAGTGGAACTGGAAAATGGAATTATGTAAATAATTCAAGGCGCGCTTATACTAATGAAGGGAGAAAAAATAGGTACCAACTTATACATATTAAAGGGAGAGATTTTGCAGGAAGGAGAAGCATCAGTTGCTTTAAATAGTCCAAGTGAAAGTTCTGCAATGGTGTGGCATAAAAAACTTGGGCATATTTCTGAACAAGGAATCAAAATACTTGTGAACCAAAATCTACTTCCAGGCCTCACTAAGGTGTCCTTACCTTTTTGTGAGCATTGTGTTACAAGTAAGCAACTGTAGACACCGGATCCTGAGACAGCTCAGACCGAAGTTATCCTATGATAAAAATGATGCCTGTGCACGGGCAAAAGATAGATAGAAATTATGGTTTCTTCAAAAAATATGTTTTTCGCTTTTATTGAAAAAAAAAATTAAAATTAGTTTTTGGGCTTGGGTAGTGAGACCCATCTCACTAACGTGAGATGGGGGCCTCACATTAGTGAGGAAGCTCACTTGCCCCCTTGCCTCACGTGCTCCTCTTCCGTTTTTACAGGGATTTGGTTTGAAAATAAGGGGATATGTTGGATTTGGTGGGAAACCATCTAATCCGATAGGGATATTAAAAGAAAAAGTGAAGAACTGAGAGAGGGGGGTGGTTTTTTGAAAGGAGGGGAGATGAACTCAGAAGAGAACAGAGGAAAGAATTTGGAGAGCAAGAAAATAATTCTTGTTTCTCAAAAAGCTTTTGAGTTTGTCTCTTAAATCCAGGAAATCTATTCCTAGTGTTTAGGATTCAATCACATATCGTTTTCTTCTCAACATAAACATTTTATCAAAAGCTTTTATCAGTCACTGTTTTATCATTTTCAAGAGAATCAAAGAGGAAAACCAGAGCTTCATCATCTGCAGATCAAATATCATTCTGAGGGTAAATACTTACTAGCTACCTATGTTTTAGTTTCTTTCTCTTTTCTTCTTTTCTTTCTTTCTGTTTACCCCCTCTTCTTCTTCATTTTGTTAAACCAGTAAGTGTTGTTCTTCGTGTATATTGTGTATATCGTATATATTGTACATGCATATTGTTTGATCTTTTTAATTTGCTCGTTGCATGTACATTATTGTGATGATCGAATAACTGTGTTTGTTGCTTCCTTATGTATGTTTAATCATGTTTTTGGTCTGTCAGTTGAACCCCCTCTGTTTATCTCTGTTTTCTGGTTTTTTAGTTGTGATTCTGTTTTGATTGATTTGTGGTATCGGATCGGTTTTTATCTTTATTCTTACTTGTATTGTGGTTGTCCGATCGGATTTTACCCTTGTCGGTCAGATTGTGCTTTATTTTCCCTTCTCCCGATCGGACGCGTCCCGTTTACTTTCAAGAGCCGTGAATCCCTTTCACGACTCGTGAATGGCATTCACGAGTCATGAATGCCTTTCACGAGTCGTGCACTGAGGCTTTCGTTTTCCCATTTTTACATTTCCTTTTCTTTTCCATTTCTTTGAATTGTATTTCATCAACTTTAGGCCATCTTTTGTCCTTTAGCCATTAGCCATTCACATGATTTGCTATTTTATTCACTTTAGTTCTTTTCTTTATGGCCATTTTGTTTTTGACGTTATTCTTTAACTTATTGATTTTAAGTTTTCATTCTTCATGTTATCTTGTCCTCTTTTACTGTACTATTTTCATTCTTTATTCTATTTTTCTTTACTATTATTATTTATCTAGCATATTTATTATTAACATTTCATGTTAATAGGTTTTAAAGGTTATTATTATTATTATTTTAGTAATCTCTTAGTATTGTTGACATCTTTCTTATTTTTATTTGATTAATTTATTAATCACTTTAATTAGTTATTTTATTAAGCTAATTTTAGTTAATTAATTAATTTATTTATATTATATCAATTATTTAATTTACTTTACTAACATTTTACTCCGTTTATTTGTTTTATAGCTTAAATGCTTGTATAATTGTGCGAGTTACATGCGTGCTCAGACCGGGAGATTGAAGACCATCCAAATTTTGGGGTTTGCACTTTCATTATATTTTCTGTATATTGTCTTATTTTTTATTTATTTGGTATGTAAAATATATTTTAATTATCCGTATTATAAAAAATCACGTTTTTTAGATAATTAATAATTTGAGATTTTTTATTAATAAAACGGACCAATGTCCTATTTTAACCAATAAAATTACACTTTCAAATGGAGAACTAGTTTTCATAAAATGAGATCACTCATCCTGGTTTTCCCAATCAATACCCTAAAAATAGTTCTCTAATTTTCTAATGATAAAAAGGAACCAATGTTCCTAAAATTTAATAAATGACTCGATTTATGTATGTTGCATTTTGATTGTTTAGTATTTATTTGTTTATTTTGAGCAAGTTTTATTTATTTGTGTTCTTTTATCTTATTTATTTAGGGGATTGTTCTATCCCATTTTTCTTTATTTATTTCTATTATTTATTGGGAAATTGTTCTGTCCCAATTTTCTATTTTGTAATTTATTTATTTACCGCTTTATTTATCGCTTTTTAATGTGAATGAATGAGCTTTAATTTATTACATTACCGCATGAGATGAGAGATGGAATTTGGATTTCTTAACAACTCATTTATAAAATTTAAGTCATTAATAAGAGTGAAGTTCCGAACACCTTCTCTGGTTTAGACCAATAGAGGTTAGAGACATTTTCCAGTTTCTCGTAAACTGAGTGGCGACTCCAAAATATCTCAAAGGTGCCTAAAGGTGTTGTAGGTCTAAATCCCCCGTTCCAACGTTCTATTGAAAAGGAGGCATCCAAGATAACTCATGATGCCCAAGATCATAAAAGACGCAAACCAATCCCTTGATCCCTAAAAGCGGGTTCAATGAGGGCCTTGCTGGTTCCGGCGCATGTCACAGCAACATAAATTGAAGTTCAACACATCTAATTCTAGAAGCAAGTCTATTATAGAATTTGTTCACTCTAATGTGTGGCAAGCACCAATTTCATCCTTAGGAGGAGCAACGTACTTTGTGTCCTTTATTGACGATTACTCCAGGAAATATTGGGTGTATCCTAAAAAGAAGAAGGCAGATGTGTTTCCAATCTTCAAAGTATTCAAAGCGTGGGTAGAACTTGAATCTGGAAAAAAGATCAAGTGTTTGAGGACAGATAATGGAGGAGAATATACAAGCAATGGGTTTGTAGACTTTTGCAATCAGGAAGGCATTAAAAGACAGTTCACTGTAGCATACACTCCTCAACAAAATAGAGTGGCAGAGTGGATGAACAGAACCTTGTTAGAGAGAACAAGAGCAATGTTGGGAGCTGCAGGATTAGACAAAATATTTTGGGTAGAAGCAGTCAACACCGCCTGTTATGTGATAAATTGAGCTCCTTCAACTGCAATCGAGTTGAAGACACTGATGGAGATGTGGACTAGCAAACCAGCTGATTATTCAAACCTCCATATATTTGGAAGTCCAGTGTACGTGATGTATAATTCTCAAGAAGCTAAAAAGCTAGATTCAAAATCTAGAAAATGTTTATTTATAGGTTATGTTGACAGAGTAAAGGGGTATCGCCTGTGGGATCCCACAGCGCACAAGGTTGTAGTCAGCAAAGATGTAATCTTTATGGAAGATAAGATACAAGAAGCAAATGATAGCACTGTGAATGGAAGTTCAGAGATGACTACTGTATAGGTGAAAAAGAAATCTAAACAAGAAAATTCTTCTGAAGATGAACTAGAGCATGAGGAACATGAGTTAGAAGAGTCCCAACCAGTTGAATCTCAAGTACCTGAGATTCGTCGATCAAGTTGATTAAAAAAATAACTAGGTTGGCACTCAGATTATGGTATGGAGAGTAATGTTGCATATTGCCTTCTAATAGAGGATGGAGAGCCATCAACTTTCCAAGAAGTAATGAATAGTTCAAATGCATCTCAGTGGATGGCAGCAATGCAAGAAGAAATTGAAGCTCTTCATAAAAATAAAACTTGGGAACTTGTTTCGTTACCACAAGGAAGAAAGCACATTGGAAACAAATGGATTTACAAGATCAAGAGTAATAATGATGATTAAGTGGAGTGGCATCGTGCTAGATTGGTGGTCAAAGGATATGCTTAGAAAGAAGGTATTGACTCTAATGAGATTTTTTCCCTAGTGGTCAGACTTACAACAATCAGAGTAGTCCTGGCGATATGTGCTACATTTGACTTACATTTGGAGCAATTAAATGTCAAAACTGCTTTTCTCCGTGGAAATCTTGAGGAAGAAATTTATATGCTCCAACCAGAAGGAGTTTAAGAAAATGGAAAAGAGAACTTGGTTTGCATGTAACACCCCTTACCCGTACGGCCCTCCACACAGTAATATGGTTGGAGCATGACGGCAAGTAAAGGATGCTATCGGACGAGAACACTTAATAAGCAAAATAGAAAACAGGATAATAGAATTCCTAAGATCAGAACCTCAGCAACATACACAATCTAAATAGATATCACCAATACACTCTAATTCGCATTAAAATATTACATCTCAACACCAAAAGCCACAAAAATAAAACTTAATTACATTCCAATAATCAATACAAACTTCCTATAAAACTTCTACTAACTCGTTGGCCAAAGTCACAGCAGATGGCTCGAACCAAACTTCAGTCTCCTAACCTGCACGGATAAATAACCGTACTAAGCGTTAACGCTTAGCGGGGATAAACAAATCATAGACAGCCGCTCACAGTGGTTGTCGATACAAACACATACATAAGCAATGTATATAAATACATAAGTACAATGAATACCGGCTAAAGTTATCACAAATTCATATCATTATTTTCATCTGAAAACTTAAGCAATTCTATACACGCATACATCTCGTTCACCACAGACAGAAATTACTTTATTACTTTTAACCACAAATACATTAAGCGTACCCATCGTTTATCTTATTCACTTAATTAACCATATAATTAGTTATACCTCATGGGTTACTAAAATACATTTTGATAGTTGAAATATAAAGTCTTAGAAATCCCCATTATTATGAATATTTTCCAAAATCATGTAGATTATGGTATTGATACTTAAGTCAAAACATTTCATTTGTTCAAACTAAACAAAAACACCTCAATTTTCAGATTTGGTTCAGGCTTGAAATAATTATCCCAAGCTTCCTACGTATCCCTATTGTTGGAAATCAGAACCACGTAGTTCTACAGAAAACCTTTATACACACATATTCCAAAATTAATCTTAACTCATTCCCTAAGTCCAGTTATCTATATCATGCTTACTACTTTATCTCCCTTAACTAACATATGCACATCATTATCGTACTCATGGGGCACCAACAAACAATGCACATAAATTCCTTACCAATATACTTACAGTAGATATCCAGACTACGATCCAGTAGGCAAATAATATACAACATACCTGTATTCTCATTTCAAATATATAAACGAATATACATATATGTATATACATAAAGTTCATTTACTGAATAGTCAATTATATCAATTAATTCAACAACTCTCTACAAAGAATTCATATAGACAATGAATACTCATAACTTTTAAACAGATTAGTGACAGGAATTTCCACATACGAATGCTTATATAGTCAATATTCATTCATACAAACCTATTAGAATAACCATTATCTGTTACATCTCTTTTCATTTTACTGACATTAGATTCAGATACAAAAGCATTCAGGTACCCGAAGATACCACACAATTCCACATAGTGTCCATAAAGGATCCAGAACATATGAGTGCGTAAAGCACAAGCTCAGATGATATATATATATATATATATCAACAAACACATTCAATGCTCATTCACATATCTTTTTACCACACATCAAAGAACTTATCAATTCCTTCACATTCTTTTATTCCTTTAATTGCCTGCTAAGTCAAATGGGTGGATAAGCGAGTGAACAGAACACATTGGGGTACTCGAGGGTACAATCGAAAAGCAACTTCTTTATTTTCTCATAAAAACACCTTCACATTGGGGGATCTTAAACAAGATCCAAACACATTGAGGATCGCGAGGATCTAAATGGGGACCTGATCAGGGTCCAAAACCAAAGGGGCTGCAGCTAACAGAACTCTATAGGCATGCCTATCTATCCACGACTTGACCGACGCAGGCTATACACATATGTTTCATTTCAATACTTAAAACATTCTTTTATAATCACATAGACACATGCATTCATATACTTGCATATCATTTGCACTAATTACATTTATCATATTCATATGAACATATAAGATATAACTATATTATTAGGCATCATGCACTCATTTAGACTTACAAATAAATTGCATTTCCTTACACACATACATATATTCATAAAATAATAATGGTAGATAAAATTCTCATCTTTCAATTCTTACCATGTGTAGGAACATTTGAATAATTCATGTTTTAAATCATATATGCATAACACAAGTGAGAAACCGTGTAAATAGGAATTTAACAAAAATGTTTTAATGCAAAGAGGTCTATAGCATTCGCGACGGGTGTCACGCTCGCGATAGATGGATCCCAGAAGGCTGTCACGAGTCGTGTTCAATGTCATGACTCGTGAAGGCTAAATGCATCGACATATCCAAGGAACAAAAGGAAAAGTAAATGAAGGGATGAGGGCTATCACGAGTCGTGCTCAATGTCACGACTCGTGACAGAGGCTTACTGTCATGACTCATGACAGAGCCAGCCGAGTCGTGATGCTTGTCACGACTCGTAAAGGCCACATCCATCCTGCCGAGTCGTGATGCTTGTCACGACTCGTGCAGAAGCCAACATGCTGAGAAGAAAACTTCAACCAAACAGAATGCATTTACAAGGCGGTATGGAGAATCCTTACCCCCGTGTAAAATGCACAACACAAAAATCATTAAAAGAAAAATGACTTTACACGGCGGAATGCAAAGTCCTTACCGCCGTGTAAAATCACAGACAAGAAAACTGAAGAACAGAATACAATCACACGGTGGTATGCCCTTTTCATACCGCCATGTAGATCATCCCAAACCCAGAAAATCAAAGGAAATTAACTCAAATTCACCACCAAACTTCAACATAACTCAAATCCAACATTCAATACACTTTATACCACATAAAACCCATGTTTAAAACCAATTATCATAATTAAAACATCTAATTGAAGCAATAAAAAACCAGAGTTCCTCAAACCCAGAATTTTATCCTCAATTCATATAAATTCAAATTTTTGATCCAATAATTCACAACCATAACATCTCTATTTAAAATTAATCCAACCCACCACATTTACACAAGCTCAACCAAATTTAAACTCAAAATCTCCAGGAAAATCAAATCTAAATACGAGATCATAACATGCATCAAAATCACAAAATCCCAAACCTCAACTCCTTTGCTCCTAGAAGCTTCCTTAGCTGATCTTTCTTGCTCCTAAACCCATCCAAGGTCTTTCTCATCCAAAATCTCATTAAACACATACAAATACACAAAACATAAATCTAGGGTTTTGCTAATCAAAGGAATAAAGAAAATCAAAACTTAAAACTCACCTTTCCTTAACAAACTCTTCACTGAAATCTCTTGAACTAACAAATTTCATCATCTAAATATTGGGCTTGATCTAAGAGAGAGCAAATGGCATGGAAGCAAGAAAGGAAAGAAAAAGAAGAGGATGAGGGTAAGAACGGGGAGAACGGGAGAGGGGAGAGCATATTTTCTGCCTTCTCTCTCTTCTTTTATACCTCCTCTAATCTCCTTGCCACATGTCACCATGCCAACCTTGATATTTTTGTCAAATTCTCTTTTCAATCCCTCAATACTCATATCCTTATACATTGAGACTTATAACTTACTAATCCTTCACATTGGCCCACTTAATTAATTTTAACCTTTCAATCAAGTCCTAATTCCATACTTCACAATTTTACCATTGGCCACACTTGCCGAAACTTTTACATAAATTCTTAAATTGTCCATTCGATACACCCAACACTACAACTTGCATATCTTTGGTCACCACTTATCCTCAATACACCCAAATCCTTTTAGGGTGCATTTCAGGTTATTATATTGCAAGTTGAACAAATCTTTGTACGGTATCAAACAGGTGCCGAGATGTTGGTACAAGAGACTTGATTCATTCATTTTGAGTCTTGAATACAACAGGCTTTATGCAGACCCTTGTGCATATTTCAAGAGGTTTGGTGAAAGTGACTTCATTATCTTGCTATTGTATGTTGACGACATGTTGGTAGCAGGCCCCGACAAAGATCGTATTAAAGAATTGAAGACACAGTTGGCTAGGGAATTTGACTTGAAGGACTTGTGATCAGCAAACAAGATTCTAAGGATGCAAATTCACGGAGACAGAAATAGCAGGAAAATTTGACTCTCTCAGAAAAATTATTTAAAAATGATCTTGCGACGGTTCAACATGCAAGAATGTAAGCCAATTTCTACTCCATTTCCTGCTAATTTCAAGTTAACTCCCAGCATGTGTCGTAGCAGTGAAGAGGAAAAGATAGAAATGTCTCGAGTTCCGTATGCATCAGCAGTTGGTAGTTTAATGTTCGCTATGATTTGTACAAGATCAGATATTGTGCATACAGTGGGAGCAGTTAGTCGATACATGGCGAATCCTGGTCGAGAGCATTGGAATTCAGTTAAAAGGGTCCTTAGATACATTAAAGGGACCGTAAATATTGCATTGTGTTATGGAGGATCTAACTTTATTGTCAGAGAATATGTTGACTTAGATTATGCTGGTGATTTAGATAAAAGCAAATCCACTACAGAGTATGTGTTTACACTTGATAGCGGAACTGTAAGCTGGATTTCAAAAGTACAGTCAGTTGTGGCTACGTAAACAATAGAAGTAGAATATATGGTAGCTACACAAGTTAGTAAAGAAGCTGTATGGTTGAAATTGTTATTGGGGGAACTTGGGCATAAAAGGGATAATGTTTCTTTATTTTGTGACAGTCAGAGTGCTTTGTATCTCACAAATAATCCTATATTTCATTCAACGACAAAACACATTCGAGTTCAGTATCACTTCGAATGTTTCTTTATTTTGTGATAATCAGAGTGTTTTGCATCTCACAAATAATCCTGTATTCCATTCAACGACAAAAAACATTCGAGTTCAGTATCACTTCGTTCGTGAGAAAGTAGAAGAAGGAACTGTGAATATGTAAAAGATCCATACTAAAAAGAACATAGCAGACTTTATGACGAAGACAATCAATGCTGACAAATTTGTTTGGTGTCGATCTTCCAACGGCCTGATAGAGACACAAACAACAGGGATGGCAAGAAAGAAAGAGTGGCGTAAAAATTGATTGATTCTCAATCAAATTTTCAAGTGCTAGATTGTTCTTATCCTTTAAGTTAAAAAAAATAATAATAATAATGGTCAAAATTAGAGGTGGCCATTTACTGAAAATTGCATTTTCCAGCAAATGGTTTAAATGGCCATAAGCTGGCCTCACCGCCAGCAAATGGCGATACCTCTTGTCTATATAAGGCAGGAGCTTGTCCCAAGTATTGTCCCCTTTTTGATATCTGAGAGAGTTCCCAAAACTTAGAAAATTTGGTTCAAACTTTAACAATTGTGAGAAATAAAATAAAGAATTAGTGTTATTATATTTTAAAAAGTAAAATTAATTATTTTTTCTTTAAAATAAAGGGATGTTATATTATTTTAACTTCTTCTTCTTCTTCTTCTTCTTTTTTTTATTTTTTTTTTATCTTAGTGAAATTATTCTATTTTTATCGGTATTTTATTATTTAATTATTAGTTTTTCAAGTTTAATTTAGCTCTAATTTCGCTTTATATGGGTGTGCATTTGAAAGGTTAAGTATCAGATTCCGTATCTGAAATTAACCGTAAAATTAACCCGAAATAAATTTTCTTCCTCTGCCACGCCAAACACCTCTCTCGGCCATCTCCCTATCTCCACCTCCCCTCATTCTTCTACCAGTACCGATAACCAGCGCCTTCACCGCCACAAGCAGAAGCGCTGCTCAACACCAAACTGCCGTGCTTCATCGCTGTCTTAACTACCTTAAACTTCCATCGTAAACCATATTTATTTGAAAGGTAAGTCCACTCCCTTTCAGTTTTCTTTCTATTCTTGAAATACGAGCATTCTGCTTTAGCATAACTGTGGCGATTCCCGTTAGTTCGATATTTTCAAAGTTGAGTCAAGTTAACATTCTCTTTGTTAATGATAGCAAATCTATCGATTGAAGTTCATTTTCAAATGAGTTTCATGAACAGGCGGCGTGCATTATGCCTCTAACGAAATCATTTACGTATCTCAAAACTGACTAGAGAAATTACTCTTTCTCTTTTTATCTTTTCTCTTTGGGGGAGTGAATATTAGAACTGATGGATGAATTGTTAAAGAACCACTTGTTTGCAACCCATACAATTGCCGCTGCTGGGTCAGTGACTTTAGGCACAGCTGTTACATACCCCCTTGATACTATCAAAGTTCTTTTCCAGGTTTGTCGCATTTTCTTATTATGCATGTAGCATGCTTTGTTGATAATTCATATGTCTATTATAAAGTTTTCATTTTGTGCTGGGATAACAGGTTGGTTCGAGTTCCAATAAACCATTAAGTTTGCATCAGACTTTAAACAGAGTTCGTTCGTTGTCCGGGAATTCAGGTGTATATTTTTTCATTTGACACTGTCAGGTCTTTTTTGATTTTCCATTACTTTAGCTGGTCATTTGATTTGATTTTTCTTTTTGTATTATTGTTGTTGTTATTATTATTATTTCTTTCATAATTGACAAGTTAAGTGAACTTTATGAGGATCATTAAATTTCTCAACCTGGACTTTTTACTTTGGGATTATTGGATTGGGAATAAATTTGACCGATTCTCCGTCCTGGAAAATGATGGAATGAAAAAATATTTTGAGGTGGTGAAAAATTTGATGTGGTACAAAGGCCAAGAAGTGAAATTAGCAACAGTTTGAAATTTTGTTAGGGGATCAGATATCATTTTCCTGGAATTTTGCTGGAATGGGGGATTCAATATTTATATAACAAAATTCTGAAGTAAAAAAAGAAAAAAAAAGAACTGGAAATTATTAAAGAGGAGTTCTAATTTAAAATTATACTGTTAGGGGATTATATCTGCTTGAATGTTACTGAATTGCTTCAATTTATTGGTAAATGTACATGTATCTCCTTTGCTTCTTTTGTTAGCCTGTGGTTCTGTGGAAGTTCTTTTGCATAATGCTTATATACAGTTATTAAACTGACATATTTCTGTTCATGCATTAACATTCAGGCTTCTATAGTGGGCTTGGGTGGTTGACCTTAGGGAGGATACTTGGTGTGGGAGCTTGCTTTGGCACATATGAAATTTTGACAGCCTTTTATAAAGGTAATATCTTCAATTACTTCTTTTCTACATGCCTGCTTTTGTAGTTAATCAAAATATAGTGGCGAATAGGGATATAGAAGATGATGAGGATGGAGCGTGTCCAGTAAGGACTTTTTTGAGGTGTAGGCTTTTCTATAGCCCCATTATAATATTTTGGAGAATGGTAAAAATAACCTCCTTTGGAATACCAAATGGAAGATTCCTCTCAAAATTGCATTTGGCCTGGTGTCACTGTTGTTAGCAGCATACGTTCTTGAATCGAATCATGTGATTCAATTAGATTCATCACCTTAGTGATTTGTGTAACACTCCAATACCCCTCGGGAGGAAATCGGGGCGCCATGCAACAAACAAACGCATACATATTCAAAAGCGGAAGCAATAACGGAAATAACATTAAGAATAACTCTAGGGCCAAACATACATCTCATAAATAATATACATATTACAAAATGTTATCATTCTTATATTACATGATCATCCTCTGTAAATATACAATACGGTGAACAATTACACATACTAATTATACTTTATCTGTTTACATAGTGATGTTACTCAAAACATAAGAAAGTCTATCTTATACAAGCTCCTAGTGGCCATGACCTGCAGATGCACACTCACTGATCCAATCCTGCAAACTTACACGGAAACAAACGTCCGTGCTAAGTGATAACGTTTAGTGGGGATAAATAGAAGCAATAGACTTCGAACGAAGTCACAAATATATCAAATGCATATCAATAGTCATGTCACTTATAAATAACCATATATACACAGTCTTGTAAACAAATAACGTCACACTCTAACCTGTTCCATGTGCAAAAATCCAAATATGGCAAACAATATCGATATCATGTCATACTATGTTCATATGCATATACAAGTCTCTACTACACCTCTTGTACATTACAAACCATACAGTAGCCTGAATTCTCAACAATGGTGGATACGGGTACCTTAAATACTGATAAAAAGTATCAAACTCTAGAGACCTAACTCAAGTTGAATACACTAGGTATTCGCCGATAGACAAAATTAAGGTCACTGTAGCAGCCGCACTCTATTCCTTTAGAAGCATTCTTATCTATCCACTACTATTATACTTCAGGCTCAACTCACTCACTTAATACTTAACACTATACATATAACACTAGACAATACCAAAACCAAGAGTCAAAATACTAGCACAACAATAAACACTTACTCAAAGCATATTAGAATCAAGGATCAAAACGCTATCGTACCATAAATTATTCACACAATTCTAGAGTAATATCACTAACAAGGCATAAGCAAAAACATGAGCCATGCAATAGTGAGAAATCATGCAGAGTGAAACAAGAGAGAAAAATCCTTTCAGGAAATAAGGCAGGCAGGAAGAGTCTCTGTTGCGATCGCGACAGAGGGTTGCGCTCGCGACAGAAGTCAGAAACACGCTAGGAGGGGAGGCTGTGCACGACTCGTGCTCTCCCAGAGGATGTTGTCACGAGTCATGTCCCGAGAGCACGACTCGTGACCTCTTCACAAACACCTCCGAGTCGTGCTGGCTTTCACGACTCGGAGCAAAACTGCACTTCCTACACGACTCGTGCTCACTCTACGGAAATGAGCTGTCACAAGTCGTGCACAACATCACGACTCGTGACAAAGTCCAAAGACACGAGTCGTGCTGGCAGACACGATTCGGAGCAGAATAGTCGAATACTGCAAACAATCAAAATGAACAAAATCATATATATACATTTCTAGAGCAAGGTTAAAACTCACGTATCATGTATCAATCACAAACACTCAATCAAGCACAATAATCACTAAACATGCATTTAAATTCAAAGTCACATACGATCCCAACTTCTAGGTAGCTCAATCATTGCTCTGTACTTAATTCCGACCTTCTCTTTGCCTCTGTCCAGCCTCTTGTCAACAGCTTCAACAAAATCATACAAAAACACTTGAATCAATCCTCATCTCACTTTAAATCAAAAACAGGAAGAAAAAGGAGGTCAGATCGAAGAACTAACCAAACTTACCTTCTCAAGAATCCAACTCAACCTCCACAACATTTTTTTCAAACCAATCCAAGTGATCTACTTAAGGAGTAAACCAAATGAAGAAAAAAAGAAAAAGAAATAAAAAAGCAAAGGGAGCATGGCAAAATCAAAGGAAAAGAAAGAAGAATAAAAGCTAAAAGCAAAACAAAATGAAAAGGAAAGTAAAAGAAAGTAATGGCAGACGGTCAACCATCCAAGCCAACAACTCACATTAAAAGCCCACCAACCTCATAAATGCCACTTATTCAAAATAAATCCTCTTATAACTCATCAAAGACATGTGTCTCAACCCCAGTCCCGCTACTTGTCCATCACATAACCAAATTCCCCAATATTCAGCTGCCAAAAAAAATTTCTGCTGGAGTGTTATGTCGCGCCCACGACAGGACCCTCACTCAAGCCACACACTCTTCTTTTTAAAACCACACTAGTATAATCAAAACTTTATAATTCTAACAACTTGCAAACTCACATATTTACATCTAGATTCGCTCTTTAACTTATCAAAATCTGACAAAATATAGCCAAAACTTCTAGCGTCCAAATCGGATTGTTACAATTTGAATCTATAGGGTAAATCACAGTGACTCTGAATTTTAACATAAAGTGGTTTAGTTGTGATTGGGTGAATCTTTACAAATTGATATGAATTGATTGATTCAATCAATTCTTTCCTTATTGGGATTGTGAGACCCTATAACTTTAAGAGCAAACTTAATTTTACTACGTAGGGAGTTTCTAAGTCTTCCTTCTGGTATTGCTCTTCTGCTTAATACTCTTTTGCCTCTTCCTCTTCCTCTCCCCTCCTTCTTCTGTCTTTTTCTTTTTCCTATTTTATTTACCTTCTGGTGAATCTAACTTGTTTGCTGTAAGCTACTTTTGTTAAGTTATGCCAATTTATACACCAATCTGATGTGACCTATTCATGCAATGCAGTATTTATTATTTTGTGGTTCAATTTTCATTGGAAGCTTCTAGTACATATCGTAACCATTGTTTGGAATTTTAGGTGCTATGTAATAAGAATATATTACTATGTTATAAAGCACATTTTGAATTGGCTAAACCAGAATTCGAATCCAAAATAAATAACGTTTGATGTAGTTTGCCTATTTTACTTAGTTGCATATACATTATATTTATCTAGTTTTGAAAATTGGTAGCAAATTATGATTCCATACCCTATTCACAAGGTGACGGTTTCGGTTTTTAATTCAAATCTTAATTGGACAAATCAGGATAGGGCAGCTACTTGGTACAGAATGTTGAAATCTCATCATAGTTTTTTCAATTACTTTTGAGGCAGATGGCCGAGAAGACAATCACGTGTATGTCTCTGAGGCTCTCATAGCAGGAATGGTTGCTGGTGCAATGGAGGCAGTTGTAAGCTCTCCATTTGAAATGATTAAACTTCGTGTGCAGGTTACCTCTGCATCACGTATTCCAATGTCTACCGTTATTACAGAGAATAACACTGTTGCACCTCTTATTGCTAAATTACTACGTGGATATACTCCAGATAAGATGGCATTAAACCATTCTGTTGCCCTTTTGTCCACCCTGTCTGCTAAACACGCAAATTTGGTTGCTGCCTTTCAAGAGTACCCTTGGATGATGACTGGGTCTGGGAAGGCACCATCAGTTTGTGATGTACTGAAGCCATCAAAGATAATCTCTTTAGAAGGTTGGGGTGCATTGTGGAGAGGCCTCCAATCTGGACTTGTTCGAGATTCTATCTATGGTGGGATTTTCTTTTCTAGCTGGCAATTCCTGCATCGGGCAATGCTTGAATGGAAGGCAGTAGGGATGGATCCTTTACCTAGGTATGCAAATGTTCCCTATGGTGATCTTTGAAAAGTAATGTACTTGTAGTTTCTATGAGTTTAATATGACTGATATTCTCTCATTTTCCTACATATCATTTACCCAACCTACAAATGTGAAGGGTAAAAGATTGAAAGAAGATTGAAGGTGTAGTAGCTGATATTGCAAAAAGTATATGAATTCAATTTTTTTTTTTTAATATAACTTCAATGTTTTCAAACTAATATTTCACTTGTGACATTGTCGTGTTATCAACACCATTATGTATTGTCACTGAAAATCTCAGTTTTAATTTGTTTAGTTTAGTTTTTAGCAGAAGTGTATATTAGGAGCTTCATGTTTATCATAACGAGTATAGCTTAAGGCTTGTATATGTTGAGAAAGCTCTCGATGCGGAGGTGGTAATTAATTACTATTCCACTGATTATTTAGGATCTTATTTTCAGTTGCATCAGTTGGTTTTTAGTCAACTGAGATGATATACTAATTTAGTTTAATGCACCACACCACCAAATAAATGTAGCTTGAGTTCTAATGCTAATTCTAGTCTGCCTAGGAAAGAAGGACCACAATTTCATTAGTAGAAATTTTAAGTATAATTTATTTTAACACAACTATCTACAAATACCAACAAAACAAACAAAATAATAAGAAATGAGGATGAAGTGGTTTATATTGATTTCAAATACCAGATTACAGTAGTCTTTCCTCAGTATTACAATCTGGAGAAAAACAAGAAATAAGGGCCAATACCTGCAAGAGGAAAGGCAGCCAAACACAGCACCCTCTCTCTCTTTCCCTTACCAGACTACAGCCAATTCCCCAACATTCCCATACATACCTTCCCCCCTAGCAAAACACCTTTTTATATTTATTCCCATTTCTCTCTGCTCCCCCTAAATCCTAACTAACTTCTGCCAGCTCACCACCTTCATCATCACTTGCATTCTTTTTCTGTCTTCCCATGTATACCCTCCACATCTTGGGTTTTTAGTCCTTTATCACCCCTTCATGATCAGCTTCTCTATCATAAATGTTTAGGATATTTATACTTAGTAGGACTCCAGCAAGGTTGGGCTTTTATTTATCTGTACACGGTTGTAGCCACTAAGGCATATTTGGTTTTTGGATGAATAAAAGTATTTTCGTTTGTGAGAATCTAGGGTTATACATCACAAGGACTAAACAATTACTCTTAGGATCTCCATTGTGTGATTCCTAAGTTCTAAGTGCGACTTTTAGGACTAAAACTGTTTCAACCATAATTCCTAATTTCCTTAAAACCCAAAATTTACGAACCTTAAAATCTATCCTACAACAATGCATTTCGAACCATTCTTACCTATTTAATTATTATTTTCAGGAATTTTCGTTTCCATTTGGTACAGCAGATTACATGTGTTTTGGCTTTATGGCAGATATTGATTATTTTTATTCAATTTCCTAAGTTTTTAGCTTTCACTCAGGTCTGATGAAGAAATTGGACCTCTTTCTCCTATGAAGGTTAGTCTCGCAGCTGGTATTTCTGGTTCTATTGCTGCTGCTGCATCTCATTGTTTTGACACGGCCAAAAGCAGATCGCAGTGTACTGTGTTGCCCAAGGTATTATTCTTGTGACAAGTTTTTGCGCATATCATTGTACTCTATTATGGCACTTGTGTACCTTTATAGTTTACACGTTATTGTGTCAAAGCTGGGTGGTCCAAAATAAGGGCAATATCCAAGATATTGATTAATATTATATATGACTATGCTCAAACTGGATGCTACTATGCAAGTCAAATTAATATTGCTTGTTACATGCAAGTTGTGGCTAATTTTGCACTTAACTTTCCTTAATTAGTTTTCATCCATGAGCATTTAACTGTGCTGCAGTGAATAAGCTTAGAATGAAATTGTTAAGTATTCCATGTTGGCTGGATATAAAAATAAACTGCTCCTTATAATGATTTAGACAGCCATTCCCCCATGTCCTACCTTCAGGGGTTCATTTTGGCACAAGTCCATTTCTTTAATAGAAATAACCCTCTTACTATTTGCAAAGAATACAACTTGTCAAATCAAGAAGCAGTAGAAAAATTAGTTATGCATATTGACAAAAGTGGGAACTTGGTATTTTAGATATATTGGATTTGTTCAAAGATATTAATGAATGTGGTATGTGTAAATCAACAATAAATTATTTTATGTAAATGTCCATTAACAATTAAATTGTTTACTTACTAAAACCATGTTGGCTGGATATAAAAATAAACTGCTCCTTATAATGATTTAGACAGCCATTCCCCCATGTCCTACATTCAGGGTTCATTTTGGCACAAGTCCATTTCTTTAATAGAAATAACCCTCTTACTATTTGCAAAGAATACAACTTGTCAAATCAAGAAGCAGTAGAAAAATTAGTTATGCATATTGACAAAAGTGGGAACTTGGTATTTTAGATATATTGGATTTGTTCAAAGATATTAATGAATGTGGTATGTGTAAATCAACAATAAATTATTTTATGTAAATGTCCATTAACAATTAAATTGTTTACTTACTAAAAGTAGGGTATATTTAGATATTTTCTTCCAAGCATACTCTTGCTATAATAGATACTTGTTCAATTTTCAAAGTAAATTTAATATTCAAAACTCATCTTTTCAACCAACTTGCTCATTAATTGTTTTTTTTTTGAAGGGCGAATTAGTAAAAACTTATGGTAATTAATTAGTTTCTTAATCTTGGTAAAAAAAGAAAGGTAAACACTTATTTGTGAATGCTGCAAGTAACTTCCTAATCTGAAATATAGATCAATACATATTAATAATTCCTAAAATATAGGGATTCCTAGAAATAAAGATTGCAATGATTTACAGCTGTCTAGACACTCAATTTTGTGTATGAAGTCCAGAGAGTTAATCTTCCTTGTGAATGTCCGTTTGAATAAAGTATTTGAGACAGAATGGTACCAAGTTTGCTGGTCAATCTCTAAAAATATCCCTAGAGAACCCTTTAAAGTCAGCAAGTCTGCGAGTTGATAAGCAGCATGAACAAAAAGAGTGAAATTAAGCCACTGTCCTGTTTCTTTTCACTTAAATGTTTATTAACCTCAGTATGTTTAGTATGATTACATTCCACTGGACCCCTAACCATCAGATCTTCCAATATTATCTTCACCCATAATAAATAACAAATCTTGGGTGCTATTGACCTAACTCAGGTTGTGCACCAGACCTTGCAACCTCATTTTCTGTTTTGCTTCTCCAAGTTACTGGATCATCACCAAGAATGGTGCAATACCATTAATAGATCTTGTATAGACAATGGATCCTTCTTATTCTGTATCTGTATAGGCTTCAAGAGTCAAACCCTCACCTTTAACAAAATTCCTCTTCCCAGCGTAGCCATAAAATACTGCAGCATTCTATATACTACTAGGACACAAGATCCCTTGGGATTGTGCTTGAATTTGCTCACAGCACTAACAATATAAGCTATCTGACCTAGCATGAGAGAAATAAATTAGCTTGCTTACAAGACTCTGATAAGAACCTTTATCCATTTTAACATATTCTCTAACGTCACAAAGTTGATGATTTGTGCAATGAAAGTCCCTCTGCTTTACATCCTTTCCACCTTTTTCAGCCAGTAATTCTGACACATGCTTTTGTTGGGATAGAGAAATCCTCGGTTGAGAATGAGCTACTTCAATACCAAGAAAGTAGTTTAGTTTTGTGAACTCTTTAATTTCAAACTACGAAGAAAGTAGTTTAGTTTTGCTATCTCTTTAATTTTGCCAAGTTCTCCATTCTTTTTCAGTCATCTCCTATTACTATAATGCTAGTAGACCAAAAATACTATCACCAACCTTAATGCTCTTCCTAAATGAAGTATGATTGCCTTGGCTTTGTTTATACGCTATACCCTTAATAACTTCTATAAATTGCTTGAACCAAGCCTGTGAGGATTGTTTCAGTCCTTATAAAAGCCTTTTTTAACTTACATTCCATTCCTCTTTCTTTATTTGAGGCAAGCCCATGGAGAATCTTCAGAGATCTTCTCAAGATTTCATGCAAAAGGCTTGTTCTTAGTATCAAATCATTTTAACTTCCAGCTGTAATTGATAGCCATAGATAGTAAGACTCCTCATGGCCATCCTAGCAATGGGAGAAAATGTCTCCAGATTGTCTGTGGCATATGTTTGAGTATACTCTTTGGCTACTAACCTGGCCTTGTATCTTTACAAAGTGTCATCTGAATTATATCCAATTGTGAACACTCACTTACATTCAACTGGTTCCTTCCGTTGGGGTGGCCTCACCAAGTACCAAGTCTTGTTTCTTTAAAATGCTTACATCTCTATCTTCATAGCATTTATCCAATTCTCATTTTCTAATTCTTTGGATAATGTTTTTAGGATAGGTATTATATATAGGCTAGGGAGGTATGCTATATGGCTATGAGAAGGATTTTTCACATGAACAAAGTTCTGGTTCCCTTCCAGATAGCAATCAGAAAATCTAAATCTTCTTGTCATGTGTTTTAGTAGTATTATGATTGAGTGAATTACTTTTACACTACCAGGATTAAAATGAGCAGGCATGGGTTTGGATATGGTACACTCCTTTAGTATAAACTGATTAAGTAGTCTCTAGTTTGTGTCCCATTTAGCATTCCTTCTGACTTGGCTTCTAATGGTAAATGTGGTCTGGGTAGGGTTCTTGGCTGAAAATTGTTGAGTTGCAAATTAGTTTGGCTTTATGAGAGACAGTAGCTGGAAATTCATAAGAGTAGAGAAATCTTTGTCGTTACTTCTTATGGAAGGTCATGAGGACTATGAAAGTGATGATCTTGCTCAACAAAGGTAATATTGGCAAACACATATTATGTACCCCGACACCATCTTAGGAAACCCAAGAGTAACTTTAAGGCATGTGGAAGGTAGAAAAGCTAATAGGTTATAAAGAAACCTTCAACCTCACAATCAAGTGATGTGGGATTAATGATAGAGGGTCAACATGCTAAAACAGCCTGCCTCCTAATCAGCCTGTGAAAATATATTTTAACAGCCAGAAAAAAGAAGAGAGTGATACCAAGAAAAAACTTGAACTCAATATTTTATGTTGAAATTTTTCGAAGAGATACGATGCAGCGTCAATATAGAGGGACAACATGCTAAAACAGCCCATCTCCTAATCAGCCTGTGAAAATATATTTTAACAGCTAAAAAAAGGAAGAGAGTGATACCATGAAAAAACTTGAACTCAATATTTTATGTTGAAATTTTTTTGAAGAGATACGATACAACGTCAATATTCATCGATGATACATATCTCTAGGTAACCCCTTAATTTGAAATTCAAATTCATATAAATCGTAGTTCCTAAAACATTAGATTTTATTGGTTACTCTATTTTGTTAGATAGCTTGTAATTAAGGGTAGAATAGTATTTTTTATTTATACTATTTGTATACATATAAATATACCCTTGTATCATTATTTTTAGTGAATAATTGAGATAATAAAAAATCTCGTTCCACAAAATCTACATGGTATCAGAGCCACTGCCGTTTCGACAGTCGAGTTAACTTCCTTCCGCAATTGGTTAATTTCGGTAACCTTTTTTTCGGCAAGTATAGAAGGTCACGTTTCAACCCTTCTCTTTCAACACCGCCCCCACCGGAAGGTAGATTGGGTCAAGTTCGGCCGGTACCCAGCTTTCCGGCCCCTTCCGAAGCAGCGCGTGAGCACATGCGCCGCCCGTTGTTTTCTGCCCTTCCTCCACTCGCCTGCGCGTGAGGCGCGTGGCACCACCTCCGGCCACCTTTTGCTGCCGGTTTTTCTTTCGATCGACTCGCCGGCCTTTTTCGCCTCTGACCCACTGATCTCCGGTGACTTCCGGCTTCCTTGGTTTCTGGGTCCAACGTGAACAGGTTCTGTGCTTCTGTTTTGGGTTGTTTTTCTGATGTTTGTTTTTGGTATTTTTTAGCCTCTCCATTATGTCAAATACTAAGGATGATAATAAGGAAGTAGATAAACATTATCCAATTAATGACGGTACATATTCTCAAATTAGCCCAGTTAAACTAGATGGGAGCAGTACTTATTTAGCCTGATCTAGGTCATGTTTATTGTCGATCAAGGCTAGAAGGTTGCAGGCTTATATTGATGGAAGTAAAAAACCACCATCTGTCACCGATTCTAATTTTAGTCAATGGGACTCAGATAATTCACTGGTTATGTCTTGGCTCTTGAATTCTATGCATCCTAAAATTTCTAGACAGTATTTACTGCTTGACACTGCAGAGAAGATATGGAAAACTGCAAACACCTATTCTCGAATGGGAAATAATGCTCGGGTTTTTGAGTTTAGGAACAAAGTTCATGGTACAGAACAAGGTCAGCTTACTGTTTCAGATAATTTTTCTGAGCTGGGTAGTTTATGGCAAGAACTAGATTATTATCAGGATTTTCAAGCAAAATATGTTGATGCGGTACTGGTTCAAAATATGATTGAAAAGGAGAGGGTTTATGATTTTTTGGCTGGTCTAAATTCTGAATTTGATCAAGTGCGAGTTCAAGTTATTGGCAGAACTCCTTTTCCTTCTCTTGAGGAGGTACATTCTTTAATCCAGCAGAAAGAGACCAGAAGAAGTGATATGCTTTATACTGCACCTATTGAGAAGTCGGGCTTAATTGCCCATATCTCTCTTGACCAACCAAAAAGTTCTCTTTCTGATAAAGATCATTTGCACTGTGATTACTGTGGTAAGCCAAGGCATACTAAAGAGACTTGTTGAAAGTTGCATGGGAGACCTAATAGGGGCCGTGGGGAAAAGCGAGCTAATCCAACAAGGGCTCAAGCACGTGTTAGAAACAGTAGAATCATCTAAGGAGTCAGCCTCAGTTGAAAGTCTCTCTTCTGATGAAATTTTGCATTTCAGGCGTCTCCTGTTTCAGCTTAATCCCTCCTCTAGTGCTACCTCTAATTTTGTCAAGTCAGGTACTATTTTTTCTCATTATAACTCATGGATTATTGATTCTGGTGTGAATAGACATATGATAGACATTTATAAAGGTTTTCTTAACTACTCTTCTTGTTTAAAAATGGATAGTGTCAGGGAGGCTGATGGGTCTTTAACTCCTATTTTTGGGACAGGTTCTGTTGTCTATACTCCTAATATTAAATTGTCTTCTGTTCTTCACGTTCCTCAATTTCCTATCAATCTTTTATCTGTCAGTGCTATCACTAAAACTCTTAACTGTAAGGTTGAATTTTTTTTTTATTATTGTATCTTTCAGGATCTTCAAACAGGGAGGAGGATTGGTAGTGGTAGAAAGCATGATGGCTTATATATGCTGGAAAAAAGTCGAGATTTGGCTCTTTTTGGGGGATATTAGGATGTTAACCAGGAGATAATTCAGTGGCATAGATGATTAGGGCATCCATCAATTTTTGTCTTAGAAAAACTTTATCCTAGTTTATTTGCTAGAACTCAGTTTGATTCTTTATCTTGTGATGTTTGTGAGTATGCTAAACATACTAAAAACTCTTATTTTTTGAGCGATAATAAAGCCAGTGAGCCATTTATGATTGTTCATTTTGATGTTTGGGAGCCTACACAGACTGTCTCTTTGTCTGGAAATCGATAGTTTGTTACTTTAATTGATTGTTGCATTAGAATGAATTTGGTGTATTTGATTAAGGCAAAGAGTGATGTTTTCTCCTGTTTTCAATTTTTTCATAAAATGGTTCACACCCAATTTGATGCTAAAATAAAAGTTTTGCGGTCTGATAATGGAACAGAATATATGGATAGTAGGTTTAGTATTTATTTGGAGTCTCATGTGATTATTGACCAAACTAGTTGTCCTTGTACTAGTGCTCAAAATAGTGTAGCTGAAAGAAAAAATAGGCATTTGTTGGAAGTTGCTAGATCCCTTATGTTTACTATGCATGTTCCAAAGTCATATTGGGGGGATGCTGTACTAGCAGCTGCCTATCTTATTAATAGAATGACTCTCAAAACTCTCAACTTTAGGACTCCTGTAGAAGTCTTAACTAGGAAAACTGGCTATACTGTTCCACCAAAGATGTTTGGGTGTGTTTGCTTTGTTCATACTAGGAATGTTGGGAAATGAGATCCGAGAGCACTGAGATGTGTGTTCGTTTGATATTCTTCAACTCAAAATGGATATAAGTGCTATCATCCTCCATGTAGGAAATTCTATGTATGGATGTTACCTTTCGGGAGTTTGAACCTTATTTTGGCATTACTCAATCACCTCTTCAGGGGGAGAATAGTGAAGATGTGGTGATGAATGTACCTGTACTACCTCATGATCTTGTTCAAAGGGAGAATGAAGAGATTGTTGTTCAGGAGGAGAATGTTGTTGATATCCAGGGGGAGCAGAATGTTGATGTTCAGGGGGAGGAGAATGCTATTGGTCGTTTAGATAGACCTGACTTTTTGAGATACTCGAGGAAAAATAGGTCTGAAGAAGCCATCATGCATTCTACATTGCCAGAATCCTCGGGTGAGTTATCTTTTGATTCTGATTTAAATTTGCCCATTGCTCAAAGGAAAGGAGTCGGGTCGTGTACAAAACATTCCATCTCTAACTTTGTCTCTTATGATTTTTTGTCTCCCTCCTATAGAGCCTTTGCCTTGTCTCTTTCTTTTGTGTATTCCACATGATTGGAGGGAAGCTATCAAGGATCCAAAGTGGAGAGAAGCTATGGTTGAAGAAATGAAAGCTCTCTCTAAAATTGAAACCTGGGAACTAGTTGACTCTCCAGACAAAAAGTTAGTTGGGTGTAAGTGGATGTTCACAATAAAACACAAAGCTGATGGTTCGATTGAAAGATTCAAAGCTAAATTAGTAGAAAAGGGATTCACTCAGACTTATGGAGTTGACTATCAAGAGACATTCGCACCCGTTGCTAAAATGAATACAATTAGAATTTTGCTATCTTGTGCAGCTAACTTGGATTGGGATTTGCAGCAATTTGATGTGAAGAATGCATTTCTCCATGGGGACCTAGAAGAAGAGGTTTATATGGAGATTCCTCTTGGTTTTGATGATGAAAGAACTCAAGGGAAGGTGTGCAGACTGAATAAAGCCTTGTATGGGTTGAAACAATCTCCGAGGGCTTGGTTTGATAGATTCAGCAAAACCATAATATCTTTTGGTTATCAACAAAGTAATGCTGATCATACCCTCTTTATGAGACACTCCAAGGGTAAGATTACTCTTCTCATTGTTGATTTTGATGACATAGTGATGACAGGGGATGATAAAGAAGAAATGGTTCGGCTGAAGAAGCTCTTAACTCAGGAGTTTGAAATCAAGGATCTTGGGAAGTTACAATATTTCTTGGGAATTGAAGTTGCCAGATCAACCAAAAGGATCTTTATTTCTTAAAGAAAATACATTCTGTATCTTTTGGATGAAACTGGTGTGTTGGGATGCAAACCAGCAGATACACCCATTGAAAATAACCATAAGTTGCAAGCAGGAACTGAAAAATCAGTTGATAAGGGCAGATATTAAAGATTGGTTGGTAGACTTATCTATCTATCTCACACCAGACCAGACATTGCCTATGCAATTAGCTTGGTGAGTCAGTTTATGCATGATCCTAGAGAATTTCATCAGCAAACTTTTTTTCGCATTTTGCGGTATTTAAAATCAGCTCCAGGAAGAGGTCTTCTTTTTTCAAAAAATGGTCATCTACGAATTGAAGCCTTCACAGATGCAGATTGGGCTGGATCTCTAGATGACAGAAGATCTACCTCTGGTTATTGTGCATTTGTGGGAGGTAATTTAGTCACTTGGAGAAGCAAGAAACAGAGTGTAGTCTCAAGATCTAGTGCAGAAGCAAAATATAGAGTTATGGCTCAAGGTGTTTGTGAGTTGTTATAGTTGCAGAAGTTATTAGCAGAGTTGAATTTGGCTGAAAAAGACAGACTATTTTTGTATTGTGATAACAAAGCTGCGATCTGTATTTCTCATAATCCAGTTCAACATGACAGGACAAAACATATCAAAATTGATCGACACTTCATCAAAGAAAAATTATCTGATGGTATTTTGAGCCTATTTTGTGTAACGTCGGACAGACAGTTAGCTGATATTTTTACAAAAGGACTCAGTAGTCGAGCCTTTCATGCCATAATTTGCAAGTTGGACATGTGTAATATTTTTGCACCAACTTGAGTGGGAGTGTTGGTTACTCTATTTTGTTAGATAGCTTGTAATTAAGGGTAGAATAGTATTTTTTATTTATACTATTTGTATACATATAAATATACCCTTGTATAATTATTTTTAGTGAGTAATTGAGATAATAGAAAAAATCTCGTTCCATAAAATCTACAGATTTCTAGAAAATAGGGATTACAAAACTTTGACAGTCTTTCCGTTAGTCCAGCGGCTGTCAACAATGAAACTCAAAAATGGATACCTTTAGCGTTTATCTTTTAGTAACAGAAATGCATTTTGATGTTACATCACATATATGCTCCTACCTGGTGCTCTTATTAGGAGAGTTGCAGGAGTTTCTGCTCTTAATCACTTGCATATCTAGTACAGAATATCTTCAACCTTGTTAATCTGAGCTAGCAGAATGAGGGATTCTTCTGCTATGCTCTTTATTTTCTTACACATTCATATGCTCTTGTTTTCTTTGGTTTGTTAAACTACAAAGTTGCTTTTCTTTTTAAACTGTTGTGTGAAGCATTTTCTTCTATTCTATTGTGTCAGCTTTGCTTGTTGGATGTTCTTCCTGGCTTTCACAGTATTGTTGTGGTTTAATTTGGAGTTTTATGCTTCACATGAATACTGTAGAGATATTATATTGAGGCAATATAATACTTGTCTTTGTTAAAGATAGAAGCTACTATCAGCTTTGAATGTTAGGCTATAAATGACATTAGATTGCCAGAATTCAGGAGAAGGAAAATTTCCACTCGTACAAATAAGCTAAGATTTCATGTCTTATGCATAAGGCTGTGTAAATAACTTTTCATGTGATTCTTATATGTTATTCCTCCTTTATATTTGTGTGCTTTGTAATTTGAATATCAAATGATTCAAAATCCTTTTTTCATTCCTTTCATTTTGTCTAGACAGTGAGAGAGAGATGTATCACTCGGTTATTATAACTGCAACACCTTGATATTTCTCACTTTTTCAGCTTCTTCTTTTGTAGCTTAATGTGATCATATTCTTCTTCTGTAGTATATTTGCTGGGAAAGGAGGCTGTTGAAATGGAGACAACCAGGAAACAGATTTGAAAGATTTACTGGGATCCATCCTGCAGATAGGAATCTTTTGTTCCGTGGGATCTGGTTGCGAATGGCTCGTAGTGGGTTAGCATCATTTATGATTGTTGGGGGCTATTATTTGGCTGTTGATAATCTTGTTTCTATGTGAACCAAGAAAAAGTAACAGGAAAAGGATGAAGATTTTATGTACCAATCTGTCATAAAATCGCATCTATGATACAAATGGGTTGGGACTTCTTGAGGTTGTTCAAGCGGGAACGGTGTTTGTTGGATACGATTGTGTAATCAGAAAACAACTTGAAGCCCTGGCAAATGATGTTTTATGAGGTTGCTAAATTCTCAAATAGGTCTCTAAACGTGAGATAATCTGGACCCCTTTATTTTGGTTCCTATTTTCTTTCAATATATAAATAGAAGGTATTGTTTGGAAAAAAATTGCAGTTAGTATGGTGTTCTTTTATCATTGTTGGTACAAGTGATAAATTTCATTGTTAAACAGCTTTTGTTTTCCAAACTGATGATTGATCAGTTGGAGTTGTGGAAAGTGGAGTCTGATTAACTAAATGAACTTGGTGAAATGAGATGCAGAAGAGAGATCCATTAGGTCAATTTCATTATACATATATATACTAGCTAGTTTATAATGTATGTGCTGTATACATAATACAATATAGCATTTCAATCAAATATATAAATAATATAAATTTTTATATTGATTTGCATTAAAATTTATTCAAACCAAACTTGTCAGAATCGGACTGGATATAAAACTGAAAAAAAATGGAGTCATGGATTCCTGGTTTAATTAGAATTAAACAAAAATTAAATTGGGTTTGAGGAAAGAGGAAAAAGGAAAAAATCAATCATATATCTAAGCTAATACTAAGATATTATATCAATATGTCTCGTATAATAGGCTCCATGATAAAATGTTATAAATATTAACACTGGTAAATTTTAGAGGTGGCAAATTGGGTGGGTTGAGCGGGTTTGGATTGACTTATAAATGGTCGGATCATAAATAGGTCAAAAAATATGGGTAATAAATCTAAATGGGTTAGACGGGTTGGGTCGATCCATGAATTTAAAACTTTGATCTGATTTTAAAAATTTAGTATAATTTTTCATGTGATCTTGAGACTCTTTCTCAGCGCAATAATAATAAATATATGACAAAAATATTATAAGAATACGCAAATGGGTCAGATGATCTAAACGGACCGGGTGAAGATTCAAATGGGCTAAGATATGAGTCGATCATTTTGATCAATTTTTTAACGAAAAATAATTTTAAATATAATAACGGAATACTAAAATGACTACCATAAAAAAATGTTGGATCAAATGAGTCGGGTGGCCCAAATGGACCGGATAAAAGTCTAAGCGAACTGAGATGTGGATTAACTTATTTGACCAATTTTTTAGTGAAAAATAATTATCGATATAATAACAGGATATTACATTTATTACTATAAAAAATATTTGCGCATATGGATTGGGTAGCACAAATGTGTTGTATGGAGACCCAAGCTAAGATGTAGGTTCCAATTGTATTTTTTTCATGAAAGTGATACTCCTCAGGATTAAGGTGAAAAAAATTGAAAAAGAAAAGGCAATAAAAAAACCCTTAAACTGGAAAAATTAAATACTAGTTAAAAGCAGCATAGCATTGGGCTCGCGAAAGAGACTCTTAATTGTTTTAAGAGTATGAATATCACGAAATTTTTATGATATTCCCTTCGAAAATGTTTCAAGTCGCTGGCTAAGAATAACATAAAATTTTATTTTAAGAAAAAACAAGCATGAAGCAAAGTAAAGAAGATTATCATAATAGCTAAACGTTTTAATTCAACCGAATTATATTAGAAACATAAAAACAGTCAATTTAAAAGAAAAGCTACAAGCAAAGAACTTTCTACCATTGTGTTCCCAATTACTAATCTCCTACTCCTATATCTATATAAAATTATTGAAAACTTAAGCTAATAGTCTTAAGTAAACTTAAATTATTGAAAACATAAGTTTAAATTATTGAAAACTTAAATTTGTGTATCCACAAATTTAAATACTATCTCCAGTCAATAACCTGTAAATTGTTCAGCATACAACCCATATATGTGATTGCCACAGAGATGATATCTGGCTAATTTTACATTTTAAAGCCACATCCAAGACAATCCTAAATGTAAATCACAACTGATAGGAGATGAAGATAATAATAGAATAACCACGCACATCTTAGTCTACGTTATTATTGAATAAAAGCTTGCTTAAATACAAAAACATCCTAACTAAAATGTAATAAATCTTAACTAAAAAATATCTAAAGGAATTATCTAAAATTACAATGCTTGGTTTTTTTCATGGAATAGTGGGTTGGAAGAATTAACCAAGATATATCACTCAAGATTTTCTTTATTCCATAGAGCTTGATTGACAACTACTTTAGCAGCAATGCCTCTGTTGTTGATTGCCCAGCAATTTCTTGTTTCTTTCAACACCAAGAAAAACAACATGAGCCAAAAATAAAAGGGCATATCTAAAATGTATCAGGAAACCTGCCATATCTCTTTTGTGCACATCCAAACAGGCAAATAGAACCAACCATGAACAACAAAATATAAGAAGAAACCATATAGAGTTAAAGTTACCCCATTTCGAAGATCACTCCTGAAGATGGCTCTTTTGGTACTGAAACAAACTGTAAAAACATAAAAATCGAATCCCCAATTCTTCAAAATTTCCATTTTCATTTGCTTAAACTCATCATAACAGAAACTGAAAATTCTTACTCTAGAATACAAAGAATGGTGAGACCGCAGAAGAGATTGAGCAAGAGCTGCTCTGCTTTAAAATCAAACAGAAGAGTCTATAGAAAAAACATGAGGACTAATTCTTAGAGATTTGAATACAAATTTGTTCTTATCTTATGCTGCAGCAAAATAATTGCTAAGCCACGCATTCTTTCAAGAAACAACAAAGTAATTATCATTAGAATTCACCTATAAAAGGCTATTTGATCCTAACAACATGCCAATTCAAGCATCAACCCTTAAAATCCTGACAAGTTATGTTAGGAATTAATGGCATCAAATTCAACAATCCCTCTTATACAAGGTTTGCATCAGTAACTCATTTAATAACTTGCAAATCTAACTATAATAAGGAAAATAAGAACCATGAAATGACCATTTTCCACTCAACCATTGAATCTAATTGCACAAGACACTTAGATCTTGCACCATATATCCCAAGCTCTTAGTCTGTCCTCAGGAACTTGGCCACAAATTTGAGATATATATGCAATTAATGGCAGCACCACTTGTAGAATTTGCAAACTTAAAGGGTAGAGAGAGTCAATGGATGGATCAATAATTTAAAATTGAAGACTAAAAAGAAAATCAAACAATAATAAAGAAATCAATTACCTGTAATTTCAAAAGAAATCAACCGGCATTCATTGGATCTGGGTATTGTTTGGTGGTTTTATGGTCGCCCGCGTCTATTGGAGAGAAGAGAGGAATGAACGAGATAAGTATCTAAGAAACCATCGGCCACTGCTAGCTCTGTCGCGGTGCAGTTGGAGTTCTTGAAGCAACGAGGGTGGAAAGGGGCAGGGAGGACTGGATGGAGAGAGAGAGAGAGAGAGAGAGAGAGAGAGAGGGGGGGGGGGGGTAAGTAACCAGAAATGAGTAATTTTGGGCAAATCCCTGAGGCTCGTTGGGCATTGATGGCAGACCTGAATAGGTCAGGTTTTTGGTGGGTTATTTTTGGGCGAATCCAGGGGGGGGGGGGGGGGGGGTAAGTAACCAGAAATGAGTAATTTTGGGCAAATCCCTGAGGCTCGTTGGGCATTGATGGCAGACCTGAATAGGTCAGGTTTTTGGTGGGTTGTTTTTGGGCGAATCCAGGGGGGGTAAGTAACCAGAAATGAGTAATTTTGGGCAAATCCCTGAGGCTCGTTGGGCATTGATGGCAGACCTGAATAGGTCAGGTTTTTGGTGGGTTGTTTTTGGGCGAATCCAGATGGATAGAGTTTTAGTTGGGTTAAGTTTGGGTCAATTTTTTCTAGACGAATTTTTTAGGCTTGGGCCAAATTTGATAGGCCTACTGATAATAATGTTATTCATATTTATATGATAATCATGTAGAAAATAGAAGACAATTCAAAAATCTAATGTTTAAATATGATTCACATAAAATAAGGTTAGCAAATTCAATGATGCAGCTAAGTCTCCTCCTCACCCTCATCATCATCTTCATCTCTCAAAGTAAATGGAATATTCAATGTAGGTTCGAATAACAACACACACCAGCAAGACTAAATGGATATGTTTGTTGATTGCTCTTTCTCTCTCTGTGCTTTCTTCTTCTTATTATGATCATTCACCAATCTTGATTTCAATATAGATGCAATTTCAAAAATGGCAAAATGAAGTGTTTTTGCTTTGACAACGCTTGGTTATTGCAACCTAGCATCTTCATAGACATGTATATTTCACAGAGCCTCTTTTCGAAACAGTATCTAGAGAGTTATGCCTTTCATGCAGATTGAAACTTACCTAACAAGAAATTTCTCCATGTTAGGACCGTTATAATTACAGCTACGACTACCGTTCACTGGCTTCATTGTCATTAGATCACCAATCTCCTTAACTTTCCAACAGTGTTAGCCCCGTACATGGTCTTCAGAGATGTAGTTAAAAACTCTTGGCATGGTGTTGGTAATTCTAATACCATAAGAAAAATTAATGGGTGTCTATTAGACTTGCCAATTTTTGATCGATTTGAATTCGATCCAAATCCGCCTAAAAATAGTGATTCGAACCCAAATTTGAATCCAGAGGAAACCCAAATGACGCAAAAAATTTAGAGTCGAACTTGATCCGAACCCAAAACTCGAAGAATCCACTCAAAAAATTTAAAACCTGACCTGACCCGACTCGAACGTGTAACCCAATTTTTAATTAAATTTTATTTTATGTCATATATATATATATATATATATATATATATATATATATATATATATAAACACTATACCATCTTATTAATATTATCATCCCAATTTTATATAAAAATTTGATTTTAATTGAAATAAAAGAAAAATATCTAATTGTTTAAGTCGTGAGCTGCAAAATATAAAAGAAAAGAAATAAAAAATGAAACGAAAAATAATAATTAAGTGGGATGCAATGTATAATGTATTTCACTATTTATACTTTTTGCATATTTTCTTTTTCAATTTTTCTTCCATCCATGTCGTTACCCATCGTTGTTCTGTTGCTTACGACTTATCCATCATCTTGTATTGCCACACCTGGTTAATTTTGATCTTTTATTTATTTTTTTTTTATCAAACCATAGCATCTTAAATCTAGGAAAATGTAATGTCTCGAAAATTTTGAATTTGTGAATAGTATATTTCAGATCATAAATAGTAATTCTCAAAATGAATAGTGCCACTCAGGACAACAATAGTATTTTTTGGGAACTACGAATAGTAACATTTGAGATAAACTTGTTTATTGAATTTGAGGCGAAAACAAATCTATTTAAAGTGCTTAAAACTAAAATTAAAATTAGGATTACGGTTTCACAGTAAATGTTAGTATGTTTGACTAAGTTTGACTGATGGTTAAAGATGACCTAGAACACCAAAAAAGTCAAATTGACCAATATGATAATTATATATGATGTCAATTATATATTTTAAGTAGGGAGACCAAAAAGTTAAAGTTGAATTGGAATACCAAAAAAGTCAAAATCGAATCGGTAACCAAATATATGAAATAGTTTATAATTTGATTTTCATTTTCGTTCCACTTTTTTAGTGAGATTCGATTTAGATCCGTCTAAAAGATTCTGCCAAATCCAACCTATTTGCCAATTTTAGTGCGGATAGGTTTTGTCACACCCCATTTGCCCCCTAGTTGAATGAGCCATGTGTAGGTGTGCATTTGTGTTTGTTTTGGCATGTCTTGAGGGGCATTTTGGTAAAAGTGCATGTATATGGGTTCTGTTAGCATATGAGTGTGTGTATGGTAATTATGTGTGACCTAGTAGGATTATGCTAGGGTGTGCTTGCTCACATGGTTGTAGGGTGTGAGTGAGTTGGGTGCGATTGCATGTGCATAAGTGTAGCATAATAGGGTATGCATTAGTTGGGAGAGTCTTGCGTGTATGTGATGCATGTGCTTTGGGTGTGAGTGATCAAATCCCACTAATAGGGAAGTCACACTTGTTTAGGGTTAGGAAAAGAAAAAGAAAAAGAAAAGAGAAGAGTGGGATGGGCGGTGGCTGCCTCCATTTCTCGTTTCCCCTTTCCCCTCACTCTCTTCTTCTTCCTTTTCTCTTCCTCTAAGAACCCTAGTTTGGAATCAAGGCTTAGTTGGTGGGAATTGATCATCCTTTAGCATTTTAGAGGTAAGTCTATTGCATATGTTCTTCTTTTCTTCAATTGGTTCTTCATCTTCTTCCTTGCATTTTCTGGGTTTGGATCTGTAGGCACCGAGTCCCGAGTAGCCTTGATCAGGATTACACGATGATGAAATTTAGCTATGCCGGTTTATAGGCAAAAAGATTGGAGCTCAGAAGTGATTTTCCTTGTCTTTTCGGTAAGTAAAAAGTGTATTTTAAAAATATTTTAAAAATATTTTTTAAAATTATTTTGAAGAAGAAAAAGTGTGTTTTAGGTTGAGGGTATTTTATATAAAAAAAAAGGTGAAAAAATGATTAAAAAATGAAAAATGATGGAAAAAATGTTGAAAAAATCGGGGAAAAAATAACGACGGAAGGGCGACGGCCTTGTACGTGCGCGGAGCGCGACCGACGCCCCGGGCGTCGGTCGTCCGCGCACGGAACGTGCGTGGAACGCACGCACTCCGCGCAGAAATGCGCGGAGTGGCGCCGTTTCTCGACGTGGGGCGCCGATTTTGCCCCCATTTCGCCCCACTTCGCCCATTTTCAGCTCCCACTCATTTTTTAACGGTTTTTGGACGGTTTTGGGTGGTTTTTGATGGTTAAAACACAGGAAAAAATTCAGAAAGAAGGGGAGACGAATGTAGAACATTTGGAGAGCAAAAAACTGATTTTTTTGGGTTTTTACTTAGAGAGAAAAAATCAATCTTTACATACTGGTTTTTAGAGTTTTTCTTCAAGTTTCCAAGCTATTTTCCAAGAATTTTCACAAGGAAGAGACAAGGAATTCAAGACTTCTACCTTCAATTCTTCAAAACTGAATTTGAGGGTAATTATTCTTGGTTTTACTCATTAATTCTCTTGTTAATTTCATTTATTTTTGCTTCCAAGTAACATATTAAACATGTAAATTCTCTTAGTCTTCATATTCTTCTTATTATTTTTATCTTTAATTGTTTATATAACAAATAAATTCTTTTAAATTATTTTCATGTCAAATTATTTTTTGTCCATGTTATTATGCATGTTTAATCTAGTTTGTCAATATCTTTGATTTCTTTATGTTATATCATGATTATTATTATGTTTGCATGTGTTAAATATCATTAAAATTTTTACTAGACTTGTTTATTATTATCATTAGGTGCTAGTATCATTATTATCATTAATGTTATTGTTCATATTTTGCATGTATGTTAAAGTTCAAATTTATTTTCTTATGCCTTTATGATAGATATTACTTTAAGCTTTATTATGCATGTTAAGTTTTATTATTCTTATGTTACATATTCATGCACATTTTAGGAGTAATAAAATTGATTGTCACTAATCTTTCATGCATGTTAATCACCATTATTGATAAATTGCATTTGCCATGATGTTATCTCACTTTATGCTTGTTAAATTGCATCATAATTATTTTTATGCATGTTATAGTATCTTATGCATGTTATATGGTCATTATACATATTATCTTTTATGTCATCTCATCTCTTTGGGTTAATTTCTAACATGAATCTCTTCTATTTTATTTTTTGTTGCAAATCATTGTTTTATTCTCATTTGAGCACCAATGCACGAGAAGGAGGATATGCGGAGTTTGGTATTTTCATTGCACATTTTCAATTCTCATTTTATTTATGTTTCCTTGTGTATATTCATTGAATAAAAATGTTTTTTTTATGCACGCATGAATAAAAACCACACAAATATTTCTAATAAATTAATTTGGATTTTTCATAATAAATGGGACCAATGTCCTAGTTTTCATCCCAAATAAAATTATCACATCCAAAATATTTTTTTTAATTGTGCATACGGGGACCAAAGTCCTCATAATTAATAAGTTCCCCGGTTTTATGTATGTTTGCACTTTTAAATGGGAGTTGTATTCCGCTCCTGGTATTATTGTAATTTACCTTTGATGTTATTTTTGATATGTTTATCCTATCGCGTTCAATGTGAATATTTGCGCTTTTAAATTAAAATTGCATCGTGTGGAGAGAGAGCGAATTAATGATAATTAAAATTTGATCATAAATTAATCGAGGTAGAAATAGATGAGAAATCCCGGACCCAGCTCTGGTCTTTGGGCTCAAAGAGGCTAGAGGTCTACCCTGCAAGACACCTTTTTGTGCCACGAGACTTTAGCGCTAATCCTAGGCTCCTTAGGGCGAGAGGTTTACCTTCCAAGACCCCTCTGGTTGGCCCAAAATGGATACAACGCGCAGTTTTAGGCTCTCCGAGGCGAGAGTAACTTTCCCAATGTTCTATTGGGTGGCGACTCCATGAAACCTCCCTGTTGCCCAACATAGACGCACTTGCGATTTATTGCAAGCTATCAACGGACCCACAAATGCCCCGATCGCCCTCAAGCGGGCAGTCCCATGGGCGGCCGCGGGGATCCGGCGCATGTCACAGTGGCGACTCCATCGGGGACGATATGGTTCGAGATTTCAAATTGAAAATACCTCGTTTAACATTTATGGTTAAAATTTAATTCATAAATTCGCTTTATCTCAAAATTGCATATCATCTCATTAGAGCTTTAGATTAAGTTAGTTTGGTCCCTTTTCAAGCCCCGGTGTGTTCCCGAAGCACGACCTCATTTTCACTCAATTTGGGGAAGTGTTAAGGATAATCACCAGCCCAAGCCACGTACCTCAATGGTATATCAAAATGATGACCCGATCGGTCGCTATGCTTGTGATGAGCTAGACCCGTCGGCAGGAATCATGCTTGGGTAGCCTTAAAGTAACATCTCCCTTGTCTAAAGCTCATGTAATGGCAATAGATACTTCCACTAGGTGAAATGTACCGTAATACTATGCTTGCTATATGGGCCATCATATATTAGACGAAATCAATTTAATTAAATGGTCTTCATCAAAGGCTTTCATGCCCCGATGGGCCCATCCTAGTTAAATTGAATTGTTCAAATACATAAAGGCCAAACACCCATATGTATGTACATTAGATAGGAGCTGTTATGCTGCCGGTTTTTCACCGCGCACCATACGTGTCCATTGGGTTCCACGTTAATCCATGGATCAAGCCCACCTAGGAAAGAGACCGCACTACCACGTGTGTGGGAGATATAAGGTTGGAAGGATCTATCTGCTTGCATGTGTTTGTCTATGTTGCATCAGCACGAGCATGCATTGCATTTTAATCATGCATCATCTTAACAATTTTTGCACTTCAGCCATCATAGATTCTCCTGGGTGGTCTAGAGGTCCCGACGGACGGTTAAGAAGGACGCCGCTTTTGGGGTTAACAGAGTTAGTGTCGGATCAGAGTTCAGAGTCAGTCTTAGAAGGAAGTGTGGGGTTTTCTTCCGAGTCATCAACAGAAGTAAGCATGGCTAATCCATCAAATGAGTCTGATGCAACTCGGGCAATAATCACCGAGGAGGTAGGAAAGAGAATGGAGGAATTTGAAGCCCGAATGATTGCAATGATGGGCAATCTTGCCACCACCATAGCTGGGCAACAAGCTGCTGCTGCCCCTATCCGAGTACCAGCTGAACAAGAGGTTGTAAGAGAAGAACGTCCTGTTGCAATTAACCAACCAGTGGTTGACCCACCTGTTGTTGAGCAAAGAGTGCCTGCACCTATTGAGCGCAGAGAGGGCCCCAGGTCTGAAGCTGAATTTGGGGAAAATGAGCTAGAGGAGCATAAAGTAGCTAAAGAGAAGTCGCCAAAACTGGATGAGGCAATGTGGAGGAAAATGGAAGAAAGATTTGAGGCCATGGCAAGGATGATGACCGTGGGAAAAGGAATGAACCCGAAAGACCGAGAGCTGGATGGGGATGACCTGATTCCCCAGAATTTTAAGATGCCAGACATTCCCAAATTTGATGGCACCTCTGACCCTGCCGCACACATCAAGCAATACTCGCTGGTCATGAAGGGAACGACCTTAACAAGAAAGCAAAAGATAGAGTATTTCTGCTTGAGTCTCACAGGAGCTGCTATTGATTGGTACCATGGGCTTGAGAGGAGGTCCAAGGAGGATTGGGACTTGCTAACTGAAGAGTTCCTTAAGTAGTATGATTGCAGTACCCGGATGGAGGTCACTTTGAAAGATCTCGAGTTGCTACAACAGAAGGCTGGGGAGTCCTTCCACGAGTACCTTACTCGGTGGAGAAACCGGGTTATGGAGATGAAACGCAAACCAGACACTTCTGATCAGATCAGGCTATTCATTCGAAATGCTAGCCCTTACTTGAGAGATGGACTGAAAATGAAGGGACTCAAGGATTGGGAGTCCTTGAAGGACATTTCCATAGAAGCAGAAGGAGAATATCTAGCCAAGAGGGCAAATAGTGAGTCCTATGCCAGGAGGGGATACAGCAATCAGGGGACAGCTAAACCAGCAAGTTCAAGCACTGGTAACAGAGTTGGGAAGACTGCCGAGGTGTCTGCAACCGGCGTAAGTCAGAGGTATTTCTCTAACTTGGGTAAGCCTTTATCATGGGTGCTGAAGAGGTTAATAAAAGAAGGAAAACTGCGGCCCCTATCACCTAGGCCGGCCAAGACCCAAGGACAGCCAAGGCACAAAGAGAATGAATACTGCGCATTCCACCAACATACCGGCCATTTGACGGATGATTGTATAACACTAAGGCATCGGGTCCAAGATCTAATTGACAACAAGCAGATCACCGATCCTGAGAAGAGAGAAAGCAAGAAGAAGTCCGGTTATAATACGGTGCCACCTCCAGTCTTTATGATTGGATCGAGCCTATCAGAGTGGTACGTGATGCAAGATCTATATGGAAATGAGTATGTCGCTATTACTCGCCCTACAGTGAATGAAGAAGGGATTTCCGTGGCAGCGATAGACTGTTGGTCCACTAGTGAGAGTGGAGATGATGAAGATGAGAAAAATGGAGAGTTTACAGATCCATGGGATTCAGAGGAAGAAGAAAGAGTAGAAGCAGTAACAAGAAGTGGGAGGGTCATTCCAGAAGTTGAGAAGCAGTAAGACCCAGCACAAGCAATCGCAGAGAAAGAGCCGGAAGAAAATTCAATAGTGAAGCAACTGAAAAAGACCACGGCTCAGATATCTATTTGGGATCTCTTGAGACAGTCTCCCTCTCACAGACAGAAGTTAGTTGAAGCATTGAGTGTATCAACTGTAGCAACTACAATCTCCCCATCTGAGCTGTTAGACCTTGTAAAGGGGGGATCTGGGGAGAAGTTGATTTTTTCTGATGCAGATTTACCAGTTGAGGGTCGCAGCCACAACCGACCTTTGTACATCAAGGCACAGATCAATGGTAAACACACTGCTTGCGTCATGGTTGATGACAGGTCGTCGATAAATGTCTGTCCTTTAGTGGCGCTCCAGGCCTTCGGGTTCAATGAGAGTATGCTAAGCAAGTCCGACCTGACTATCACAGCCTATGATAACTCCAGGAGGCAAGCATTGGGAACTTTCAAAGCTTTGGTAAAGACGGGGCCTATTGAGACAGAAACGGATTTTGTGGTTCTGCCGATCCCAGCAAACTTTTCCGCTCTACTTGGTAGACCGTGGTTTCACAAGTTAGGGGGAGTGCCATCCACATTACACCAGATAATTAAGATACCCCATGAAGGAGAGGTAGTGACCATTAAAGCGGCAAGAGAGAACCAAGTATCTGCCTTGGAGATCTCTAATCAGCCATTCAGTGGCTTTCATGTATCGGTGATCGGAGAAGAGCAAAGCTTAGAAGGTAGCCCTCAAGTGGTGAATATGCTGAAAAAGATGCACTTCCTCCCAGGGGCTGGTTTGGGAAAAGAGTCACAGGGACTGCAGAATGCTATCACTACACGTGGTCAGAAGGATCGAAAAGGGTTGGGCTACAAAGGAGAGTATGGTAAGAAGAAAGTATCAGAGAAGATCCCCCATATCTCGGAGAGCTTTGTGCCATCATCCTCGGTATGTGCTTACACCGGAGAAGAAGAGCCGCAGTGGGTAGATGGGAAGATTACCCCGGGATTTGAAATTTTTAACGATGTCTTTGATTGGGAGATCGGAGTTGTTAAAGCTGTAGAGAACTTTTGGGATGAGGAGATTATGACCCAATGCAGCATCTGGGACAGAGGTGAGCCCGAAGAGATTGTAACTGATAAGCTGTTAGCCACCAGACTTAAGGGGAAGGAGAAGATAGTGGAGCCAGAGCCGAAGATTGAAGATCTCAAGATTTCACCAAATCAAGAAGCCAAAGCACAGTCAGCTGCAGCATCGGTGTCGACTGGAGTTGATAGTCATTTAGATTCTCTTTTTATACCAGAACTCTTTGAGGACAATGTTAATGTTTCTGATTATGCTAATGAGATGAACAACTTTGCTTACTTGTGTGATGTTTCTGATGATTTCATTTCGCATGATCATAAGCATGATGCATTCATTTTTGATATTAATTCAACTGGCACAACTGCATTTAATCTCGGAACTTTGGAAAATCCAAAGGAAATTTTGCTAGCATCAGACATAACTCCTGAAGAGAGAATAAAATTTGAGAGAATATTAAAAAAATATGAAAAAGTCTTTGCCTGAACCTATGAGGATATGCCGGGAATATATCGAGATGTTGCCGAACATGCCATCCCAACTTACCCAGAGTTTAAACCAGTCAAGCAAAAGCTTCGAAGGCTTAGGCCAGAATGGGCACAGAAAGTGAAAGAGGAGATCCATAAGCAGATTGAGGCTAAGTTCCTGATAGAGGTTCAATACCCAACATGGTTAGCTAATGTGGTTCCTGTAGCTAAGAAAGACGGTAAGGTTCGAGTATGCGTCGACTATCGAGACCTGAACAAAGCTTGCCCTAAAGATGATTTCCCACTGCCTCATATTGATGTGCTAGTAGATAGTGCTGCTGCTTGTATGATGTATAGCTTTGTGGATGGGTACGCAGGGTACAATCAAATCCTTAACAAGATAGTGGACCGGATCAAGACAGCCTTTATCACCGAGTGGGGGACATATGCCTATCGGGTTATGCCTTTTGGGTTGAAGAATGCAGGAGCAACCTATTAGAGGATGGCGACCAAGGTTCTCAATGACTTAATTCACAAAGAAGTGGAGGTGTACGTCGATGACATGATGATTAAGTCGGCTACCAGAGAAGGTCATTTTGAGGCTTTAGAAAAGTTCTTTCAAAGAATTAGCAAGTATGATTTGCGCCTCAATCCCAAGAAGTGCATTTTTGGAGTTACATCAGGAAAGTTGTTAGGACATATAGTAATCCAGAGGGGAATTGAGGTAGATCCCGATAAAGTCAAAGCCATAAGAGAGATGCCAGTGCCCCAGAAGGAGAAGGACGTCAGAAGTTTCCTAGGAAAGCTTCAGTACATTAGCCGATTTATTGCCAAGCTAGCTTCAGTATGTGAGCCTATTTTCAAGCTTCTTAGGAAGAATCAGCCGGTGATATGGAACAATGACTGTCAATTGGCCTTTGACACCATTAAGGAGTATTTGTTAATCCTCCGGTGTTAAGACCACCATGCCATGACAAACCACTAATCTTGTACCTAGCTGTGGAAGATAACTCAGTGGGTACTATGATGTCTCAGGAAGATGATTTTGGTGTAGAGTTTGCCGTTTACTATCTTAGCAAGAAATTCCTGCCTTACGAAGCCAAATATGTAGAGGTGGAAAAGATTTGTTTAGCAGTTATCTGGGCTTCTAAGAAGTTGCGACACTACTTTCATTCCTTCAAGGTACAAACGGTTGCCAAACATAATCCGCTCAGATACCTCCAAGAAGCACCCTCTCTACTAGGGAAGATGGGAAGATGGTTACTGCTATTGCAGGAATTTGACATTAAGTACATAACCAGGAAGACCATTAAGGGAAGAGCCATAGCGGAGTTCTTAGCCGAGCATCCTATTGAGGGAGATCAGTTTGAATACAACTTCCCAGATGAAGATGTCACGGCCATAGCAGTACAAGGGTGGCAATTATTCTTTGATGGAGCAGTCAATAATAAGGGAGTAGGCGTAGGAGTTATTCTTACGACCCTAGATGGTGAAAGGCTACCATTGGCTAAGAAGTTGAGGTATAAGGCTACCAATAATGAAGCAGAATATGAAGCTTGCATCTTTGGATTGGAAGCATTACTTGCTCTGGGGGCAAAGACCGCAGAAGTATTCGGAGATTCTTCCTTGGTAATTCATCAGATCAGAAGGGAGTGGTCAGTCAAGGAAGAAAGGCTGCTGCCTTATGTAAAGCACTTGAGAACGTTGAGCAGCCAGTTTGAGATTTGCACTTTTCACTTCATCCCCAGAGACGAAAATCAGTTAGCTGATGCTCTAGCAACATTAGTGTCTATGTGGGATAACCCAACAGGAGTTGCAATGAAACCCGTGCTGATTTATAGTTCGGAAAAACCTTGCTTTGAAGCTGAACAGGTGATGGACATTGAGGCCAATGATGGAAATCCATGGTATTATGACATTCAGAATTATTTAGAGAGATAAGTCTTTCCAGAGGAAGCCAATGAGAAGGATCAAAGAATGATCAGGAAGTTATCCACTCAATTCATTAGTGTTAATGGCACTTTGTACAAAAGGCAAGCTGATGGTATCCAGTTAAGATGTCTGGCAGAGAAAGAAGCTAAAAGAGTTATGGAAGAGGTTCATGCCGGGGTTTATGGAGCTCACATGAATGGCTTAGCCTTAGCAAAGAAGATCATGCACCAAGGGTTTTATTGGCTCACAATGGATACAGATTGTTCAAAATTTGTGAAGCAATGCCAGTTATGCCAACAGTACGCGAATTTGAGGCATGTGCCAGTTTCAGAGTTACATAACTTAACATCTCCATGGCCATTTGCAGCGTGGGGAATAGACATCATAGGCGAAATCCATCCTACTGCTTCTAATGGGCATAGATTCATCATAGTTGCCATTGACTACTTCACTAAGTGGGTTGAGGCTGAATCTTTCAAGAAGGTTGATGCAAGGGATATGGCTAAATTCATCGAACGGAATCTGATATGCAGATATGGTCTCCCACATCACATTGTGTCTGATAATGGGGTGCAATTCCTGGCAGAGACTAAACAGATGCTCGAGAAATATGGGATCAAACATCATAAGTCTTCTCCTTACCGTCCTCAAGCAAACGGTGCAGTTGAAGCGGCGAATAAGAATGTGAAGAGAATTTTGGCCAAGATGGTTCAGAACTACAAGAATTGGGCAGAAAAGTTACCCTTCGCACTTTGGGGATATAGAACAACAGTCAGAACCTCTACAGGGGCAACGCCATTCTCTCTGGTATATGGAACTGAAGCAGTCCTGCCGGTTGAAATTGAGCTGAAATCATTGAGGGTAGTCATGGAAGCTGAGATTCTTGAAGCAGAATGGGCACAACAACGTTTGTCACAGCTAAATCTGTTGGATGAAAACAGGTTACAAGCCTATTACCACAACCAAGTTTATCAAAAGAGGCTGGCTCGGTCGTTTGGCAAGAAAGTACGAAAGCACCCGTTGAAGGAGGGGGACTTGGTCTTTAAGATGATGAGGCCGGGAGTTCCAGACATACGAGGCAAATTCAGACCAACCTAGGAAGGTCCATTCATTTTGAAAAAGCTGCTAACAAAAGGAGCAGCAATTTTAGCAGACAGCGATGGGAATGAGTTCAAGGACCCGGTCAATGTCGATAGACTTAAAAGGTTCCATGGCTAAAGACAAAAAAATAAAAAGAAGAGAATAAATGCCCCGCGGGTCGAAAACCGAAAAGAGGCGGCCTTGCTAAAATTGGGCGCCCTGCCAGGGTGAAAACCGAAAAAAGGCATCCTGGGCAAAAATTAAGGGCCAAGAGAAAATGTTCAATCGAGAAAACCCGAGAGGGCCGATTGATAACAGGAGTTTGAGGATGACAAAATCCACTCCGAGATTAGGTGTAGTCATATGCTTTTGAATTCTTGTCAAATGAAAATCATGTATGATGAAATCATATAGAAATGTACACAATTTCGCAATGAATAAAAGAATATATTTTCATTGTTCTTTCAGTTCTGTCTTAAAAAAAAAAGAAATATACCAATTGTTCATCTAATGATTATTGCTCAGTCCCTTCATTGGATATGTGTTTTTTTTGCTCTTAACAGAAGCTTTGGTGATAACTTTCTCTAAAAAAAAAATATAATAAAAAAAAACAAAAAAAAAAAGAAGGCCGTTAGAGATGAAAACCGTAACTGGCTCTCTAAACAAAAGCTAGGCCAAAGGGCAGGGTGAAAACCTGGAAACAGGCAGTCTGCCCTACAAAAAAAAAATAAAATAAACAAAAGCCGCTGGATTGGGTTGGGTCCATTCCAGGCAAAAATTAGGCAAAGGGTTGTGTGAAAATCCCCTAAGGGACGCATTTCCCGCAAAGAAAAGCTAGTGTGAAAATCCACAAGGGACGCACTACCTTTAAAACAATGACGTTCAATGCCTGGAGCAATAGGGCGACGTTATTTCGGATGATCTTCTTTCAATCATATAACATACAACACAGAACATGAAACAGAATCCCAGGTAAGTGATCATTGACCAGGGGGCAAAGGATGTACACCGGACGTCTCTTTCAGAAAACTTATCGACGATCCTCAGGATTCAGGGGGCATTGTAGAGCAAACAAGCTACAACCTCAGCAAACCTTGGACCACCTAGGGCACAATCTATACATTTTTGCAAGCATTTGCATTCCATATCCTGCACACGTGATTTCTTGTATATTCCTATGCATACAATCTTGCAGGAGAAATTGGCGGGGAACACCAACAAAAGCCGAGTGACGACACCAGTCCAAGCATCTAAAGGAGCACAGCTCAAACATTCACAGAGGTTAGCACGATGGCGGCACTACTCACAAGAGGTTAGCACGACCACGGCACTACCAATTCACAACAGTTAGCACGATGGCGGCACTACCCACAAGAGGTTAGCACGACCACGACAATACAATTCACAGAGGTTAGCACGATGGCGGCACTACCCACAAGAGGTTAGCACGACCACGACAATACAATTCACAGAGGATAGCACGATGGCGGTACTACCCACAAGAGGTTAGCACGACCACGACATTACTAGTTACAACCAAAAGACAGCAACAACTACCATCATCAAGCAGGAAGATCGCCGCTTCAGGTACGCGTTTCTTTCCTTTTTCTGAATTTTGGCTCACCTAGGCACCCATGCACTAGCCTCCGCAAAATTGGGGGCAACTGTAGACACCGGGTCCCGAGTAGCCTTGATCAGGATTACCCGATGATGAAATTTAGCTATGCCGGCTTATAGGCAAAAAGATTGGAGCTCAGAAGTGATTTTCCTTGTCTTTTCGGTAAGTAAAAAGTGTATTTTAAAAATATTTTAAAAATATTTTTTAAAATTATTTTGAAGAAGAAAAAGTGTGTTTTAGGTTGAGGGTATTTTATATAAAAAATAATAAAAAAAAAGGTGAAAAAATGAAAAATGATGGAAAAAATGTTGAAAAAATCGGGGAAAAAATAACGACGGAAGGGCGACGGCCAAGGCCGTCGCCAATGTACGTGCGCGGAGCGCGGGCTCTGCGCGACCGACGCCCCGGGCGTCGGTCGTTCTGCGCGAGCGACGCCTTGGGCGTCGCTCGCTCCGCGCACGGAACGTGAGCGGAACGCACGGACTCCGCGCGGAAATGCGGGAAGTGGCGCCGTTTCTCGACGTGGGGCGCCGATTTTGCCCCCATTTCGCCCCACTTCGCCCATTTTCAACTCCCACTCATTTTTTAACGGTTTTTGGACGGTTTTGGGTGGTTTTTGGGTGGTTTTTGATGGTTAAAACACAGGAAAAAATTCAGAAAGAAGAGGAGACGAATGTAGAACATTTGGAGAGCAAAAAACTGATTTTTTTGGGTTTTTACTTAGAGAGAAAAAATCAATCTTTACATACTGGTTTTTAGAGTTTTTCTTCAAGTTTCCAAGCTATTTTCCAAGCATTTTCACAAGGAAGAGACAAGGAATTCAAGACTTCTACCTTCAATTCTTCAAAACTGAATTTGAGGGTAATTATTCTTGGTTTTACTCATTAATTCTCTTGTTAATTTCATTTATTTTTGCTTCCAAGTAGCATATTAAACATGTAAATTCTCTTAGTCTTCATATTCTTCGTCTTATTTTTATCTTTAATTGTTTATATAACAAATAAATTCTTTTAAATTATTTCATGTCAAATTATTTTTTGTCCATGTTATTATGCATGTTTAATCTAGTTTGTCAATATCTTTGATTTCTTTATGTTATATCATGATTATTATTATGTTTGCATGTGTTAAATATCATTAAAATTTTTACTAGACTTGTTTATTATTATCATTAGGTGCTAGTATCATTATTATCATTAATGTTATTGTTCATATTTTGCATGTATGTTAAAGTTCAAATTTATTTTCTTATGCCTTTATGATAGATATTACTTTAAGCTTTATTATGCATGTTAAGTTTTATTATTCTTATGTTACATATTCATGCACATTTTAGGAGTAATAAAATTGATTGTCACTAATCTTTCATGCATGTTAATCACCATTATTGATAAATTGCATTTGCCATGATGTTATCTCACTTTATGCTTGTTAAATTGCATCATAATTATTTTTATGCATGTTATAGTATCTTATGCATGTTATATGGTCATTATACATATTATCTTTTATGTCATCTCATCTCTTTGGGTTAGATTCTAACATGAATCTCTTCTATTTTATTTTTGGTTGCAAATCATTGTTTTATTCTCATTTGAGCACCAATGCACGAGAAGGAGGATATGCGGAGTTTGGTATTTTCATTGCACATTTTCAATTCTCATTTTATTTATATTTCCTTGTGTATATTCATTGAATAAAAATGTTTTTTTTATGCACGCATGAATAAAAACCACACAAATATTTCTAATAAATTAATTTGGATTTTTCATAATAAATGGGACCAATGTCCTAGTTTTCATCCCAAATAAAATTATCATATCCAAAATATTTTTTTTAATTGTGCATGCGGGGACCAAAGTCCTCATAATTAATAAGTTCCCCGGTTTTATGTATGTTTGCACTTTTAAATGGGAGTTGTATTCCGCTCCTGGTATTATTGTAATTTACCTTTGATGTTATTTTTGATATGTTTATCCTATCGCGTTCAATGTGAATATTTGCGCTTTTAAATTAAAATTGCATCGTGTGGAGAGAGAGCGAATTAATGATAATTAAAATTTGATCATAAATTAATCGAGGTAGAAATAGATGAGAAATCCCGGACCCAGCTCTGGTCTTTGGGCTCAAAGAGGCTAGAGGTCTACCATCCAAGACACCTTTTTGTGCCAGGAGACTTTAGCGCTAATCCTAGGCTCCTTAGGGCGAGAGGTTTACCTTCCAAGACCCCTCTGGTTGGCCCAATATGGATACAATGCGCAGTCTTAGGCTCTCCGAGGCGAGAGTAACTTTTCAATGTTCTATTGGGTGGCGACTCCATGAAACCTCCCTGTTGCCCAACATAGACGCACTTGCGATTTATTGCAAGCTATCAACGGACCCACAAATGCCCCGATCGCCCTCAAGCGGGCAGTCCCATGGGCGGCCGCGGGGATCCGGCGCGCGTCACAGAATCTAAGTTAGGGTTTTGAGTTTATGTGCTTTGATGGTTTGATGCTTAGTTGAGCCTCCTCGTGAGCCGAAGGGTAAAGAGAAGGCGGGACCTAGTGGATCTAAGCATTAGGAGCAGAGGATTCAAGGTTTGGGAAATTTCCGGTTTTTGTATGTAAATATGTTTATGTATGTGTTCTTGGTGATTTCTGGAAATTGGGTTGTGATATGCTCTTGATAAGGCATGTATATTATGGGTTTTTGTTTGGGTATGGTAATTTTGCATGAGCATAGGATTATTATAGTGATTGTGAGGATTGATGTGGTTTTACTGCAAATTTATGGGTATTGATGGTGATGGGTGGCTGGATTTGAGGTAAGAGGCCATTGCATGTGATTTATGTGTTTGTGTGTGAGTTTTAGGAGAGGAAAAAATCTGCAGATTCTGGAAATCCCGACTCTGTCGTGATCGAGACACTGTCGCGAGCGCGATAGAGACCGGTGATCTTGGGCTGTGCTGTCGTGAGCTCGCGATAGTAAAAGCTGATGTGTGCTCTCTGTCGCGAGCGCGACGGTGTCGCAATGCTGGCCTGTGCTGTCGCGAGCACGCGATCTATCGCGAGCCCGCGATAGGGATGTTTAGACTCTCTGTCGCGATCCCAACAGAGTCAGGCTTCTTCCCTCCTCCCCGCGATCGCGAAGTCCATCGCGCGCGCGCAGCGAAGAGACTATGGTCTCTGTCGCGAGCGCAACAGACGTCGCGAGTGCGACAGACGTCGCAAGCTTGACAGCCTTGTTATGCTGAATGAGTTTTTCCCTTGGTGTGTGTGTGTGGTTTTGAACTCCAGTTTCTTTTGGTGACTATAAGTCTTATATCTGCTAGCCTATGAATTATACGAATGCGAATCCATGATATGAATATGCCTATATGTATGTAAATATGTATATATATGATTTTGGAATGAATTGAATGGATTATACATAACCTGCTAGAGTCAGTTTAGTGGATAGTTAGGCATGCCTAATAGAGTCTTATTGTAACACCCTAAAAACACCCTAGTAGAGTGAGCCTTGTGTGCGTGTAAATATGCGTGATTTATTTTAAGCATGTGTTTATTTTTTATTAAATTAATTGGTTATTATGCTTTAGTTGGGTTGTATTTTAGTTTGAGTGAGTGTATTAGAGTAGTGTGTGTGTGTTGTGGGTTATAGTTAGGTGTGAGTGAGTGTAATAGGAGATTAGAATGGGGTAAGTGATAGAGGAGGAGAGTTGGGTGTGTTTACCTTTTTAAAATGTGACATGTGGCAAGAAAAGTCAAAGAGAGGATAAGTACTGGAAGAGAGAGAGAGATATTTCAGCTAAGTCCCACTTCTTCTTCACGTTTCTCTTTCTTTTTCTTCCCTTTCCCGTTGCCTTGCTTCTTCTCTTCCTTTCTTCTTCATTTCTTCTTGAATTATTTCTTTTTGCTGCAAATTCAAGCGAGCTTGGGGTAGTCTAAGCTAGTGTGGTAAGTGTTGGGGTGTTGGTTTTCTTATTTTCATTATCTTATTTTAAATGAGCTTTGTAATTGTAAGTTAGGATTTTGAATTTGTTTTGTGTTCTAGGTTTCGTGGTTCAAAGGATCCTCCTAAAGAATCCAAGGGCAAGGTGATCGCGAGTGGTAGTGGAGCTCGAGATTGAGACGCCATATTCTTGAGGTTTGGGAACGTTTGTGTATTTTGTGCATTTTGGGTATTTTGATGATTTTTGTGTTATGATTGAAATTGATGAGGTTGATTGTATGTATTGGCTTCTATGGGTTATGGGTATTATTTAATTTGAGTTGAGAAGCATGGGTTGTGAAGGATGGAGTTAAAATGTGGAAATTTTGCATGTTTTCTTAAAAATTGCTGGTTTGGGAATTCAGGGATTTTGATTTTGTGATTTGCTTGATTTGATGACAATAATGAGTTCAAAGGGCATGTTTTATGTTGTGTGCAATGGTTTGAATGAAGGATTTTTCTTAGAACTGAGTTTTGGAACCAAATGAGTGAATGGGTGTAATAGAGAATGAATTTATGTAGATTTTGGTGTTGGGAGCGGAAATCCCGTCTCTGTCGCGAGCGCGACGATGTTGCGATGTCGCGATAGAGCTCGGTGATCTCTGTCTCATCGCGTGCACCGAGCTGCGAGCGGCCGGGCGTGCGCAGCGGGAACTCCCTATTGCGAGCGCGATGAATGTCGCGATCGCGACAGAGAGCTTAGCATGTGGCCAAGCTTCTGTCGCGAGCGGGCGCTGGTCGCGAGCTCGAGATAGCTGTTGCGGGTACTCACTGTCGCGGGCGTGACAGTGAGATTTGTTTTTGTCTCCTTGCGGGCGCAAGGTTTGCTGCCAGCGCGACAGGAGGCCAACTTCGCCTCTATCGCGGGCGCGACACCCTTCAGCTTTTCTTTTTGACTTCCCTTATATGAATGTAATATTTAACTTTCTAATTTGCATTACTTCTAAAATTATGTATAATCTATATATATATATGTATGAATGTGTTTATATGTTTTCTATATTACGAATAAAACAGGATGCAAGCATATGTTGTGAGTTGAAATATGCCTTGGATTATGAATGACCTGCTAGAGTCAAATAAGTGGATAGTTACGCATGCCTAATAGAGCTAGTGTTGCTGCAGCTAGTGTATGATTTGGACCCTGATCAGGTCCCCCGATTGGATCTTCGTGATCCCTGTGTACGGAATCTACGTGAAAATGTTTTTGGAATAAAATTAAAAGATTGTTTTGATACCCTCGGGTATCTATGTGTTATGAGAATACTATTAATACCTTCGGATATCTACGCGTACTCATTATCCACTGTTTTGATATAGCAGGTGCAACAGTGTTGTTTGTTATTATATGTGCATTTCTGAATTATTGCTTATGGGAAATAATATGACTATAGTACTGTTATGTATTAAGTTAATTTATAACAACTTGACAATTAATTTTACCATTCGCTTGTGATTGTTTATTGACGCCACTATGAGTGGTCGTTGTGCATCTTTGTTTCCCCACTAAGCGATTTCGCTTAGAACGGGTGTTTATCCGTTCAGGTGTGGAAGATATTTGAAGGGTTGATTCGAGTGTTTCGCATCAGCAGGGCCAATATAACTAGTGGATAGAAGATTTTGTAGTTTAGGCCTTGTATTCTTTTTGTATGTATTGCAGTTTGATACTTTTGAAGCTATGTAAAGAACCCTTTGCAAGTCATTTTGACATTAATTATATGTAATTATTCAGTCGTGCTGAGGCACTTCTGTATTCTTTTGAGATATGCAAGACCGCCTTTGTTATATTAATGTAATGCAATATTCTACTCTATGACTCTTTCTCTCAAGAGTTGTGAAATTTTAATTTACTCTTTTGTATATGTATTTGGTGTACAATTGGTTCTGTTTGTGCATCTGTGGGTGGCAACCCTTATCTATCGGGGACCTTCATCCTCTTCATAGGGTGGAGTTCTCTACGTATAGGTAAGGGGTGTTATATTTTGTGGTATCAGAGCAGTCGGTTTAGATGTTTCTGGGCTAGAGCATTATAGAGAGTCTGTTTAGAGTTGTGCTGGCCTGATGCAAATTGTGCTTTATGTGTTGTAGCTATGGAATCTGCTGGTGGATCGCTTGAGGGTTCAGCCGAGAGTGCGAATCCCCAAGAGCAAGATCCCTCAATTTCTTGTCCGGCTCAACCTCCTAGGGTGTCACCTGATGTCCCTACAATTCCCTTTAAAGCAATGCTTAAGATGTCTCAAGATATGGCTAGGGTGCTTGAGAGAGTAACTGCACCTAGGGCGCCTATTGAGAATATGAGAAAGTATGGAGCGGAGGACTTCCTTGGTACCAGTTTAGATGAATCAGAGAAGGCCGAGATGTGGATTGATAAAGTGAAGCGGGTGTTAAGGGAAATCAGATGTCCGCCGGATCGAGAAGTGGAATGTGTAGTGTCTCTGTTGCAAGGCTCTGCTTATGATTGGTGGAGGTTTGTGCTTAGTCAGCCTCAGCTTCCTGAGCCTTTGTCGTTGGAGTTCTTTGAGAAGGAGTTTCGGAATAAGTATGTAACTAAGGCTTTTAAAGACGCCAGATGGGCGCAGTTCTTGAGTCTCAGGCAGAGAGTAATGTTAGTGGCAGATTATGAGAATGAGTTCAACAGATTAAGTAAGTATGCACCGCCAGGAATTCTTACTGATGAGTTTCGATGTCAACACTTTGAGGTGGGTTTGAATGAATCTTTGAAGGCTATGCTAGTTTCTTTGATGTCAGCTCCGAATGTTAACTACTATCAGTTGGTTCAGGCGGCTTTGAGAGCAGAGCGCTCTGAGAATGTGTTGAGAGAGAAGGCTTTAAGGAGAAGGACCTCTAGAGGCAGTTCTTCTTCGGGGAATAGATATAGGGAATCACAAAGAAACTCTACCGAGGAGTCTTTAGCTAGTCCGGCTTCTAGAGGGAGGAGATAAGACTCTTCTAGAGGATCAGGTTCGGGTCGAGGAGGTGCGGGAGGTAGAGGCGATGCTACGCCTCAATGCTCCCATTATAGTAAGCGTCACTGGGGCGGGTGTCGATGGTTGACTGGAGGGTGTTTGAGGTGTGGTAGTATGGACCACTTTCTTGCATATTGCCCGAATCCGCGTGAGTATGTTCAAGGTCAACAAGAGGGTAGTCGAGCAGGATCAAATGCTCCTCAAGGAAGCTGTGGTAGAGGTCGAGGACGGGGTCGTGGTGGATGGCCTCGGGGAGAGAGAGTTATCGGAGTCTATGGACCGCCCTATTCCGACCGCTGGTAGAGCCTATGCGATGAAAGCCAGGGATGAGCAGAATGCACCGAAAGTAATTGCCGGTAAGTTTTTATTGTTTGATTATGAAGTGTATGCTTTGATAGATCCGGGTTCAACCCATTCTTATTTGTGTTCTAGTAATTTGAGTGATAGTTTGGGGAGTGATAAAAGGTTGAATTATGAGATTTGTGTATCTAGTCCTTTGGGTCAGAGTGTCGTTGTCAATCGGGTTTGTCGGAATTGCCCCTTAAGAATTCAAGGCATAGAGTTTGCAGTGGACTTGATTCGGTTGCCATTCCATGAGTTTGATGTGATTTTGGGAACGGATTGGTTAGCCAAGCATCAAGCTATAGTAGATTGTCATAGGAAAGTGGTGATTCTAAAAAACAAAGACCAGTTACCAGTGTTTGTAAAAGGTGAAGGGAGTAGTCCGTTGCATAATGTTACTTCAGCAATGAAGGCCAAGAGGTTTATCAGAAGGGGATGTGAGGCATACTTTGCATTAGTTTTGGATTCTCGGAGGGGACAAGTGAAGATTCAAGACATTCCGATTGTGAGGGATTTTGAGGATGTTTTTCCAGAAGAGTTACCGGGGTTACCTCCGGAGAGAGAAGTAGAGTTGTCAGTGGAGATTGTACCGGGAGCATCTCCGATTTTTAAGGCTCCATACCGGATGGCTCCAGTGGAATTAAAAGAATTGAAGAGTCAGCTGCAAGAACTTTTGGACAAGGGATTCATTCGGCCCAGTGTGTCACCTTGGGGTGCTCCGGTTCTATTTGTTAAGAAGAAAGACGGGACACTGCGTATGTGCATAGATTACTGACAGCTCAACAAGGTTACGGTAAAGAATAAGTATCTGTTACCCCGGATTGAGGACCTTTTTGATCAGTTAAGAGGGGCAGGAGTGTTTTCCAAGATAGACTTGAGATCAGGTTACTACCAGTTGAGGGTAAAGGATACAGATGTGGCGAAGACGGCTTTTCGGATGCATTATGGTCACTATGAATTCCTAGTGATGCCGTTTGGTTTGACCAACGCGCTCGCAGCTTTTATGGATCTGATGAACAGGATTTTTAAACAGTATCTGGATCGGTTTGTGGTAGTGTTCATCGACGATATTCTTGTTTATTCGAGAAATGAGAAGGAACATGAAGAACATCTCCGTTTGGTATTACAAGTGTTGAGAAATCACCAGCTTTATGCTAAACTCAGTAAGTGTGAGTTTTGGTTAAAGGAAGTAACTTTTCTAGGACATGTGGTTTCAGCTGAAGGTATTCGGGTTGACCCATCCAAAGTGGAAGCAATTGTGAACTGGTTACCGCTTAAGAATGTGCCAGAAGTAAGAAGTTTTCTGGGTTTGGCTGGTTACTATAGGCGTTTTGTCAAAGGATTCTCAGTAATAGCTTCACCGTTGACTAGATTTCTCCGGAAAGAAGTTAAGTATGTTTGGTCTGATAAATGTCAAGCGAGTTTTGAGCAACTAAAAGAGATGTTGATCAAGGCCCCTGTACTTATCAGCTTGTGTCGGGTAAGGAATTCACTATGTATAGTGATGCTTCTGGAGTGGGTTTAGGTTGTGTTCTAATGCAAGACGGCAAGGTAATTTCCTATGCTTCCCGACAATTAAAACCTCATGAACAAAATTACCCAACACACGATCTCGAGCTAGCAGCGGTGGTGTTTGCACTTAAAGTGTGGCGACATTATTTGTATGGAGAGAAGTGCTAAATCTTCACCGATCACAAGAGTTTGAGGTATCTACTAACTCAGAAAGAGTTGAACTTGCGACAGCGAAGATGGTTAGAATTGTTTAAGGACTACGACTATATTATTGACTACCATCTAGGCAAGGCAAATGTAGTGGCGGATGCTCTCAGTAGAAAGTCAGTTTTAACTCCGTCTGTTAATCGAGGTAGGTGGAGATTCGATTCAGAGGGAGCATTGATTGCTCAATTAAAGGCTAGGCCATGTTTGAGGTAAGTGATAGTGGATGCTCAGTTGCAAGACCATGTGTTACAGCGAGTTTGTCAATCAATGAGAGAAGGTAAGCGGACAGAGTATTCAGTAGACAGTGAGGGAGTGCTCTGGCATGGTGATCGATTGTGTGTTCCGGATGTGGATGATGTGAGGAAGAAGCTTTTGTAAGAGGCTCACTCATCAATCTTCACTATGCATCCAGGTGGAGATAAAATGTATCAAGATCTCAAGCAATTTTATTGGTGGCCGGGTATGAAAAAGGATATTACAGAGTTTGTTTCAAAATGTTTAGTATGTCAGCAAGTAAAAATCGAGCACCAGGTTCCATCGGGTTTGCTGCATCCCTTACCCATTCCTCAATGGAAATGGGATGAGGTGGCGATGGATTTTGTAATTGGGTTGCCATTAACTCAGAGCAAGCATGATTCAGTGTAGGTCATAGTCGACCGGTTGTCAAAGTCAGCGCATTTCTTGCCTGTTTGATTGGATTATTCTATGGACAAGTTGGCAGAGATATATATGAATGAGATAGTCAGACTTCATGGAGTTCTATTGTCCATTGTGTCTGATCGAGATCCAAGATTTACATCCAAGTTTTGGAAAGAACTTCAGTCAGCTTTGGGTACTCAGCTAAATTTCAATACAGCGTTTCATCCTCAGACCGATGGCCAATCTAAGAGAGTTATCCAGATTCTTGAGGACATGCTTTGGGGTTGTGCTATGGAATTTTCTGAAAGTTGGGATCGATATGTGCCTCTGATGGAATTTGCATATAATAATAGTCATCAAGCAAGCATCGGAATGGCCCCTTATGAGGTGTTGTATGGGCGAAAATATAGAACGCCAGTATGTTGGACTGAATTGTCAGAAAGAGCTTTGATAGTCCCGGAGTTAGTGAGAGATACTGAAGAGAAAGTTAGAATTGTGCAACAAAATCTGAAAGCAGCTAAAGACAGACAACGATCGTATGCTAATTTAAAACGTAGAGATATTCAGTATGAAGTTGGTGACAAAGTCTTTTTGAAAGTTTCTCCGTGGCGAAAAGTTCTTCGTTTTGGAAAGAAAGGAAAGTTGAGTCCCCGATTTATTGGACCACCTATGAGATCTTAGAAAGGATTGGCCCGGTGGCTTATCGGTTAGCATTATCGACAGAGTTAGCTAAATTATATGATGTTTTTCATGTATCTATGCTCCGTCGCTACCGATCAGATCCATCACATGTGCTTAAAGTGCAAGATATTCAGGTTCAGTCAGATTTCTCTTTTGATGAAGAACCAAAGAAGATTCTGGCTAGAGAGATCAGGCAGCTTCGGAACAAGCAGATACCATTGGTTAAAGTGCTTTGGCAACATCACGGTATTGAGGAAGCGACCTGGGAACCGGAAGAGACAATGAGAACTCAGTATCCTTAACTATTTGGATCAGGTGAGAATTTCGAGGACGAAATTCTTTTAAGGAGGGGAGTATTGTAACACCCCAAAATCACCCTAGTAGAGTGAGCCTTGTGTGCGTGTAAATATGCGTGATTTATTTTAAGCATGTGTTTATTTTTGAATAAATTAATTGGTTATTATGCTTTAGTTGGGTTGTATTTTAGTGTGAGTGAGTGTATTAGAGTAGTGTGTGAGTGTTGTGGGTTATAGTTAGGTGTGAGTGAGTGTAATAGGAGATTAGAATGGGGTAAGTGATAGCGGAGGAGAGTTGGGTGTGTTTACCTTTTTAGAATGTGACATGTGGCAAGAAAAGTCAAAGAGAGGATAAGTATTGGAAGAGAGAGAGAGATATTTCAGCTAAGTCCCATTTCTTCTTCACGTTTCTCTTTCTTTTTCTTCCCTTTCCCGTTGCCTTGCTTCTTCTCTTCCTTTCTTCTTCATTTCTTCTTGAATTCTTTCTTTTTGCTGCAAATTCAAGTGAGCTTGGGGTAGTCTAAGCTAGTGTGGTAAGTGTTGGGGTGTTGGTTTTCTTATTTTCCTTTGAATGAGTTTTGTAATTATAAGTTAGGATTTTGAATTTGTTTCGTGTTCTGGGTTTCGTGGTTCAGAGGATCCTCCTAAAGAATCCAAGGGCAAGGAGATCGCGAGTGGTAGTGGAGCTCGAGATTGAGACGCCATATTCTTGAGGTTTGGGAACGTTTGTGTATTTTGTACATTTTGGGTATTTTGATGATTTTTGTGTTATGATTGAAATTGATGAGGTTGATTGTGTGTATTGGCTTCTATGGGTTATGGGTATTGTTTAATTTGAGTTGAGAAGCATGGGTTGTGAAGGATGGAGTTAAAATGTGGAAATTTTGCATGTTTTCTTAAAAATTGCTGGTTTGGGAATTCAGGGATTTTGATTTTGTGATTTGCTTGATTTGATGACAATAATGAGTTTAAAGGGCATGTTTTATGTTGTGTGTAATGGTTTGAATGAAGGATTTTTCTTAGAACTGAGTTTTGGAACCAAATGAGTGAATGGGTGTAATAGAGAATGAATTTCTGCAGATTTTGGCATTGGGAGCGGAAATCCCGTCTCTGTCGTGAGCGCGACGATGTCGCGACAGAGCTCGGTGATCTCTATCCCATCGCGCGCGTCGAGCTGCGAACGGCCAGGCATGCGCAGCGGGAACTCCCTGTCGCAAGCGCGAAGAATGTCGCGATCGCGACAGAGAGCTTAGCATGTGGCCAAGCTTCTGTCGCGAGCGCGCGTTGGTTGCGAGCCTGCAATAGCTCTTGCGGGCCCGCGATAGTGAGATTTATTTTTGTCTCCTTGCGGGCGCGAGGTTCGCCGCAAGCGTGACAGGAGGCCAACTTCGCCTCTGTCGCGAGCGCGACACCCTTCAGCTTTTCTTTTTGACTTCCCTTATATGAATGTAATATTTAACTTTCTAATTTGCATTACTTCTAAAATTATGTATAATCTATATATATATGTATGAATGTGTTTATATGTTTTCTATATTACGAATAAAATAGGATGCAAGCATATGCTGTGAGTTGAAATATGCCTTGGATTATGCATGACTTGCTAGAGTCGAATAAGTGGATAGTTAGGCATGCCTAATAGAGCTAGTGTTGCTGCAGCTAGTGTATGATTTGGACCCTGATCAGGTCCCCCGATTGGATCTTCGTGATCCCTATGTACACAATCTACGTGAAAATGTTTTTGGAATAAAATTAAAAGATGCTGCATTGTGGATAGTTAGGCATGCCTAGAGTCAGTTCCTGATGCCTATGATACCCTGTGTACAGAATCTACATGAAAATGTTTAAGGATTACGACTGCATTGTGGATTACCATCCGGGTAAGGCTAATGTAGTCGCGGATGCTTTGAGTCAAAAATCGGTTTCTGCTTTGTTTCTGAGGCAGTTTAGATGGAGGTTTAGTTCAGATGGAGCTTTGATGGCTCAATTGAGAGTGAAGCCTACCTTAAGATAGAGGATAGTTGATGCTCATAAGGGTTGATGAAAGGCTTCAGCGGATCGTACAAGAAGTCAGTTTGAGCAAGCAGTCAGAGTTCTCAGTTCAGGATGGGGTTCTGCTGTTTAGAAACCGTTTGTGTGTATCGGAGGATGAGGAGTTAAGAAGACAATTTTTGAAAGAGGCGCATAGTACAGTTTTCACCATGCATCCTGGGGGTGAAAAGATGTATCGGGATATAAAACAGTTCTATTGGTGGTCCGGTATGAAAAGAGACATAGTGGATTTTGTGTCCAAGTGCCTGACATATCAGTAGGCAATGGCTGAGCACCATGTTCCTTCAGGATTACTCACGCCTTTATCCATCCCCGAGTGGAAGTGGGATGACATCGCCATGGATTTTGTTTTCGGGTTGCCTTTGACTCAGAAGAAGCATGACTCAGTTTGGGTGATAGTGGATCGGCTTACGAAGTCAGCTCACTTCTTACCAGTGAGAGTGGATTATCCGATGGACAGATTGGCCAGTATCTATGTGGATGAGATAGTTCGGTTGCATGGAGTGCCGTTGTCCATAGTTTCAGTACAGCATTCCATCCTCAGACAGATGGTCAGTCCGAGCGAGTTATACAGATTTTGGAGGATATGCTGAGAGCTTGTGTCTTGGACTTTCCAGGTAGTTGGGACAGATATGTGTCGCTTATGGAGTTTGCCTACAATAACAGTTATCAGTCGAGCATCGGTATGGCATCGTATGAGGCTTTGTATGGTCGGTAGTGTAGGACTCCGATTTGTTGGACCGAGCTATCCGAGCGAATAGTGATTGGGCCAGAATTGGTTAGGGATATAGAGGAGAAGATCAGAGTTGTGCAGCGGAATTTGAAAGCAGCTAAGGATCGACAAAAGTCTTATGCCAACCTAAAGAGGAAAGATGTGCAGTTTGAGGTCGGGAATAAGGTTTTCCTTAAGGTTTCGCCTTGGAGGAAAGTGCTTCGGTTTGGTAAGAAAGGCAAGCTTAGTCCTCGCTTCATTGGTCCTTATGAGATTTTGGATAAGGTTGGTCCAGTAACATACAGATTGGCTTTACTGATAGAATTGGCGAAGTTGCAAGATGTGTTCCATGTTTTGATGCTTTGTCGGTACCGGTCGGATCCGTCGCATGTCCTTTCAGTGCAAGAGGTGCAAGTGCAGCCTGATTTTTCTTATGATGAGGAGCCGAGAGCTATTCTAGCCCGGGAAGTGAGATAGCTGAGAAGCAAGCAGATTCCTCTGGTAAAAGTGTTATGGAATCACCATGGGGTCGAGGAAGCGACTTGGGAGCCAGAGGATTCGATGAAGGCACAGTATCCTCATTTGTTCAGTTCAGGTGAGAATTTCGAGGACGAAATTCTTGTTTGTAGGGGAGAGTTATCACACCCCGTTTGCCCCTAGTTGAATGAGCCATGTGTAGGTGTGCATTTGTGTTTGTTTTGGCATGTCTTGAGGGGTATTTTGGTAAAAATGCATGTATATGGGTTCTGTTAGCATGTGAGTGTGTGTATGGTAATTATGTGTGACCTAGTAGGATTGTGCTAGGGTGTGCTTGCTCACATGGTTGTAGGGTGTGAGTGAGTTGGGTGCGATTGCATGTGCATAAGTGTAGCATAATAGCGTATGTCTAATGGGAGAGCATTGTGTGTGTGTGTTCACACACTTGTAGGGTATGCATTAGTTGGGAGAGTCTTGCGTGTATGTGATGCATGTGCTTTGGGTGTGAGTGATCAAATCCCACTAATAGGGAAGTGACACTTGTTTAGGGTTAGGAAAAGAAAAAGAAAAAGAAAAGAGAAGAGTAGGATGGGCGGTGGCTGCCTCCATTTCCCGTTTCCCCTTTCCCCTCACTCTCTTCTTCTTCCTTTTCTCTTCCTCTAAGAACCCTAGCTTGGAATCAAGGCTTAGTTGATGGGAATTGATCATCCTTTAGCAGTTTAAAGGTAAGTCTATTGCATATGTTCTTCTTTTCTTCAATTGGTTCTTCATCTTCTTCCTTGCATTTTCTGGGTTTGGATCTAAGTTAGGGTTTTGAGTTTATGTGCTTTGATTGTTTGATGCTTAGTTGAGCCTCCTCGTGAGCCGAAGGGTAAAGAGAAGGCGGGACCTAGTGGATCTAAGCATTAGGAGCAAAGGATTCAAGGTTTGGGAAATTTCCTGTTTTTGTATGTAAATATGTTCATGTATGTGTTCTTTGTGATTTCTGAAAATTGGGTTGTGATATGCTCTTGATATGGCATGTATGTTATGGGTTTTTGTTTCGGTAAGGTAATTTTGCATGAGCATGGGATTATTGTAGTGATTGTGAGGATTGATGTGGTTTTGCTGCAAATTTATGGGTATTGATGGTGATGGGTGGCTGGATTTGAGGTAAGAGGCCATTGGATGTGATTTGTGTGTTTGTGTGTGAGTTTTGGAAGAGGAAGAAATTTGCAGAATTCTGCAGATTCTGGAAATCATGACTCTATCGCTATCGTGACACTTTCGCGAGCGTGACAGAGACCGGTGATCTTGGGCTGTGCTGTCGCGAGCACGCGACCCTATCGCGAGCTCGCGATAGCAAAAGCTGATGTGTGCTCTTTGTCGGGAGCGCGACGGTGTCGCGATCGCAACAGAGTGCAATGCTGGCCTGTGCTGTCGCGAGCCCGCGATAGGGATGTTTAGACTCTCTGTCGCGATCACGACAGAGTCAGGCTTCCTCCTCCCCGCGATCACGAAGTCCGTCGCGCGCGCAGCGAAGAGACTATGGTCTCTGTCGCGAGCGCGACAGCCTTGTTATGCTGAATGAGTTTTTCCCTTGGTGTGTGTGTGTGGTTTTGAACTCCAGTTTCTTTTGGTGACTATAAGTCTTATATCTGCTAGCCTATAAATTATACAAATGCGATACCATGATATGAATATGCCTATATGTATGTAAATATGTATATATATGATTTTGGAATGAATTGAATGGATTATGCATAACCTGCTAGAGTCAGTTTAGTGGATAGTTAGGCATGCCTAATAGAGTCTTATAGCTGCAGCCTTAATTTAGTTTGGACCCCAATCAGGTCTCCGTTTGGTTCCTCGCGAACCCTTTAATGTGTTTAGATCTTGTTTAAGATCCCTTAATAAAATGTTTTGTGTATGATAAAAGTAAAATGGTTTGCGATTTGTACCCATAAGGTACTGTCAGAATCGGCTCATACCCGTAAAGTACTGTCCGTTCACTCGTTATCCACTACCTTTGAGTCAGCAGGTGCCTTATGTGAAATTGTTTGACAGGATGATACGTATGTGGTATATGGATGAGTGGCATGATCGATTTGTGAATCAGTTTCTGATGTAATTATGATAATAGGTATCTGAATATTATGAGTGTGATGCAGGATGTATATGCACGGCTTTATATGCTGCATGTTCTTAATTATGCTTAATATGTATTTCTGCTTATGCCATCTGTGTGTGTGCTTTATGCTCGATGACCATTGTGAGTGGCCGTCTCTTTCATGTGTGTTTCCCCACTAAACGTTTATCGCTTAGCACGGTGTGTTTACCCGTGCAGGTGCGGAAGGAGCTTTGTTTTGGGAGAGTTGCCGCAGTCAAGCCAACACAGCAGAGTTTAGTGTAGGACTTGATCTTCCGTAGTCTTAGATGATTCTTTTTGTATAGAACTCTCTTATGCTAGTTTTGTAATAGCTTCCGCTTCTGTATATGTATATTTTTGGTTATGTAATTATCTTTTGTACCTTTGCGTTGATCAAACAGTAATGTAATGTTTTCCGCTATATTAATGCATGATCAACTTCTTTCATGAATGGTTTCGTAAAATTTTAATTACCCTGTATTTCGGTATGTATGTTCGTGCGTTATTGTATGTTTATCCTGTATCTGTGTGGTGACACCTTTACCCATACGGTATCTCACTCCTTATCGGATGGGATCGCCTACGTATAGGTAGGGGGTGTTACAGGTTTTGGACAGTTAGGAAAAAAAATTGGGGTTTGAATTGATTAAGGAGATTTTGGTTTTAAGCTAAAATTGAGCAATGTTGTTTAAAGGGTGGGCATGCGACAATTGATAATAACCAGTACAATCATTTTCCACCCTTTGCAATATTTTGCAATAGCTATTAATTAAATGAAATGGTGATTGGATATAGTTACTGATAATCCCAATTTTATCAAAATAAGAAGTAAAGATAGGCCGATAGATTTGGAAGGGATTGAACAACCTGCAAAAAGGTTAGCTTGGTTGGACTGAGCATTAGCTCTTCAAAAATTAAGTCAGTAAGAAACTTAGAGAGAATGTAATAAGATAAAGTGTCTCAAGATTACCCATACTTAGGTCTTCATTTTTGGGACATTTATAGAGATTTGGGAGAGGCACTTGAGTGGTATGCTTTGGTGTCAGAGTAGGTAATTGACATGACAAAATATAGTTAGGGAGATATGGTGTTAGAGTATGTCAGTAGGTTATCAGGTGGCATTCAAACATGTCCGATTAAACACGCCTCATCGTTAGCTCATTGAATATCTTGCCCCATACCTTGGGCCTTATGGCCTTTGGGCCTTATGTTGGGCTTTTAGTACTTTTAATAGATAAGGTATTATCATTTGTCCCCCTTTTAATGGATATCGATAAAGATCAGTAACTACTGCATTGTTTTGTCATATTGCGGTGTTCTTGTCCTATAAACAAACGAGTTTCCTCGCTATTTTTCTTACGAGCATTTTGTTATCATTGCTTCATGGAGCTATTTAAGCATCTGAATATTTTCTTATCTTCCCTTTTCCCAAAATCCCTTCATTTTAGGAAGATGAATGAATTAAGTTCCTCTAATGGAGGAACAAGTATTCTTCTAGTGGCAACATTTCGCTGCTTCAGATGAACTGGAGGCCTGATCGGGGTGTTCTTCGCTCACAAATCAGGGGCTTTTTGTTTCCAGATCGGAGTCTCTTTTTACATTTTTTGACTTTCGCTTCTCTATTCCCTATATCATGGTTAGGTGCATTTGCGATACTGATGGTTCGGGGTTAAAGAAGGGAAGGATAGCAGACTCCAGGCAATTTGCAAAGACAAGCAAGCTAGATGTCCTTGAAGTGTTTTGGCGAATGGAGCACCTTGTACGATTCGTTAGGCTCCAAGCCGTCAGCTAGGGCAACTTCCTTGTATTAATATTGAAGTGCTTTCATTACCTCGACCTAGGGTAGGATTTCGTTTTTGGGACAACAATTTAACTTTTTGCTTGCATTATCCGATCGAATCAGCTTTCTATTGTAAAACTTCTGATTGTGTCTTTTCACTTTTCTCACTGCTTGACTTAATTCATTGAACTTGGGCATCTGTCCCTTGTCCCTATTGATGGTGTTATCTCGATTTCCTAACCGATTTCGCATTAATGTGGGAGTCAACGTATTAATGGGCGACATTTCATTCATCGCGTCCATTATGGCTACTCTTTGATAACCACGCTCCATCTTCTTAACTTCTCCTATTGCGAATTTCTATGTGTCTTGAATCGCTCAATTTTGGGAGAGGCATTTTTTCCCTATAAATAGATGGCTCCTCTTTTTATTTGTCTTTAGAGTTTTAAAGTTTCTTATTTCTCATGAATTTCTTTTGTTTGCTTTTCATGAATTTGCTCAAGCACCTAAAAATTTTCTCATTGTTGCTTTTCCTTATTTTTGTCCATTTTAGGACGAGGAATGAATTCTACTGCTTTGTCGAGTCTTGCTGTGTCGTGACCTTTCTTCTTGATGACGAAAGTGAGGTCCTTAAATTTATGTTTTCTTCCCTTCCCCTTATTTCTCTTAAGTTTTCACTACCTTTTTCTCTTTCCATTTTCACTTGTTTGGAAAACCTAAAATGGTTGTGGCTTGAGGGTGAAGAGAGTATTGATCGTAGAGACCAATTGGGGAAGAAAGTTGAAATACTTTTCGAGTTGATGAGAGGTGTTCTCAAAGTGTTAGATAGATCTTTGGAGATTAGATAGGATTTTTTTTTTGGTGTACTTTTCTTTTTTGTAATTTGAAACATCCTAATAAAATATTGTTTCATCATATGTTGTTCTTGTATGAACTCATTTTGAATGCTTTCGATCTATCGAAAATCCTGATCGATCTGTGTTATTTAGGTGGAATAAACTCTGCTTCTCATGTATTCTGGACATTTGAGTAGAATTCTCGACTTTTAATTTACTGTTGCTTCTTTGCCTTTGTGCGCTTCTTCTATTTTCCTTCCTTAACCAAACAATTAACAAGTGGGGGATCGGAGTATTTTAGTGATGCTTTAAGCATTTTGCCTCTCAGTTGGAATATTCTCGTATAAAGCGCAATTTGCCCTGAGGGTTATGTCTTCCCTTTCATTAGTTTTGCCCGATTGAAGCATTAGGCATACAAAATGGTTGCTCTGCCCACATAATGCTCGACCTTTGGAAATGACAATTGTCTTGTTAGTTCTATCGAGAGATCGGCATGTCTGATTTCCTCTGGCCATATTTTTCTTTTAGAATGCCTATGGATGGCATCTCACTTTCTGAGTAGCTGATGCATTTAATTGTCACCATTTCATTTTCACGCTTCATCATTGCATGTTGGCACATCATCCTGTATATTAAAGACTTGCGAAGCAAGACTTCCTACATTTCCTATGAAAAGGTGAGCTTTTTTTTTTTGCATTCCTTAAACCTGAATTTTATTCTTTCTTCTTCTTTTCGCTTGCGATGGAGTTATTTAAACTCCTCAAGGTTCTTCCAATCTCCTTTTGTGTTCAGTTTCTTTTCCATTTTTGGAAGAAGAATGAATATTTTTTTTTCTGTTTCTCTAATTTTCCTGCAGCTTTCAATTTTACACTCACTTTAAAGGTAAGGGAATTGACAATCCAGAGATACGATAATGAGTGGAGAATGGACAGGAGTATGTATTTCTTTCTCCATTTTCCATTTTTCTCCATTGAACTTCATAGAGGATGAAACAAAAGAAGATTACTAACACTGCATAGACTCCGCAAGAAAAGCTTCCCAATTTTCCATCCTGCTTTAAAGAAGATTAAATAGGGACTCTTTTATCTAATGTAATTTCTATATTCGAAAATTTTAATAAAATTCCTGGCTTCTAATTCATTTTGTTGTTTCTCTTTATTTATCACATTGCAATAAAAATGAACATTTCTGAATAAATTTAGGATGGTCACTTCCTTTGTTCGGGTAATTTTGTCTTTTTGGAGTCAATTGACTTCTCAAAAGCAAAATTCGGCCGGATAATCGCAATCAAACTAGTCGTTAGTCAGAGCGGACTAGTTGCAATGGCCTTTAGCTAAAATATCTTGTTATTTGAGAATGGTCGTTTTGACCTGTCAATCTTTTGAGAGCCCATTTGGCTTTTCTGCAATTGGTGATTTAAATGTGGTTTGTTGCTTGTAATGCATGGCTGCTTCGATCGAAAGAGATGCAGAGGGTTTTCTTATTAAAGCAGAATTTTTTAAGTTCTTCTTTTGGGACTTTATTGATCAAAGCAAAGATATGACTATTCAGCTTTAATACTTCAGCTCTCGGGATTTTCTCGACCGAGGTGAAGTTTTATTCGTTCGGCTCTCGGGATTTTCTCGACCGAGATGAAGTTTTATTCATTTGGCTTTTGGGATTTTCTTGACCGAGGTAAAATTTTATTGATTCAGCTCTCGGGATTTTCTCAACCAAGGCGAAATTTTATTCGTTTGGAATGGATCCGATCGGGATTCAAGTTGTTACTTGTTTAAGGTCTATTCATCTCAATATTTCAATTTAGCTACTTTCAGCTTTTTCAAGGCAAAGTAAATAACTATTTTGCATAATTTCTATAAATTTGCAATACATTTGTTTAATAATTAATTGTATCAGTATACATAGAGTACCTTTTCAAAAGGCTTTAATGTTGTCATGGTAGGATATCCCGAACAGGCATGTTATCTATTGGTTGTTGCCTTTTTCAGCGGTTGTCTCGGTTCTCCAGGCATTATCTTTGAGGAAGGCATTTTGGAGTTTACTTTCTTCAGCTTGGGTTAACAGCTTCTTCGATTAACCTTTCGCTTAATATAGCCGAATCTCCGCTAAGGCACACGTATAAGGCCTTGGGGTTGATGTCTGGGAGATTTCTTGACTTCTCCTTCTCTCATCAATACCCCAAGGTCAGTATCTGGGCAATTTCTTGACTTCTGCCGTTCGGAGCATTTTTTTCTTTTTTTCTTTTTTTTTTAAGGAGGGATTTACATCTCCTTTTTGATAGCTAGTAAGGCAAGCGTTTGACAAGATATTCTATCTTCCTTAAGCGATACCCGATCAATCTATCTTTTAGAAGGGGAATCGTCATCTTTGCACATGTTTTGCACAAGTGTTCTTAAAAGGCCTTGTTTTGAGAGTCTTTCTATTTTGCCCTTCAACGCTTTGCATCCATTGGTTGTGTGACTGACGTGCCTGTGAAAATCACAATATTTGCACCTATCCCTTAGGGCGAGCATTCGATCGAATAATCTTTTTGGCCATCTAACTTGTCTTTTGCCTTTTATCTGTTAGAGAATATTAGTAGGACTAGCATCTAATACTTCATGACTTTAAACCGGATTTTAATTGCAGCTTTCAGCCATTTCTTTTTTGTATCTTGCTGACATTGCCCTTTTCGATTGTTGATCAGTCATATTGAATAAAAATTGCAACCAATCAAATACACTTGGTGGAGATTGCAATTGATTAGCCATACTTGGCGGGAACTGCAGTCTTTTGGTTAGAGTTTGTCTTCTTCTATCAGCGAGCATAGTTTCATCTAAAGGAATGAACAACTTTGATCTTTTCATTATGCCGCCCATGTTTGTTGGGGGTTCAATTCTAAGAGACTCAGATAGAGGAAAGCTCCTGGTACTTATCCGCAGTGCTTTTATTGCCTCTTCAAGTCGGATGCCTCTGTTTTCCATGACAAGTGCTTGAAACCTTTCCATGTAGTCTTTGAGACTTTCATGGGGTTGCTAAATCAAGCTGCGTAGATTGCTGATCGTCTGAGCTCGAGTAATTTTTTTTTTGTAAAAAGCTCATTTATTTGCTCAAAAGAAGTAATTGAGCCCCGAGGGAGGCTCTGGAGCCACTTTAACGCCGAGTCTCTCAAGTTTGTCAGAAAAACCCTACAAAATACCTAACTGTTATAAGAGTATGTCACGATTTCTGCTAAAAACTCATAGAGGTAAGCCTTTGGATCTGTCTTGTCCATATATTTTGACATTTGGATTGCCCTAAATCTTAGAGGCAATCTTGTCTCTTTGATTTCTCGACAAAAGGGAGAGGTGACCTCGTTATCAAATGGGATGTACTAAATTGAATCATATGCGTGAGTAAAGTGACTCGCGAGGATGAAAGTGTTCCTTTCGAAAAATAATTTTTCTTTTCTTTTGTTCCTTTAATCTGGCTCGTGATAATGAGCTTTGCGTCTTTCATTACAAGCCGAGTCTCCAATCATGATTTATTTTTATGCTTTTCGCCTCTCATTCTCCTGTCATCATTTTTCCTCGAACTATGAGGTTACTGAGCCACTTGAATGGATTGAGCAAGGTTTTGGTTAAAATCCATAAGGATGGACTGTATATTATCCATGATGCTTGAAGTTTCAGGGAACCTGTAACACCCCGATTTGGCCCTAGAAGAAAATTATTTTGAGATGAAGGATAAGTGGCTTGTGTGTGGGTTCTGTCACGAGCGCGACAGTGTCGTGGGTGCGACAAAATGCTTCACGGGAAGTCCAATTGAGTTGGACTTTTTGAGTTTAAGTGAGGTGTATCGGACACGTGGCGGCGTAGGAGTTTGATAAGTGGCATTGTAGGAGGGTGACACTTGGCTTTTGCATGAGTTAGTAGAGAGATTAAAATGGATTGAGATGTACTAATTGAGGTGGTTTGGTATTAATTTGGGTTTGGTGGCATTTAGTGAGTTTGGTTAGCTTGGATGAGCATTGAGCAGCTGCTCCCTCTTTCCTTTTTGTCCCACGTTACTTTTGATTTCGGTTTATTCTTCTTCCTTTCTTTCTTGGTTTGCCGTTCTCTCTTGCTTTGCCATTTCTTCTCTTTTTCTTCTTCATTTGCTTTGCTCTTTAAGTGAGCTACTTGGATGGGTTGAAGAGAGTGTGGTAAAGGTAAGTTGGATTTGTTCTCCGATCTGACCTCCTTTCTCTTTCTGTTTTTGATTTAAAGTGAGAAGAAGTTTAACTCAAGTATTTTCTATATGATTCTGTTGAAGCTGTGGACAAGGAATTGGATAAAGGGAAAGAGAAGATCGAAAACGAGTAGAGAACAGAGATTGAGCTTCTTAGAGGTTGGGATCGTGTGTGTTTTTATTAATTCATTATATGCTTGAGTAAAGATATGATTGAGTAGAGATACATGATGAGCTTTGACTAGTTCAATAGCTCTTTTAGTGTATATTTTTATATATGTTCATTTTGATTGCTTGCAGTACTTGGATGGTTGTTAATCTATGTGATTGAGTGTAATTTTGAGCATGAGTATGGTTTTAGAGGGCGGTTGTATGCAAAAATAGGAATTTACTGCATGTGTGAGTGATAGGACCATGTTGGGTTTTAAAAATAGAGAAAAATAGAACACTCTGGGAAGGAAAATGATTCTGTCGCGAGCGCGACAGAGACGGATTTCTCCAACTTGTCTCAGCAGATGCACGAGTCACACAAATGAACACGAGTCACACAAATGGACACGAGTCACGCAAATGAACATGAGTCACGCAGATGAGCACTAGTCACGCAGATGAGCGTGAGTCACACACATGAGCACGAGTCACACAGATGAGCACGAGTCACACAGATGAGCACGAGTGTAGACACCGAGTCCCGAGTAGCCTTGATCAGGATTACCCAATGATGAAATTAAGTGTGCCGATTTATAGGCAAGAAGAATGAAAGTTGGAAGTGATGATTTTCTTGTCGTTTTGATTTGTTAGGAATAAATAAAAATGTATTTTAAAAATATTTTAAAAATGTTTTAAAAATTATTTTGGGGTAAAACAAGTGAGTTTTTAATTTTTTGTGTTTTATAGAAAATTTGAAAAAAAAAATTCGGCGAATGTCATGCGCGACAGCGCCCAGCGCGCTCGCCCGCACGCCGGGCACCGCACAGCGCTGGGCGAGCGACGCCCAAGGCATCGCGCGCGCGTTCTGCGCGCGAGCTGGGCACAACGACGCCCGTCGCTCGCCCAGCTCGCCCCCTAGTCGCCCTTTTGCTGCCGATTTTGACGTTTTTGCTCAAAAATTCATTTTTTTTTTCATTTCTTTTAAGGGAATTCAATGCTAAAACTTTTTATATTCCAAACCTTTGATTTTCTTCGGTTTTTTGGTTTTATTGAAATTAAATCAATTTAATTTTTGATTAAAAATCTATTTTTTTGGAGAGGAATAAAAAGGAATTTTAGAGGAGAATTAGAGGATTTTTCTTTAGAAAAATTATTTTTGTTCTTCTTTGTTCTCTCAAGCAAATTCTGTCAAATTTTCTAAAGAATTTTTCCAAGAATATTATCAAGGCAAAAAATAATAATTTTTGTTCTTGGTGACTTTTTTCTTTTCAATTAAAAATATTTTTTACTTTAGGACAAATAAATTAATTGTTTATTTTTGGGTAAAAAATCACTTTTGACATTTTATTTTTCTAGTCATATTCTTCAAATCAAGACAAGGAATTGGATCTCCTTACCTTCATTTAATCATGCTAATTTTGAGAGTAATTATTTTTGGCTTCAATTTTAATTCAATTTTTAATTTCATTTTTATTTCCAATTAATTGGTTAACATGTAAATTCTTTTTGATCTTTTTTTTGGTTTTGTAAATTCTTTTAGACTTTTTATCATGTAAATTCTATTAGTTCTATTGGTTTCTTCTTATTTTTATGTTCTTATTTAATTGTTCATGTCATTATACATGTTATTATTTTTCCTATGTCTATGTCTTCACTTTATTATTATTATTATTATGATCATCATCATCATCATCATCATCATCATCATCATCATCATCATCATCATCATTATTATTATTATTATTATTGTTGTTGTTGTTGTTGTTGTTGTTGATATTATTTGCCATGTTTTAACATGTTTTATTAGTTTGCCATATATTATTTTATTCTTGCATGCTTAATTTGGGTTGTTCATATTCTTTGATTTCATTGTGTTTATTATGGTTATTATTATAGTTGCAATTGCTAGTTTTATTATTATAATTTTTATTATCCTTGATTACTGCTATCATTTGATACTAGTATCATCATTATTATTAATATTATTATTTATATTTCTTATGCATACTGATTTTTATTATTACTTTTGGTTTTTATGCATGTTGGATATTAATGCTATTATTTTGTATTTTTATACATGCTGAATTTTATGTTTATTTTCTTATGTGTTTTTATACATGCTAAATTTCATGTTTATTTTCTTATTTTTTGCATGTTGAATTTTATAATTATTATTTTATGTTTTTATGCATGTTGGTTTTTATCATCATTATTTTATGCTTGTTTATACATGTTGAATTTTATTATTATCATGTTATTTTTTATGCATGCTAAATTGTTAATTAATTAGATTGCATATTTTTATTATGTAATTTTAATTGATTTGTCACACAGATGCATTTTTACTTGCTTTATTTTTATAGTATATTTCTAAATTCATTTTTTATTACTAACATTACCTTTATTTTTTTTATTTTATTTCAATACTTATTTTTTTCATGTGTGAGTTGTTTAATGCCAAGTGGGAGCGCATGAAGATTTGAAGATCCATTTGGGAGTTGATTTGTTAATTTTTTATTATTTTCATCACTTTGCTTTCATTATTTTATTTTTATGTAATATGTAATTTGTAATAAATTATTTCTTTATGCACGTTAATTAAAAAATCACAAAAATATTTATATTAATTAACTTGAATTTGTCTAAATACAAATGGGACCAATGTCCTAGATTTTTCGTCCAAAATAAATTGTCACTTTAAAAATTATTTTCTTTAATTATACATGTGAGGATCAATGTCCTCATCTTTAACAAATAGCCCGATTTATTATGAATTGTATTTTATTTACCAATGGGGGTTGTATTCCGCCCCTAATTTTGTTGTAATTTATTTTGCTTTCATTTACTTTATTTACCGCTTTCATTATGTGTTTGAAATGCGCTTTAATTAAAATTGAATGAGAAAAGAGATGAAACAATAAATTCAAAACTCAATCATAAACTTAACCAAGGTATGAATAAATAAGAAGTCCCGAACCATCTCTGGTCTTTGGGCTCAACGAGGCGAGATGACCATTTCAATGTTCCATTGGAATGGGACTTCCAAGACACCTCTTGTGTCTCGTAAAAAAACTTTAATTTGCATAGTCCTAGGCTCCACGAGGCGAGAGGACCATCCTAATATTCTATTAGGGTGGGGTTTCCAAGACACCTCTGGCTTGCCCAAAATGGACAAAGCAGTGCCGTCTTAGGTTCACTGAGGCTAGATGACCTTTCCCAATGTTCTATTGCGTGGCGACTCCAAGAAACCTCCTTGTTGCCTAAAATGGATGCACTTGTAATTTCTTACAAGTTTTAATGAATCTCTCCCGATCGCCCTAAAGGCGGGCTTTCGGGGACCAGGGGGTTCGGCGTGCATCACAACGAGTCATGCAGATGAGCACGAGTCACACAGATGAGCACAAGTCACATGCATGAGCACGAGTCGTGCCTTCCTCCCTTTTCTAGCACGACTTCTGGCTTCTGTTGTGAGCGCGATAGTAAACCCCTGCCCTGTCCTACTTTGCTTTTAAAAATGTTTTCTTCTTGTTTTGCTTTGCATGTTTTCTCCCTAGTGCATAGTTACACATGTTTAATACCTCCTTTATATTATAATTGGAGTTTTGTATCAATAATTATTGACATGATAGTGTTTCAATTCGTGTTCCCGATAATGTCAAGTGTGATGTTAAGAGTTAATGAGTCAGCCCGAAGAGTTAAAGTAGTGGATAAATAAGCATGCTTATAAAGGGTTAGAGTGCAGCTGCCACAGTGACCTTAATTGGTTTACCGACGAATACACAGAGTATTTATTTTGAGTTAAGTCTCTAGAGTTTGATACTGTTTATCAGTATTTAAAGTAAAGTACCCGTATCCACAATTCTTGAAAGTTCAGGCTATTGTATATCTGTGTAGTGTACAAGAGATTAAGTAGAGACTTGTATATGTACATGAAGATTGTATGACATGTTACCGATATTGTTACCATATTTGGACTTTACATATGCATGGGTTGAAGCATGCTGTTATTTGCTTACCAGGTTGTGTATATGATTTATATGTATATGACATGACCCCTGAGATGTATGTGATTTATTGGCGACTTCGTTGGAAGTCAATTGTTTCTGTTTATCCCCACTAAGCGTTATCGCTTAGCACGGGTATTTATCCGTGTAGGTTTTCAGGACTGGATCAGAGGGTGCACATCTGCAGGTCAAGACCATTAGGAGCTTTTATAGAAATCTTTTTGTACTAGATAGAGTTTTTTACATTTTGAGTAACATCATTATGTATATAAGAAAGTATAGCATCATAGTGTAAATGATAACTGTTTTGTAAGTGTACCGAACATGAATATGTAACAAGTATAAGTTGTAATAGTATGTACAATATTATTTATTAATAGTATATGTTGGCCGAAAAGAATGTTCTTATATTTATTTATTGTTATCGCTTCTGCCTTTGTGCATGCATGTGTACGCGTATTTGTGTGTTTGGCGTGTATAGCAACCCGATATCCTCCCAAGGGGTATTGGGGTGTTACCGATATTGTTACCATATTTGGACTTTACATATGCATGGGTTGAAGCATGCTGTTATTTGCTTACCAGGTTGTGTATATGATTTATATGTATATGACATGACCCCTGAGATGTATGTGATTTATTGGCGACTTCGTTGGAAGTCAATTGTTTCTGTTTATCCCCACTAAGCGTTATCGCTTAGCACGGGTATTTATCCGTGTAGGTTTTCAGGACTGGATCAGAGGGTGCACATCTGCAGGTCAAGACCATTAGGAGCTTTTATAGAAATCTTTTTGTACTAGATAGAGTTTTTTACATTTTGAGTAACATCATTATGTATATAAGAAAGTATAGCATCATAGTGTAAATGATAACTGTTTTGTAAGTGTACCGAACATGAATATGTAACAAGTATAAGTTGTAATAGTATGTACAATATTATTTATTAATAGTATATGTTGGCCGAAAAGAATGTTCTTATATTTATTTATTGTTATCGCTTCTGCCTTTGTGCATGCATGTGTACGCGTATTTGTGTGTTTGGCGTGTATAGCAACCCGATATCCTCCCAAGGGGTATTGGGGTGTTACAGAACCCCTGAGGTTCACTTTGTTCATTTGAGGACATTGACTTGCTACTATCTATGTCGGGTGAGATATCTCTCTTTTACTCTGCTTGAGAGAGATTTTCATATCCTTCAATCGGCACTCAACAAAAGCACCAAATGATAATCTCGATCTTATCAAAATAAGAAGTGAGGATAGGCTAATGGATTTGGAAGGGATCGAACAACCTGCAAAAAGGCTAGCCCAGTTGGACCGAGAATTAGCTCTCCGAAGCTTAAGTCAGTAAGAAACTTAGAGAGAATGTAATGAGATAGAGTGTCTCGAGATTGCCCATACCTAGGTCTTCATTTTTGAGGTATTTATAGACATTTAGGAGAGGCACTTAAGTGGCCTGCTCTAGTGTCAGAGTAGGTAGATGACATGACTAAAGATAGTCAGAGAGGTATAGTGATAGAGTATGTCAGTAGGTTATCAAGTGGCAATCAAACACGTCCGATCGGACACGCTTCATTCTCAGGTTATTGAATTTACTGCCCCATACCTTGGGACTTATTTTGGGCTTTTAGTGCTTTTAATAGATAAGGTATTATCAGTTACCATTTTTTTTTTTCATATCGATAACAATTTATTTAATCTAAAATAAACATATTAGTAATATATGTATTTGTTAGCAATATGTTGCATATTATGTACTCTAAAAATGAAAAATTAGAACCTACAATAAGTAGAAGGTGAATCTATAGTAGGTAGCAGTATGAAGAATTATATGTTTATATTTAGCTAAAAATGAAGAATTAAAATATATGTAATTAAAATTGTAGGACTTGAGTCTACTAAAAATGAAAAATTAGCCTTATGCAGTAGATTATGTTTTTATTTTGGAATTTATTTGATATTATGTTTGTATTTTTATTTTGAAATTTGTTTGATATTATGTTTGGTTTATAATATTTATTTTTCTAATACTTTAAATAATTGAAATACTCTTTGCTATTTACATATATAATTTGTTATATTTATGTGTTATAAAACTTTTTAATGGTTAATCAATTAAGAAAAAAAAACTAACAAATTGATTAATAGGTAATAATTTTAAAAATATGGTAATATTAAACTGATAACACTACAAAAAAAAATTGATATAACGACCAAATTTAGCGACTACATCATTTAGTCGCTATTTTAGCGACTGATTTGCGACTATATTAAATTTCAGCCGTGAAAACTTAGTTTGCATTCTGGAAATGCAAAATAGTGACTAAATTAAAATTTAGTCGCCATATTTTGCCGCGAAAATCCCGCGCCATTTTTAACGACTAAATTAGCGTCAGAACATTCAGTCACTAATAATTAGAGACTAAAATTTAGTCGCCAATATGAACAGATAAAATTGCGACAAAATAGCGACGAAATGTGGTCTCGCAATATGAGTAGTATAATTAGCGACTAATTTACTGACTGAATATTCTTGTCGCTAGATCATGACATTTTAATTTTATGTATTTAGCGACTAAATATTTGTAGTTGCTAATTAGTCACTATTTATTGATTAGTAATCAAATCTAAATAAACCTGAATCCCCAAAATTCTTTAATTCCCAAACGAAAAAGGCAGAGATCGAGAGAACTAGAAATTTCCAATCCCCCTCCACTGGACGTACCGCTTGTGATCGCTAGAGTTCTAATCGGCGATAGAAGCCTCGTTGCTCTGTTCGTTTGTACTGTGCGATAGGTAATTTAGATTTACTTGTAACTCGTACTTGGATTTCATTTTCCAGATGTTTGAAGGTTGATCTGTGTAGTTAACAAAAAATTGATCTTATTTGTTGATGTTTCTGGCGAGATCGAAGACGCGAAGGGAGGAGGAAGGACAACAAATCTGAGTTTCTGCCATCAGAACCAAATTGTCCGAATCTTAGCGGGGAAGAAGGTATGTTCAATGTCATGAACCGTAAATTTTTTTCTTCTTCTTTATCTGTAACCTTCAATCAATTGATTTGTGTGATACTGGATTTGATAAATTATTGAAAATTATAAAAATTTTTGTTTCATTGATTACTGGGTGTCTGAAGATTTGCTGCTTTTGTGTGGAAGAAGGTCTGTTGCTTTTTGTTTCATTAATTTACACGTGAAAGATGCCAAAAAACCAACTAGTTAGAAGGTCTGCTGCTTTTGTGTGGTCATAAAAGATATATCCCTATAGATGTTTTATTCTTCAGATTACACTTCTTGAAGTTGAGATTATTTTGTAGGCAGTTGTATAATGTTTTTCTTACTCTGGGATTTTTCTTGGTTTTGCTCTTTTATTGTAGTTATAATTTTTGTTTTTCCATATCTCTTAGCAGATCCAGAGAAGTCTGTGTGTGGTATAGAAGGTCTGCTTGACAACTTAGTGATCCCTCTCTTTTTTTCTTCCATATTGGTTGTGTTAATTGCATTAGGTCAATTTTTTTTTTCTGCCAAATTTATTTTTTACTTTCTGTTTTATCATAATTCAGTCCTCAACTAAAAATTTGTTGGATAAAATTCTTTATATGTAGAGTTATTATGTGACAATTACATGTAGTTTAATATGGGATAAATGTGATTATTAGATCTAAAAAGCATTATAAACTTATATTATGCAAAATAAAATAATGAGAATTTTTCAAATAAAATAATATTTGGAGGGGCTTAATTGCTTATTTTTGTAAAGTTTGATGGGCTAAAGTTGCGGTTTGCTTGTGCAAAAGAGTAGATTTTTTATCTCTTTGCTTGATGAATTGCTTGAGTTCAAACATTCCCTACCACCTAATTTTAAGAAAATGAGTCAATAATATATATTATCATACAAGAAAATTAAAAATAAATGTTCATAAATAAAATATTGGAAAAAAATCTTAATTTAAGGCTCTTTCTCGATGTACTGAAAGACAAATGAGTCGGTAATAAGAATAAATATGGTTTTTTCTTGAAGTTAAACTTTTTCAAATAAAGTTTATCAAATAAAAATGTCATGCCAATCTCCAAAACTTTTTCAAGATTCTAGTTTATATATATATATATATATATACACACACACACACACTATTACAAGTGAATGAAATCCCGAAATAAAAAAAATTATAGAAAAAGGGGTATAAATTTCCTTTCCTCTTGTCTCCATCTCCGGGCATCAAATGGCATGCCCATGAAGACCCAGGGCATAATCGGAAGAAATATAAGTTGATAGTTGGCATGGCGTAAGAGAAAAAAGACCGATTCATGCACTCTGCGCTTCCAGGAAGGCATTGAAGTCCTCTCTAGCCTTGCGCAGGCGAGGGGTAATGCAGTAAGCCGGCGATGTGGGAGTTGATGATGAGGTCGAAAATCGAACTTGACGAGCTGATTCATACGACTTCCTTGCTTCTGACGTTCTTCTTGATCCGCTCTTTAGCACTCCTTTTCTATCCTTATCGAAAATAAAAGCAGCAGAAACTGGTGAACTTGCATCATTCACACTGCATCGAATTAATTCAATTGGTAAATCAAAGTAAAGATTCATGGAATCTCCATCTTCATGATCATTTATAATAGCCGATGAAGCCCAAGAACCACATTCAAATTTCTCCAGCGAAACTGTTCTTGATATAGCATTTCCTACTTGTTCTTGCCCTTGCTCTTTCTTTGATCTCACTGGCTTTCCCTTGCCAAATCCAGGAAGGTACATGCAAAGAGCACCGCATTTGAATTCCTCATCGTTCCTTTGATCGTCTAGTTTGTTAGCCTCTGGTTTGATATCATATGGTTTGGCAAACCAAAAATCAAGTTCATCAGCCGGTGCAGATGATCTTCCTTCTCCACAAGACTTTGTTCTCCTATAATTAACTCTATGAGGGTGAGAGTCTGCAGCAAAATATCGATAACCTAGCAGATCAATTTGACGAGGTGATGCTTGGCTTTCAATTTTCCATTTCTTCTTCTTCAACAAAGCAAAGCTGAATCGTGGGGAATTGGGAAGGCTGCAACTTACAAGTGGTGGCTTCAATGGTGGTAGTGGTGGTGGTCCATCTGGACTGATAACAGGCTGCAACATCAAATTAAAGCTAGCCTCTCTCCTTGATGATTCTATCAACGATATTGGATCCACTGAAATCTGCTTCTCCTTCCTGGTGGGCGACTCAGGTTCTTCCATGGCCGAGAATTTAAGGTCATGAAAGTATAGATCTAGCTCATCGCAGATTTCAACTTTTTCTTGTTCGATATTTTTCAGAGTTGATAGCATAGTATCTGAGGCTGGGAGAACCATGGTCTTTAAGGACACAGAGACTAGGAGGAATTGCCAATTATATAAGCATTCGTGACAAAGTCAGAACGTGAGAAGCAGGTTCTATGCGTGTTCATCAGTAGTGATTTGCATGTTCGGAACTTGCCAATTAATTAAAAGAATAACAACTGTTATCAAAAAAAAAAATAATTTAATAATACCAACAATATTATTGAATAGATTTATTGCAAGGTAGTGGTCTTAAAGAGTTATTATTTACCTTATTTTAATCCTTGCCAAAGCAGATCAACATGCTATGATGATTTTCTAGCTGAACTTTCAAGATTTTCTGCATTAAGTTCTTGTACAAATAAAATCACACATTATGTCTTTTAACTTTTGATTTACTGCACATAAAGTCCTTATATGGCTGAGGTGATGAGCATTTACTACAGCTTCATCTGTAACGAGCCATATCAGAGGCAAAATATCCGTGGGCCCCACTAAAGCAATTTTAAAATAATTTTTTTTTTTATGTGGCCTTTAAATCCAAGATCTCAACTCTGCTATCATTTCTCTCAATGGCGACCTGTGGCGCGAGCAACTCCAATAGTAATAATCAATGTTTTGAACTGCAGAATTTGAAGTCAGTGTGCAAATGCCGTATCAAAGCATTACTTTTCACCTCCAAGTCTTGTGCGAACCCCGGCAAGCTTTCACTACAAAAAAAATACAAATTAGTGACAAATATTTTTTCGTTATTAATTAGCGATGGATTAGCGACTGCTTCTAGAACTAGTCATGAAAATCCTATTTTGCAAATTTAGCGACGGAATAGCGACGAAAACAAGAAATAATCGCTAAATTTTGGCAGCAATAAATTGCGCTTTTTTTTGCGATTAAATTAGCGTCGGTATTGTTTGTCGCTAAAAATTATTCAATTTTTCTATTCTGAAAAATTTTATTGCGACTGAATTGTGGTTGCTAAATGATTTTTAAATTTTGCGACGAAATAGTGACAGAAATATTGCTCACTAAATTTGGAGGCAATTTTCAACACATTTTTTTGAGAAGATTTTAGCGACGAATTTGTGTTGTCGCTAAAGGTATAATAATTATTTAATTAAATTTAGCGACAGTCATATTTTAGTCGCTAATGTAGTCGCTATTTGAAAAATAATTAATAAAATATACAGTTGTGTATATTCCGTAAATATAGCCCTAAAATCCCACGCCCTTTTTCCATCTTTTTCCCATCTACCAAATGAAAGCACATTTTCTCGGTTTGGATGGCGCTCCTTGTGCGTGGATAGCTACCTTGCCTGCCCGCTGCATCGCCTCATTGCCAACCCTTCTAGCCGTCAAGCATCCTGTTTTGCATCATATCTGCCTTGCATCATCGACAAGACCCTCTACCGTCGAGCATCCTGTTCTGCATTGGATCTGCCTTGCATCGCGCCTCCCGTCGCCAATGAGCCTCGCTGCCCCTCGCCTCGCGTCGCCTCCTCGCAGCACCTGCTCCTCGGATCTCCTGCTCGCCTCGTCTCCCCTGGCCTCCACGCCTCTCTTGCTGGCCTCGCCTCCTTGCAGTGCCTCTTGGCCTCGCTGGTGCCTCCTCTCACTTGCTGCCGTCATCATTGAAGACATGTTTGTATCCTCCATTTTGCATTTGATTTTGTTTGTGATTTTTTTTAGATTATTAATGAATATTGGTTGTGATTTTTGTTTGCATTTGATTTTTGTTATTATCCTGAACATTCTGATGTGCATTTTGTGGGTTTAAGTGAGAAGCATATGATGCGTTATCCACAAAATTGATCAAATGATAAATGATGATGAACCTAAGTGGGTAATGCAATTATAAGACAAATATAGACTGTAAGTACTGTCGTTAGATATGGAGAATGAAAAGAAGTTGAGATGATAGGCAGTAGAAAAAATTTGAAGGTGGGGATGTATTAGATTTCAGTAAAAATAAATGTTAGGTCATAGTATTTAGAGATAATGAATGATTTAGACAATTGGAGGAGATTTTAGAGCGTATTTCAACTTTTTTGAAAAAGAAAAGAAATTTATCTGCTTGCTTTATTCTTTAAACTAGAAAATGAAGAAATTGTTTTGGTGTTATTTCTTTATCAAATTATTATTATGCAACAGATAATTACGGTAGAATATGAGTGTTTGTACTATATATGCTGATATGTTTCTTTTCTTTGATGGGTATTGTTGATTAGGGATATTTAAAATGTCAAAAAAATTATCGAGAGTAATTTGACACATCAAAAGTGAAAATATCAATTATAATAAAGCATTTTATTTCTTTTGTTAATTTCTCTTTCTTAAGAACAAGTGGAACTTTAATTGGACTTGCGAATATCATTATAATGTAGCAGATGCAAGATTGCGTCAACATGTGGACAAGGGTAATGAAGATGGGTTATATATCAGCTGTGTGGCCTTTGCAGCTAATCTATGGGCCTTAATCATGGATGCTGGAACTGTTTTCATCTCGCAGGTTTATGAACTATTAGTTGTTTTCCTACACAAGGTGAAACATGATTGCTATTTATTATGCTTATGACTCCTACTTTCGTGGGTTATTAACTTTGCAAATCATTGTTGAATTTGTTTCAGGATTGGATCATGGAATAGTGGGAAAAGAATTTTTATATCAGTTTAATTGCTAGTGTAAGTAGTGGAAGTCATTAGTTGTTATGTCCAAAGGTTGGTAACTGTTTGACCGAATATGCTCTATCAACTTGAAATTTGAGATATCTGATGTGAGTAGAACCACTAAATTGTACAGATCATTTCTTTTCCTTAATGAAGTGGTATAATTTTTCATTCATGCATTGCATTGGCATTAGTTTGATATATTCTTGGCAAGTGTGAGTAAATTAAGTTACATCTTTTTTGCCCCTAAGAAGTTGAATGTGATTATTTACAAGGAAAGGATATTGAAATTTTGTAAATAATGTAGGAACCCCTTACACCCAGCAGTCTTACAAAGTTAGTGAGGTGTTATATCTTTGGTAGATATATTTCATCCTGGCTTTATGTAAATCTTATCTTGAACCTCTTCTTATTGCTTCTTACATATCTATAGTCTTTAAATTTGTATTCTTAATAGCTCCAGAAAATTGTTTTCATTTCTCACATCATCTAATTGCTGTGGGTCAACATTTTTTTTTCATCTTGCTTTGTCTTTATTAATGAGACAAAAAAATTGAAGTTACTCATTTTCTGCATCTTCCCTAGCATGTCAAAGAGTTTTGTATTATTAACCGGATATGTTATTTTCTTCTTTGTCAGTAAGATTTTGTACATCTATTTATGCAAATATAATGTTGCATGTTGTCTTCAAGCCATTTCACTACAAAAAAATAACGATTTAGCGACTAACTATTTTTGTCGCTAAATTGCGACTAAATAATGTTTCAGTCGTGAAATTGAATTTTTTTGATGTGAATTGCAATTTAGCAACTAAATAGCGACTGAAAATGAAGTTCCGTCGCTAAAAATTGGCGCTAAAAAATTGCGCCGTTTTTGCGACAAAAATAGCGACTGAATTTTTAGTCGCTAAATAATAGCGACTGAATTGTAGTCGCTAAAATAAACAAAAAAAATTGGGACTAAATAGAGACTAAAAAATTTGTCTCTATTTTTAAAATTATTTTAGCGATAGTATTAGCGACTGGATTAAAGCGTCGGTAAAAAAATAGAATTAATTTTAAGTATTTAGCGACTAATGCCTTTTAGTCGCTAATTTTCGATTAATAAACAGAAAACCTAAACTCCTCATATTTTCATTCCCACCCGAATCAAAAAATGCAGAGAGGCATTTCCCCAATCCCCTATGACTGGTCTCGCCCCTTGGTCAGCCACCACCCTCCGACATCGCGTTGGTCAGCCACCACCCTCTGGCATTGCCTTTCGGTCACCGCTCGCCCCTCACTCCGGCGTCCCCTTCCCTCTCGCGGCGCACCAGATCTGAAGCTTTTTGGCAAGATATGAGCAAACCATTTTCGTTCAGATGAAACCAATCAATGATTCTGATAATCTTGATCAGATACTACTCCAAGCTAAGGATCTTTCTCATCTCGTTGTCATTGACTGGTAATATTCTAATTAATCCCTGACTCTCTTCTTCTTATACTCGAGTATTAGTTAATTAATTGAAACTGTGATTTAGGTTTTGGGTATTTACAAAGTAATTTGGGGTGATGTTTGTTGTTTGATTTATTGGATGGCTGCATGGTGCCGTAAATGCATATATTTGAAGCCCAAATTGGAGATATTGGCTTCTGATTTTGATCCCCAGTAACCTCTCTTTGCCATTACTCTCATATGTGTTTGCTATGCTTGTCTGGTAATTGCTTGGTGATAAAATATCTCACTACTCTGTCTTTTACACATGCTATACAAACACGTGTGGGTTGAAGTGTATATCTTGAATCATTTTGATGAGTAGTTAGATTTAATTGAATGTTTGCATTATAATTTTTTTTTTACTGCTAAATTTGGTATATATCTGATCAATACAATTTGAAGTGTATATCTGGAATCATTTTGATATATCTGGAATCATTTTGATGAGTAGTTGGATTCATTTGAAGGTTTATTTTCTTTTTCTTTAACATTCTTTTGTTCTAAATTTATGGATCTATTCATTAAGTTATCCAAGTAATTATTTAAGATTTCTTCAAAATCTTTAATTCTTTTTGTTGTATTTTTAATGTTCTTGTTTGTATTGATTGAGATTCTCAGATTTCTGAGCATGTGCAGAGAGAAGGCATGAACCACAGAAGGATCCAAATTTAATTAGATTCAAAGAGGTATTTAAGTGTTGATATATAGATTTATTTTGCTGATTATGCTAATTTTTTGAATCTCGCTCTTACTTTTACCCTTTTATTATTTCTAATTGCTACTGATTTAGTTAGACTTGGTAGCTTTCAATACTCAATAAGCTTTGTTACTTGTTGTGCTTGCAATAAACCATAGCTAAAATGAAAACTTTTGTGGTCCGTTAATTGTTTTTATAGTATGCTGTGGTGATGATCAATGGCTCCATTTTATGAATTCTGCCTCTAAAACATGATGGAGTGAATGTTTACAATATTCCTTTGTAATTTCAATCATTTGGGAAGTTAGAACTCCATTGTAAACCCTTGTTCATCTGTCCTCTCAAGATGTCAGATAAAAATTCATTGATTGAAACCCAGCCTGCTCTTAATACTTAATTTGGTTAAGTGGCCCCTCTTTCTATAATCAAGCCCTTTCTCCTACTACATATAGTCTTCCAAAAAGGCAAATGTGGGAATGTAACTTTAATCCTCATTGTGTTTGCAAATTCCCTGAAAGCATAAATGGCTACAAGTACTAATATTATTTAGACATTGTTATTTCTCTGTTTTTTTCGATTCTGAAGAAATGAAATCAAAGATAGAAACTGGATATTTATTGTTTAAATTGTTAAGGCATTTCTTTAGGTTTGTAATTAGTATGAGAATTAGTGATGTACCTAAGATTGAGAAGCTTTTGTTAATGTACAATACTGTGATTAATATCATAGAGAGAGAGAGAGATCAATGTGTCCAAGCTATTTATTGGCTAAAACTTAATTCTCAACAAAAATCCATTTTATGGAGGGAAGTTTAAATTTATTTTTTATTCTCTTAATTGCTTTCTATCACAGATGGAACTAGACACTCTGCAATGTCCTTCTTTAATTCAGACAATCTGTGATTTGGCTGCATAAATATTTAGTTTTTTTATTGACTGCTTAAATATATAGTCTTTATTTATTTTTGAAGGGATCTTTTCAGATGGTATGCTTTAGGTCCCTTAAGTTTTCTTATGGGGATAATTGATTTCTTTTTTTTAAACTTGTAGCTATTATCATTTTTGTACATGAGAAAAAGCAAAATTATATGCAGATGAATTCTAAATATTTTTTTTAAGTTGCCTACTTCCATTATCTATCCAAGTTCGGTTTCTATTAGTGAACTATTCATCTTATGTCAATTTTTGTGCGGCTGTCTTTGTTGTGACTATGTGTATAAAATTCTATTTTTTTCCCACAAATTCTTATTATAAAATGGCTTTGCACTTGTGTTCTCAAATATGTGCCATATTTATGTCTTGATGTGGATGCCTTATTCTTAGGAGCTATATCTCTAATAAAGTTGGAATATTGGTAATTAGTTGTCTTTTTTACCATTTAATGCACATGTTTATTATTAGCAACTTATGATGTTTATCATTGGCTCAATATTTGGTTGGATACTTATTAGATTGGATATTTGTTATTTGTTGTTAATTTTAATTTTTTTTTTCATAATTTATAAATTAGGTGGTTCGTGAAATAATTAAAGATTCAAAATAGCGGCGTTCCGTGGATGTTTCAAGATTTTATAATATTTTTTGTTGTAATTTTTAAATATTTTATAATTGTGGACATGAATGTACTATTTAATATGGTTTTACTTATATGTAAATAAATTTTTAATTTTATTTTATTAATGAAATTTGGGTATTTTGTGTCAATGATATTATATTTTTTGAATTAATAATATTGTTAATAATATTGTATAATTATTATTTACATAAATTAAATTTTGGATATAATAATAATAATAATAATAATAATAATAATAATAATAATAATAATAAAATTAAAATGAAAATAATAATAAAAAATTGAATTGAAGTTAATAAAAAAATTTAATATTTTTAGCGACGGAATAGCGATAGATTTTTCGTCGCTAATAATTTTTTTAATATTCATGGCGACAAATTTAAGTAGTTATTTAGCGACGAAATTTTTATTTTTAGCGACGGAAAAGTTTGCCGCTATTTTTAGCGACTGTTATATATTTTAGTCGCAAATTTTTTGCGACGGCCCCAATAGCGACTGCTAAATGAAATTAGCGACTAAAAATGTCCTTTTAGCGACGGAAGTTTTGCCTTTTTTTTGTAGTGTTTGATTAATTGAGCTAATTCTTTATGTTTGATTAATTGATATTTCAGGTTGATATTTGTCGACATGGAAGTTGTCCAAATAAAGTTATTAATTGTTAACGAATGAATATTATTTTATAATTTGAATTGTATGATATGTTTATAAATATTTGAATTTGAATTGTATGGGATGTTTTTAATTTTCTAAGTACTTTTTAAGTACTATTTCAATTTAATTTACTTCAATGATATTATATTTTTTAAATTAATAATATTGGAAAATTGTTATTTATATAAATTAAAATTTAGATGTTACAATAATAATAATAATAATAATAATAATAATAATAATAATAATAATAATAATAATAATAGCATAAAAATTAAATTGAAAGCAATAGTAGTAGTAATAATAATAAATATTATAACTAAATTAGCGACAGAATTTACAAAATTAGCATCGGATTTTTCTGTCAATAATTCCTTTTTTCATGTGGCATTTTAAAAATATTGTTTTGCGATGGAATTTAGTCACGAAAAAATCCGTCGCTAATAATTTTTTAAATCCTGTGGTGACCACTTTTAGGGGTTAATTAGCGACGATTTGGTCGTTGCTATTTTTAGCGTTGGTTTTGTGTTTTGGTTGCAAAATTTTTTGCGACGATCGAAATAGCGACGGTTAGTCATTTTGTCGCTAAAAGTAATTAGCGATGAAATTTTTCCAATTAGCGACGGAAAATGCCATCGCTAACTCTCTTTTTTTTGTAGTGTTTACTGAAGATGTGCAAATGAGGCAACAATTTTATTTTATTTTCTTTTAGTTTTAGTGAATTTATTGGAAATTTACCGAGTTTTGAACTTTATATGTGGATATAAGCTTTACTGGAAATTTCTAAGTTTTACACTTCTGAATTAGTTTTTGCAAATAAAGTTTTGAAATTTCATAGTTTTCAAGTTCTGATTTTAGTTCTTTTTGAGTATAGTGATAGTTATTACGTAATTTAAAAACATATAATTTTTTTGTTAGAGAATAAGTTAATTTTGATTCAGGTATCAAGATGTAACTTCTTCATATGGCAAGTGGAATGGATGCTTTAAATGATAGAGGTTATAATGGAGACAATAACTAAGTTTTTTGATGCAATTCTTGAGGATAAGATGAAGAAAAATGGCAATGATGTGAAGGGAAATGCTTATCAATTTGAAGATTGTACAACTTAATAGAACTTAGTTTGGAGATGCTTATCAATTTAATGAGGATTGAGATTGTACAATGTAGTGATAAGGTTAATGAACTACAGATGTTGCTAGGTGCCCATGGAAGAGAGATGAAATTGCTAAAGATGTGTGGATTTTTTTTATGTTATTTGCCATATTGCTGGCAAAACTGGTATATTAGGATATCATCTTGTCATAGTGCAGTCTTTATTTTGGGTTGTGTTAATTAGTTGCGTTGGTTATAACTACACAATTTGAAAGACTGCATTTTGAACAATGTCTTTGTTGGTTATTTTGTAATGGCAGCAATAATAGCTGCATTTAAAGTGATGTTAGAACTGGATTTAATGTCTTCAGGGTTTGGTTTATCTTTTCCTCCTCTGCTAATACTTGGTTATTAGTAGTAATTTCCATCTCCATTTGTATCAGCCCCAGTACTTGTTCACTAGTAAGATATATATGAAGTCAAACAACCAATCTTATTTGTAAAAGATTCTCTTTAGAAAAAGGACTTGGCTTTCTTGGAAAATCTAAAATTTAAGTTCTTGAAAGCAAAATAAAATTTGCATGCTGCCAAAGAATAAATGATCCTATAAAGTCATGATTCAGTTACTCTGAACTGTAATTAGGTTTACTAGGAACTGAACTTCTACACATAGTATTTAATAATAGCAATTATTTATTTTTTTAGTTTAAAAAGGCAGTAATTTTTTTTAATTAAAAAAAAGTTTTAACATTTTTACATCTATTAATCTCTTTGCCATTTCATATTTCTTACATAAGCAAATATATTCTGCAATTAGCATTATATTTTGATTTCATTATTTAATTTTATTAGTGATAGAATATATTAAATTACGCAATAATTTCTTTGCAACCTAATGTCATGCATAAAAAATAGAGTTGAAATAAACAACTATAACCACATAACGGACCTAATAATTATCTACTAAGGGCAATTCAAGCAACTGAAACTTGTTTATATATCATCTAAAGTTGTATTTCAGCAAAAACACACTGAATAGTACATATCAATATACAATATAAAATGTTTGAATTTGTCAATTTCTAAGTAAACATTTTTGCTTCCATAAATTATATATCATGCAGATTTGAGTTTTGAGAAGCTTTTCTATAGATGTGACCTTCACTCAGACTTCTTAAATGTTGAAGATGATTGGATGAAATAACATCTTTTCCATTATATTTGAGACCCCTAGGTTGGTAACCAAGACATTCCTCATTCATCTTTCTTGCTGCATCTTTAACCTAAAAATTATGTAGGAAATCTTCATTATTAAATTTTCACATTGGATATAAAAACAAAAGAACCAGCATACATTAAGCAAAATTGTCATACATATTGTGGCACACTGTAACCCTCATTAATCTACCACTCCCATTTCTTTGGAAACTCGTCTTCGCATTGACATTTTGTATTTAAGTTGTTCTGTTTAACTTGGTCATTAGATATATTATTAGAGGCATAATCAGTCTTATATGAACTAGGTATACCAGAAGAAGGATTAGGCATAGCTGATGATGACTTAGGCCTAAAAATGAAGGAATCATTCGGTACAACAAATGAACCAGTAACATCTGTTGATTGCCTAACATTAATTCTTTCTCTCATTTTTTCTGTAAATAAAACTAATACTACTGTCAATAACTAATAAAAATGGAACATCATTAGGCATTCATCAATAACACAATATGAAATAACTCATTTGATGTTTTTTTCCATGTTAGTATTTGTAATTATGCAATGAAAGAATTTTCATGTTCTCTTAATCGACCCTTCAAAGTGTTCCCATTGTCATATCTATTTCTCTTCTAACTAATCCTATTATTTCCTTCAATATACTACAAAAAATTGAAATTACAATATCATAAATGAATTCTGTATTATAGAATGTAAACGTGAACTTTATTGAAATCATAATACCTCTTTTGGCTTAGTTGGACATTTTCTAATATTATGTCCAGGTTGATTTCAATTTTTGCATATCATGATCCTCCTTTCCTTGACAATTTGCCTTTTTTGGCTGGTTCATCTTTGTCCTTCTTCTTTGCCTTTTTTGGCATTTTCCTGAATTCTGGTGGTAGAGTCGGTTCTTTGTCTCCTTTATCCCAAATTTCACTTCCTTTTAGTGGCTGCAAAAAATACTGGTAAGACTTCAAATAAGTAGCCTTACAATACCAACTACTTATGTACTTATATGGATTTTAGTCCTCCAAACTATACACTAAACACACTACATAGGGACATGGAATTCCTGTGAGATCCCACTCTCTGCAACTACATGTTTTTACTTTCAAATCAATTATATGTCTATCGCCATGTTGAAGATTGAGGTAACTTCAAACCCATCTGTTCCATTATAATTGCAATACCAATTGTAAGACTCCTCTTTGTTCTTTTCTAACTTCTCCATAGCTCTAGGAGATAGATCACAAATCCATTTTGTAGTTGCCTCCATCCTCTTTTTCCATAATCGTTGCATAACCTACCTTCTAATGTCATCAAGCATCAAAATTATTAGCTTACATCTTGTCACATCCCAAATATGGCCTAGTAGAATTGTATGTGTATTTGGATTATTAAAAGGGGTATTTTGGTAATTGGTAATGAAGTGGAATATATGTTAGGAATTATAGGATTTGGTTGAGGGTAAGATGGTATATGTTTAAATGGCTAGAGGACTAGAAACAAAAGTCAAGAAAGTTGAACAAGAGGTCCAATGCATGGCTGCCAAGTGGATAGTTGGTAAGTGCATTAATGGGGATTTGAAAGGATTAGAGAGAGGGAAGGCATAAATTTTTAGCTTACCTTAGAAGCTATCTGATTTTGGCTCCTCTTCCCTACTCTCTCACATTTCCTTACTCTCTTTCTCTTCTTTATTTCTGCTCTCTTCCTTTGCATGTGTTGTTCTTCAATCTTGAGCTAGGGTTTTGAGTTTTGAAAGGTTCAAAGAGGTAAGTAGCTGCAAGTACTTTGGGTTTTCTTCTTCTTTTCCTTCTCACGGGTTGGATTTGGGTTAGATGGTTATGATCATGAGTTATCTAGGCTTTTGTTTTGGCTGGTTGTTTGCAAGAATCTAAAGAGAGGAGGACAGATAAAGGAAATGGAAAAGTTGTAGCTTGAAGTCAGTGGATTTTTGAAGCTCCAGACCAGGTTTGGGAGTTATTTGTGGATATACTTGGTTTGGGAGTTTGTATTTGGCTGTGTATATTTGAGAGTGGTTGTTCAATTCTCTTTGGATCTTGGGTTGATATGTGATTAGTTGTCATTTGTATGTCTTGATATATGTAAATGTATGCGTTAGTAGATTTGGGTTTATGAGTTGAGATGATAGAGTTATAGGTGTTGCATGTTTATTTTGAATGAACATACATGAATATAAGATGAATTTCTGGGTTTAGGCAACCTTAATATATATGTTATTTTGATTTGTGTAATTGTTGTGTAATTGAGTTATATTGTTATAAGCATTATAAGTGTAGCATGGATATGAGTTCATTATGGTATATGCTAAAGATATGATTAAGGGAATGAATGTTTATGTATGATTATTTGCAGTTGTGATGGTTTGGGAAGGCATGAGTATATGTTTGGGGTGCTGTGAATTGGAATTTTACATAGGTCACAGTGGCAACCAGTTTTGTTGCCACCGTGAGGTATGTTAGGATTGCATTCTGCCCGCGTGTTGTTGGTGTGTCACGGTGACAACCATTTTTATTACCACCGTGAGGTACCCAATTTTGCTTTCTGTTTTGAGTTTAAGGTATGTCACGGTAACAACCATTTTGATTGCCACCATGAGCTACCTCAGTCTTGCATTCTTTTCTGTTTGTTTATGCATGTCACGGTCACAACCAATTGGTTGCCACTGTGAGGTATCTTCAACATGTAATTTTCTCCGTTTTGCATTCACAAATGTTAATCATGAGGATTATTAGCTTTCATAATAAGTTTAACATATCTAAATAAGTTTTCATAGCATGATAAATGGTGTATGTATAGGTGTAAAATAAGGTTTCCTTATGACGTGAAGTTTTAAACTATAAGTTATATGATCATGAATTATTTTCCCACGTATGATTATTATGTATGTGATGTATATGTATATTAATTATTCAATTGAGAGTTGTATGTTGATTTCATCTGTAAATGATTTATATGACCTTACTTATGATCAATATTCATGTGTGGTTAAGTTACATGAATACATTGGTAGTTTATACCTCTATATTGCAATGAGTTGTATATATATGCATATAATGTAGTATGAATGTAATTTGAGCCTGATCAGTCATAGTTAGTGGATGGATAAGTGCTTATCTAGGGTATACGTATATGTGTAAGTGCAGCTGCTACATAACGATCCCGTTTGGGTTCCCACATGATTTGAACTACCTTCGGGTATACATGATTACATGATTCGAGACTTATGTCTCTACAAGTTAGATACTGTGTCCCATCAGTATCAAATTTCCGTATCCACTAGTTATTGAATATCAGGCTCATTGTTTGTGTTTTATATGGTGAAATTATTATACGTGTCTATATTGTGTAGATACTACTTGAGTTTATTACATGAGATTAATATATAAAGCTATTAGTTATATGAAATGAATATATGTTATATGTATATGTATATGCATTATGACATGATGAAATGTGATACTTGTATTCGAATATGAATGGTTATTTTTCGATATACTTGTGTATGATGAATATTTGTTATAAGCATGAGTAGTATATGTTTATATACTTTTGTTATTATTGAGCATATATATATATGTTATTGCGGTTATATGTACTTGCATGTGTTGTTCCTCCCCACTAAGCATTATCGCTTAGCACGGGCTCTTTTCCCGTGTTGGTAGCAAGTTCTTTGGAGTCGGACATCTGCAGGTCGGCCATTAGAAGTCCATAGTTGGAGTTTATTTTTGTCTTCCGCTATATTTTGTTTTTTGGAAACCGATGTTGGAAATGTAATTTTTATAAAAGGATTATTTTTTATATGTAAATAGTTATCGTTACAAATTCCTTTTGTAAAACGATATGGCTATATATATATGGATATGTTATCTTTTGATTAAATGTATTTGTTTCTTAACTTATTTGAGTATATGTATATGTATTTGAGTTGTATATGAGTTTGTGCGCATGGCAACCGGCATCCCTTCTAATGGGGGGGTGTCGGGTGTTACATCTTGGTATCAGAGTCCCAGTTTAGTCAGTTTTGGTTCTATGTGATTATTTGAGTGTAGAGTCTTTACATGAGAGTCTGTCTAGAGTGGTGGCCTAATGCAGATGTTGTTTTGTGTAGTGTCTAGATGGAGTCGGATCCAAGTGAGTATATGGGCGACACAATGAAAAGTGTGAATCCGGTTGGAAGTAATTCGGTCAGACAGGATAGGCCTGCACGTGAGCGTGCACTAGTAGAAGGTCAGGGTTTCGATCCGGCATTGGTACAAGGTTTACTGCAAGTGGTAGACAGATTGACTGCTCTTAAGGCTCCTTTTGAGCTTATAAGGAAAAGGGGAGCGGAAGAATTTCATGGAACCTCTTTGGGCGAATCGGGTGTGGCGGAATTCTGGTTGAAGAGAACGTATCGGATTCTACAAGAGATAGCTTGCCCTCCGTATCAACGGGTTACTTGTGCTGTATCACTTTTGCAAGGATCAACATATGATTGGTGGAACCTTGTACTTATCAATTCCCAGAGACCAGCTGAATTGACATGGGAGTTCTTCGTGAAAGAGTTTGAGCAGAAATATGTGACCAAGGCCTACCGAGAGGCAAAGTGGAATGAATTCATCAATTTGAGGCAGAGAAACTTATCAGTCAGCGACTACAAGAAAGTTTAGCCGATTGACCAAGTATGTGCCCAAACCGCTATTGACAGAAGACTTTAAGTGTCAGCATTTTCATGGTGGATTAAGAGAAGTCATTAGAGGTCCATTGTCAACAATGGCAGTTATGCATCCGGTCGGATACTATCAGTTAGTGGCTACAGCGATTAAGTTGGAAGAATCCAAGATGGCAAAGCAAAGAATAGAATAGAAGAGGAGAGCACCGGATGGTGGAGTTGCTAGTAATAAGAAGTCTAAAGGTACTCCAGTAGGACAAGGAACTAGAGGGATTGTTCAAGTGCCTTCTGAGGTGGGGAGTGTAGCACCGCCCACGAGTAGAGGAAATAGAGCACCGGAGTGTGAGCATTGCAAAAGGTATCATTAGGGCACATACCGCAAGATCACTGGAGTGTGCTTCAAGTGCGGAAGCATGGAGCATCCGTTTGCTAGTTGGCCCGATCGACAAGAGAACAAGAGCCAACAAGAAAGTAAGGTGGGTGGAGGTAAATCAAATGCAGCAAAAAGCAACCGAGACAGAAATAGAGCTCCTCGGGCCCAATCGGAAATGGTACAATGACCTGGTACTACGGGAGAGTATGCTCCGGCTAGAGTCTATGCGATGATCAGAGATGATACTCCAAAAGCTGCAGGTCCTTCCGGTAAGTGTTGACTTGTTAAGTTTATATTTGAGTTCGGTTTATGGTATTTGGGATGTAAGGAAAGAGTTGTCACATCCCAAATATGGCCTAGTAGAATTGTATGTGTATTTGGATTATTAAAAGGGGTATTTTGGTAATTGGCAATGAAGTGGAATATATGTTAGGAATTATAGGATTTGGTTGAGGGTAAGATGGTATATGTTTAAGAGGCTAGAGGACTAGAAACAAAAGTCAACAAAGTTGAAAAGGAGGTACAATGCATGGCTGCCAAGTGGATAGTTGGTAAGTGCATTAATGGGGATTTCGAGGACGAAATTTATCAAGGAGGAGAGAGTTGTCACATCCCAAATATGGCCTAGTACAATTGTATGTGTCTTTGGATTATTAAAGGGGGTAATTTGGTAATTGGCAATGAAGTGGAATATATGTTAGGAATTATAGGATTTGGTTGAGGGTAAGATGGTATATGTTTAAGTGGCTAGAGGACGAGAAACAAAAGTCAAGAAAGTTGAACAGGAGGTCCAGTGCATGGCTGCCAAGTGGATAGTTGGTAAGTGCATTAATGGGGATTCGAAAGGATTAGAGAGAGGGAAGGCAGAAATTTTTAGCTTCCCTTAGAAGCTATCTGATTTTGGCTCCTCTTCCCTACACTCTCACGTTTCCTTGCTCTCTTTCTCTTTTCCATTTATGCTCTCTTCCTTTGCATGTGCTATTCTTCCTTTGCATGTGCTATTCTTCAATCTTAAGCTAGGGTTTTGAGTTTTGAAAGGTTCCAAGAGGTAAGTAGCTGCAAGTGTCACACCCCATTTGCCCCCTAGTAGGATGAGCCTGTCTGTCCGTCTGTCTGTCTGTCTATCTGTCTGTCAGTATGTGTAAGCATTCGCATGTGTTCAACATTTCATAAGGGTATTTCAGTAAAATGTATGATTTTGGGGTTTATTATTATGTGGGTGCATACATGGCATTAGTGTGTTTAATTAAATGAGATATACTTGTGTGCGTGTGTTCATACCATGGTAGGGTATGCATAAGTGAAGAGGGTTTTAGGTGTGTGTAGTGTAGGTTATTTTAGTGTGAGTGATTAGTGTCACCAATAGGAGTTTGATGTATATTTAGAATAAAGAAAAGAAAAAGAAAAGGGGATGAGAGAAAAGAACTTACAGATTCACGTTTTTCTCACTCACTCTCTCTTCTTCTTCACTTTCTTTATTCCCAAGTACTGTGTTTTGATTCAAGGTCTTATTGGTGAAATTAATCCTCCCCTTGCATTCTTTAGCTTGGTAAGTGCAAGATCTAGTCTTTGTTTTACTGTATTTTGCATCTTCATCTTCTTCCTTGAGTTTAGGTTTAACCTAGGGTTGAATTTACTGTGTTTGTGTTCTAGCTGAGGCTCCACGTGATCCAAAGGGGAAAGAGGTTGCTGGACCAAGTGGAGCTAAGTGATAGAAGTTAGAATCCAGGTTTGGGAATATTGATTTGTGCGATTTTGATGTTTTACTGTAAATTCTAGGGTTTATATGCTCTTGAAGAGTTTGAATCAATTAGTCTTGATTTGATTGTTTAAATGATAAATTGAATTGCATGTATATTAATTATGTGATTTGAGATGATTTCTGGAAGGTAAATACAGGTTTGATTGATTTTAAATCAAATTGGGATTGAATTCTTGGTTCTGGAAATCGTGGAAATTCTGGAAAATCGAAATACTGTTGAAACTCCCTCTGTCGCGCGATTTGCTACGAAGGAAGGCAGGTCACGTCGCGTGACTCTCGGTCACGACGTGACATGCCTGCTGAGAAGCCAGTCGCGTGACCAGCTGAAGAACAAGCAAGTCACGCGACGTGATCTTCGGTCACGTCGTGCGACCTGCGATGGAAAAAGGCAGATCACGCAACGTGATCTGCGAGGGAGAAGCAGCGTCACGTCGCGTGACCCTAGGTCACGCCGTGACCTGCATAAGCATTGCGTGACCCGCGAGGATCACGCAACGCGAATGGCGAGGAACAAGCAGGTCACGAGACGTGACCCTCGGTCACGCCGTGACCTGCCTGTTGAGTCGCCCTTTTCTCCGCTCAGCTCGTTTTTTCGAAATTTCCTGGTTTTAACTCAGAACTGAATTTGTTATTTCTTCAGAATGGACTTTACTGTTGTATGATGCATGTTTTACTGTTTGATGCTTTGATATGCGTGATGGCATGATTTTCTGATGAATTATACGCTATATCCTGAAATGTGATCATTGTGACGCATAACCTGCTAGAGTCAAGTAAGTGGATAGTTAGGCATGCCTAATAGAGTCTTTTAGCTGCAGCCCTCAGTTCAGTTTGGACCCCGATCAGGTCCCCGTTTGGTTCCTCGCGAACCCTTCAGTATAGAATCTTGTTTAAGATTCCCTCAGTATATAAATAACATGTTTTGATAAATGATATAATATTTGACTTGTACCTGTGAGGTACCCTCAGTATTCGATTCGTACCCGTAAGGTACCCTCAGTACACTCGTTATCCACTGTCTAGAGTCAGCAGGTATTCTTTAAATGTTAATGGAAATGTTCTGATCTGATATGGCTTTGAATGGAATATCTGAATGAGTTTAATGATGAAATACATGTTGGTTGATTCTGCAATGCATGTGAGATTCTGAAAGTATGGTATTTAATTACGGGCATGTTTATATGATTTATGCAACTGTCCTTGCATTCTGCCATTGTGAATGTGTTATGCCTTGACGACCACTGTGAGTGGCCGTCCATAAATTATGTGTGTTTCCCCACTAAGCGTTTTATCGCTTAGCACGGTGTGTTTACCCGTGCAGGTGCGGAAGGAGTTTTGCTTTGAGAGAGTCGCCGTCATCAAGCCAACACAGAAGAGTTTTTTTAGTGTAGGGCTATTTTTGTATCAGTGATGATTTTGTTTGTATAGAACTCTCTGTATCAGCTTCCGCTATGTATATAAATATTTTGTATATGTAATATTATTTTGGTATCAGCTTGCTGATCAGAACATTATTGTAATAGTTTAATTATAGTAATGCATGATCAGCTTTTGCTTTCTGCATGTAAAGTTTTTAATTATTCTGTATTTTCTGAATGTATGTTATGAATGATTGTATGTTATACTTTGTACTTGCTTGGTGGCACCTTTACTCATACGGCATCTCACTCCTTCTCGGATGGGATCGCCTACGTATGGGAAGGGGGTGTTACAGTTAGTGGTATCAGAGCATAGGTTTAGGCGTTTCTGGGTGCTGTTATGATCGTTCTGATTTTCTTAGATGTGTATGTGTCTAGATCTGTGTTGGCTGATACGGTTGTTTCTTGTTTGTTTAGATGGCTTCTAATTCTGCTCATGGTGCGCGTGAGGAGTCCGCCGAGAGTGTGAATCCTCCCGCTGTTGATCAGTCTGTTTCTGTTAATGTGTCGGCTCAGCATGCTAGGGTTCAGCCCGAGGCTGCAGCCATGCCCTTAGAGGCTATGTTTAGACTGCATCAGGACATGGCTAGGGTTTTGGAGAGAGTGACTGCTCCTAGAGCACCTATGGAGAATCTGAGGAGAGCAGGAGTTGAGGATTTCTATGGTACTGGGTTGAATGAGTCTGAGACTGCAGAGAGATGGTTAGATAAAGTGAAGCGTGCTTTGAGAGAGATTCGGTGTCCTCCCGACCAGCAGACAGAGTGTGCTTTAGCTCTTCTTCAGGGGTCTGCTTTTGAGTGGTGGGAGTTGGTTTGCAGGCATCCTCAGTTACCGGATCCGATTACCTGGGAGTTCTTTGAGGGTGAGTTCATAAAGAAGTACATCACTCAGACCTATAGAGATTCGAGATGGGCGCAGTTTTTGGGTTTGAGACAGAGAGCTTTGTCAGTAGCTGATTATGAGAAAGAGTTCAACAGGTTATCTCGCTATGCCCCTCGAGGAGTTATGACTGATGACTTTAGATGCAAGCATTTCGAGGCTGGATTAAATGAGTCATTGAAGATTGCTTTGATTTCCTTGATGTGTATACCTGGGGTTCACTATTATCAGATTGTGGAGGTTGCAGTGAGAGCAGAGTTGTCTGAGACAGTGATGAGAGAGATAGCTCAGAGGAGGAGTTCTTCTCGTGGAGGATCTTCTTCGAGTAAGAGATCGAGGGACCCACAGGATGAGTCAGCATCTGGTCCGGCTTCTAGAGGTAGATGTCAGGGTTCTACAGCTGTGTCAGGTTCTGGTAGGGGTGGTAGAGCTGAGACTACACCAGTTTGTCCTCATTGTAGTAAGTCGCATCGTGGTGAGTGTAGGTGGCTCACTGGTGCATGCTTCAGGTGTGGGAGTTCTGAGCATCGGTTGGCCGGTTGTCCGAGAGTACAGGAGGATTCAGGTTCCCAGAGAGAGGGCAGTAGGGTCGGTTCGAATGCTTCACAGGCTACCCGTGGCAGAGGCCGAGGTAGAGGTAGAGGTGGTCGGCATAGAGATGGTGCTGCTTCTGAGACTGTTGAGCATCCTCCTCAGGGTGCCATTAGAGCTTATGCTATGAGAGCCAGAGATGAGCAGGACGCGCCTGATGTTATTGCTGGTAAGTTCCTACTCCATGACACTGAGTTGTATGCTCTAATTGATCCTGGTTCCACACACTCATATTTGTGCACAGATAGAGTTATTGATAAATTGCATTCGGTTGATCAGTTAGATTATGAGATTTGTGTGACCAGTCCATTAGGGCATAGTGTCAGTGTGAGTAGAGTTTTTAGGAGTTGTCCTCTGATTGTTGAGGGAGTTGTGCTTCCAGCGGATCTGATTGAGTTACCCTTCAGAGAGTTTGACTTGATTCTGGGTATGGACTGGTTGGGTAAGTATCGGGCTGTAGTGGATTGCCATAGGAAGACAGTGGTACTTCGGGATAGAAGTCAGTCTCTTGTGTTTCTGAAAGGTTTGGGTGCTAGTTCAGTGAATAATGTTATTTCTGTGTTGCAAGCTAAGAGATTCATCAGGAAAGGTTGTGAGGCTTTTCTAGCAGTTGTGTTAGATTCCAGGAGGGATCAGGTACAGATTGAGGATATTCCTATAGTGCGAGAGTTTGGGGATGTGTTCCCGAGCGAGTTGCCTGGTTTGCCTCCTGAGAGAGAGGTTGAGTTGTCCATTGAGATCATGCCGGGTACTACACCTATTTCGAGAGCACCTTATCGGATGGCTCCTGTAGAGTTGAGGGAACTTAAATCTCAGCTACAAGAGTTATTGGATAAGGGGTTTATTAGACCGAGCATATCTCCTTGGGGAGCTCCAGTGCTGTTTGTCAAGAAGAAAGATGGATCCCTGCGGATGTGCATTGATTACCGCCAGATTAATAAAGTTACAGTGAAGAACAAGTATCCTTTGCCTAGGATTGAGGATTTATTTGATCAGCTTCGAGGTGCGGGTGTCTTTTCCAAGATAGATCTTCGATCAGGGTACTACCAGCTTCGGGTTCAGGATGCAGATGTGGTGAAGACTGCATTTCGGACTAGGTATGGCCACTATGAGTTTCTTGTGATGCCGTTTGGTTTGACAAATGCTCCAGCGGCTTTTATGGATCTGATGAACCGTGTGTTTAGGCCATACTTAGATCGATTTGTAGTTGTGTTTATTGATGACATCTTGGTGTATTCCAGGAATGAGAATGAGCATGAGGAGCATCTCAGATTGGTTTTGCAGATGTTGAGAGAGCATCATTTGTTTGCTAAGCTTAGCAAGTGTGATTTCTGGCTTCAAGAAGTGTCATTCTTGGGTCACATTATTTCAGCTAGCGGTATTCAGGTGGATCCAGCTAAGATTGAGGCGATAGTTGATTGGAAAGCGCCTCGAAATGTTCAGGAAGTGAGGAGTTTCCTCGGCTTAGCAGGTTACTACCGTCGGTTCGTTAAGGGATTTTCGGTGATTGCTGCTCCTATGACTAGATTGTTGAGGAAAGGAGTTAGATTTGAGTGGTCAGACAGGTGTCAGTCTTGTTTTGATCGGTGAAAGCAGTTGCTTGTTGAGGCTCCTATCCTTACTCAACCCATCTCGGGTAAGGAGTTTGTTATCTACAGTGATGCTTCTGGAGTTGGTCTTGGATGTGTGCTGATGCAGGAGGGTAAAGTAGTGGCTTATGCTTCTCGCCAGTTGAAGCCACATGAGAAGAACTATCCGACGCATGATCTTGAGTTAGCAGCTGTAATTTTTGCTTTGAAGATTTGGCGTCATTACCTATATGGGGAAAAGTGTAGGATCTTCTCGGACCACAAGAGTTTGAAGTACTTCCTTTCACAGAAAGAGTTGAACATGAGACAGCGCAGATGGCTTGAGCTGTTTAAGGACTACGACTGCATTGTGGATTACCATCCTGGTAAGGCCAATGTAGTTGCAGATGCTTTGAGTCGTAAGTCAGTTTCAGCCTTGTTCTTGAGGCGTTTCAGATGGCGTTTTGGTTCAGATGGGGCTTTGCTTGCCCAGTTGCGTGTGAAGCCTACTTTGAGACAGTTGATTGTGGATGCTCAGAGAGATGATGTGAGACTTCAGCGGATTGTGCATGAGGTTAGATCGGGTAAGCAGTCAGAGTTCTCAGTTCAGGATGAGGTACTTATGTTCAGAGATCGTCTGTGTGTGCCAGAGTCTGAGGATTTGAGGAGACAGCTCTTGAGTGAGGCGCATAGTTCAGTCTTTACTATGCATCCGGGCAGTGAGAAGATGTACAGAGATATGAAGCAATTCTATTGGTGGTCCGGTATGAAGCGTGATATAGTGGATTTTGTTTCCAAGTGCTTAACTTGTCAGCAGGTAAAGGCAGAGCATCAGGTTCCTTCAGGTTTGCTTACGCCTTTATCCATTCCTGAGTGGAAATGGAGTGATATCACCATAGACTTTGTTTCTGGCTTGCCTTTGACTCAGAGGAAGCATGATTCGGTTTGGGTTATTGTGGATCGGCTTACGAAATCAGCTCACTTCTTGCCAGTTAGAGTGGACTACTCCATGGACAGATTGGCCAGTATCTATGTGGATCAGATAGTTCGGTTGCATGGTGTGCCTTTGTCCATAGTGTCAGATCGGGATCCGAGGTTTACTTCCAAGTTTTGGAAGGAGTTACAGAGAGCTTTGGGCACTAGGTTGAACTTCAGTACAGCGTTTCATCCTCAGACCGATGGTCAGTCAGAGCGAGTTATTCAGATTCTGGAGGATATGATGAGGGCTTGTACTTTGGATTTTCCGGGCAGTTGGGACAGATATGTATCATTGATGGAGTTTGCCTACAACAATAGTTTTCAGTCGAGTATTGGTATGGCACCATATGAGGCTTTGTATGGTCGTCAGTGTAGGACTCCGATTTGTTGGACAGAGCTATCCGAGAGATCTATGATTGGACCAGACTTGGTTAGAGATACTGAAGAGAAAATCAGAGTAGTGCAGCGGAATTTGAAGGCAGCAAAGGATCGACAGAAGTCTTACGCTAATTTGAAAAGAAAAGATGTGCATTTTGAGATCGGGGACAAGGTTTTCCTTAAAGTTTCTCCTTGGAGGAGAGTGCTTCGATTTGGAAAGAAGGGTAAGCTGAGTCCTCGTTTCATTGGACCTTATGAGATTTTGGCTAAGGTGGGACCTGTAGCCTACAGATTGGCGTTACCGATGGAGTTAGCAAAGTTGCATGATGTGTTTCACGTTTCGATGCTTCGTCGGTACAGATCAGATCCTTCTCATGTTCTGTCAGTTCAGGATATCCAGGTTCAGCCAGACTTCTCTTATGATGAGGAACCGCGAGCTATTCTAGCCCGTGAGGTTAGGCAGTTGAGAATTAAGCAGATTCCTTTGGTTAAAGTATTATGGATCCATCATGGAGTCGAGGAAGCGACTTGGGAACCAGAGGAGTCGATGAGAGCTCAGTATCCACAGTTATTCAGTTCAGGTGAGAATTTCGAGGACGAAATTCTTATTAGTAGGGGAGAGTTGTCACACCCCATTTGCCCCCTAGTAGGATGAGCCTGTCTGTCCGTCTGTCTGTCTGTCTATCTGTCTGTCAGTATGTGTAAGCATTCGCATGTGTTCAGCATTTCATAAGGGTATTTCAGTAAAATGTATGATTTTGGGGTTTATTATTATGTGGGTGCATACATGGCATTAGTGTGTTTAATTAAATGAGATATACTTGTGTGCGTGTGTTCATACCATGGTAGGGTATGCATAAGTGAAGAGGGTTTTAGGTGTGTGTAGTGTAGGTTATTTTAGTGTGAGTGATTAGTGTCACCAATAGGAGTTTGATGTATATTTAGAATAAAGAAAAGAAAAAGAAAAGGGGATGAGAGAAAAGAACTTACAGATTCACGTTTTTCTCACTCACTCTCTCTTCTTCTTCACTTTCTTTATTCCCAAGTACTGTGTTTTGATTCAAGGTCTTATTGGTGAAATTAATCCTCCCCTTGCATTCTTTAGCTTGGTAAGTGCAAGATCTAGTCTTTGTTTTACTGTATTTTGCATCTTCATCTTCTTCCTTGAGTTTAGGTTTAACCTAGGGTTGAATTTACTGTGTTTGTGTTCTAGCTGAGGCTCCACGTGATCCAAAGGGGAAAGAGGTTGCTGGACCAAGTGGAGCTAAGTGATAGAAGTTAGAATCCAGGTTTGGGAATATTGATTTGTGCGATTTTGATGTTTTACTGTAAATTCTAGGGTTTATATGCTCTTGAAGAGTTTGAATCAATTAGTCTTGATTTGATTGTTTAAATGATAAATTGAATTGCATGTATATTGATTATGTGATTTGAGATGATTTCTGGAAGGTAAATACAGGTTTGATTGATTTTAAATCAAATTGGGATTGAATTCTTGGTTCTGGAAATCGTGGAAATTCTGGAAAATCGAAATACTGTTGAAACTCCCTCTGTCGCGTGATTTGCTACGAAGGAAGGCAGGTCACGTCGCGTGACTCTCGGTCACGACGTGACATGCCTGCTGAGAAGCCAGTCGCGTGACCAGCTGAAGAACAAGCAAGTCACGCGACGTGATCTTCGGTCACGTCGTGCGACCTGCGATGGAAAAAGGCAGATCACGCAACGTGATCTGCGAGGGAGAAGCAGCGTCACGTCGCGTGACCCTAGGTCACGCCGTGACCTGCATAAGCATTGCGTGACCCGCGAGGATCACGCAACGCGAATGGCGAGGAACAAGCAGGTCACGAGACGTGACCCTCGGTCACGCCGTGACCTGCCTGTTGAGTCGCCCTTTTCTCCGCTCAGCTCGTTTTTCCGAAATTTCCTGGTTTTAACTCAGAACTAAATTTGTTATTTCTTCAGAATGGACTTTACTGTTGTATGATGCATGTTTTACTGTTTGATGCTTTGATATGCGTGATGGCATGATTTTCTGATGAATTATACGCTATATCCTGAAATGTGATCATTGTGACGCATAACCTGCTAGAGTCAAGTAAGTGGATAGTTAGGCATGCCTAATAGAATCTTTTAGCTGCAGCCCTCAGTTCAGTTTGGACCCCGATCAGGTCCCCGTTTTGGTTCCTCGCGAACCCTTCAGTATAGAATCTTGTTTAAGATTCCCTCAGTATATAGATAACATGTTTTGATAAATGATATAATATTTGACTTGTACCTGTGAGGTACCCTCAGTATTCGATTCGTACCCGTAAGGTACCCTCAGTACACTCGTTATCCACTGTCTAGAGTCAGCAGGTATTCTTTAAATGTTAATGGAAATGTTCTGATCTGATATGGGCTTTGAATGGAATATCTGAATGAGTTTAATGATGAAATACATGTTGGTTGATTCTGCAATGCATGTGAGATTCTGAAAGTATGGTATTTAATTACGGGCATGTTTTATATGATTTATGCAACTGTCCTTGCATTCTGCCATTGTGAATGTGTTATGCCTTGACGACCACTGTTGAGTGGCCGTCCCATAAATTATGTGTGTTTTCCCCACTAAGCGTTTTATCGCTTAGCACGGTGTGTTTACCCGTGCAGGTGCGGAAGGAGTTTTGCTTTGAGAGAGTCGCCGTCATCAAGCCAACACAGAAGAGTTTTTTTTAGTGTAGGGGCTATTTTTGTATCAGTGATGATTTTGTTTGTATAGAACTCTCTGTATCAGCTTCCGCTATGTATATAAATATTTTGTAAATGTAATATTATTTTTGGTATCAGCTTGCTGATCAGAACATTATTGTAATAGTTTAATTATAGTAATGCATGATCAGCTTTTGCTTTCTGCATGTTAAAGTTTTTTAATTATTCTGTATTTTCTGAATGTATGTTATGAATGATTGTATGTTATACTTTGTACTTGCTTGGTGGCACCTTTTACTCATACGGCATCTCACTCCTTCTCGGATGGGGATCGCCTACTTATGATCAATATTCATGTGTGGTTAAGTTACATGAATACATTGGTAGTTTATACCTCTATATTGCAATGAGTTGTATATATATGCATATAATGTAGTATGAAATGAAATTTGAGCCTGATCAGTCATAGTTTAATGGATGGATAAGCGCTTATCTAGGGTATACGTATATGTGTGAGTGCAGCTGCTACATGACGATCTCGTTTGGGTTTCTCACATTATTTGAGCTACCTTCGGGTATACATGATTACATTGATTCGAGACTTATGTCTCTACTTGTTAGATACTGTGTCCCCATCAGTATCAAATTTCTGTATCCACTAGTTATTGAATATCAGGCTATTGTTTGTGTTTTATATGGTGAAATTATTATACATGTCTATATTGTGTAGCTACTACTTGAGTTTATTACATGAGATTGATATATGAAGCTACTAGTTATATGAAATGAAATATATGTTTACATGTATATGTATATGTGTTATGACATGATGAAATGTGATACTTGTATTCGAATATGAATGGTTATTTTCCGATATACTTGTGAATGATGAATATTTGTTATAAGCATGAGTAGTATATGTTTATATACTTTTTGTTATTATTGAGCTTATATATATATATGTTATTGCGATTATATGTACTTGCATGTGTTGGTTCCTCCGCACTTTGCGTTATTGCTTAGCACGGGCTCTTTTCCCGTGTAGGTAGAAAAGTTCTTTGGAGTCAGACATTTGCAGGTCAGCCACTAGAAGTCCATAGTTGGAGTTTTTTTTTTTTTTATCTTCCGCTATATTTTGTTTTTTTGGAAACCGATGTTGGAAATGTAATTTTTATAAAAGGATTATTTTGTATATGTAAATAGTTTATTGTTACAAATTCCTTTTGTAAAACGATTATGGCTATATATATATGGATATGTTTATCTTTTGATTAAATGTATTTTGTTTTCTTAACTTATTTGAGTATATATATATATGTATTTAAGTTGTTTATGAGTTTTGCGGCATCCCCTTCCAAAGAGGGGGGGGGGGGGGGGGGGGGGGTGTCTCCAAAATTCACCCATTATATGTCTCACATAAATTATTATCAACAACATCACATTTACTGTCTATTGTGAAGAAATACTTAACCCAACCACTCAATAGATAATCAATACAGTCTTTAACTATCCCCTATCCCAATTTGTCTAATGTGTCCATATTTTCCTTTAGTTTGAGCTTTATATGTGGATTTTGCGATGGACGAGAATGCAAGTTTCCTCTCTTCCCCTCTCTATTTTTTTGGCCCATTGGCCATAACCGTGTCTAGCACACATCCTATGATAACAATTGGGCAAATCTTGTTGAATTGTTGCATCTAAACCATATTCAATCATTTATTTAACAAATATCAAACTATTATTTGCACCTAAAATATAGGAAAAAAACCTGATATAAAAAAATAGATTCTTAACTCAAATGAAATACTAACCTTCTACATATCAAAAATACATGTGTAGCCAATTCTCATCACCCAAATCAAGATCATTTCTCAAAGCTCTGAAGAACTAAGCCTAGTTATTTGTATTCTCTACTTGTACTACTGCCCATGCTATTGGGAACATTTGATTGTTCCCATCCCTCCCCAATTGTATATAAGAGCCGCCCCTTGCAAAACCCCCTTAAGAAAACATCTATCAACACCAATCAATGGCCCTACAACCATCCTTCAAACCATTCTTTATAGCATAAAAAACACACATAAAATCTTTTAAATACATTTAGCCCCTTATCGTTATCCTTACCAAACTCTACATATAACCCCCTTCCCCATACGTAGTAACTACCATGGCTAGTAAAAGGATATCACACGACGTCTACATTATCTTGAATATATTCCTATATTATATTTAGAATTACAAAATTCCTTTTTATCACTTAGTTAAAGCCATGCATTCTCATGTTATCATTTAGTACAACTCATAAGTCTTATATTTACTTTACATTACATTACATATGATTATGCACACATATATACTTGTAATCTCATAATATATATTACAATTTCCCATTTACAAACATCCAAAAGATTACAATTTATTTTATTACATCAAAATGTATAGCCTACATCTGACGCTTGCTCCTAATGTGTCGGCCTTTGGGGATGCAAGTTGTCCTTCAAAGTTAGCTTATCTTCAAAACCTGCATGGATGAAACAACCCGTGCTAAGCACAAAGGCTTAGTGGGAAAAAGCATAAAAATGGAAAACCCTTCATAGTGGTCATCAATGCAAGGGCACATGCGTATGGAGCATACTTATAAAGATATAAAAATAATATGCATAGCAAAATTATACATGTATTCAACACAGAACGCAATTAAGATTTTTCTACATAAATATATACATTTATTAATAGTTTTTCACATTATTCATTTAACATTCTTTTCATTCACTTATTGCCTGCTTTTCCAAAGTGGTGGATAACAGGAAGATGAAACACATAGGTACCCATGGGTACATTCACATTAGTAACACATACGCATAAGGATCCAAATAGGGACCCAAACGGGGTTGTAATGGCCCAAATACTGGGTTAGTAGTGATCAGTGAAATCTGTAAAGTTTATAGTGTGAATTTCGTACGAAAATATCAATGATTGTTCCTTAAAAGACAGTAGAGGAGAAATGTTAAACGTGCTCAGGTCATGAAAGCCCCTGATGGATGACCTCCCGAGAAGCCAGGTGTAACGACCCGATTAGTATCCTAGAAGGAATTAGAGTGCAAGTTGTCTAATAAGAGTATAAAAGTAATTAAGTATGTATGGAATTGGGTGTATAGAGGATGTAATTGCAAGAGAATATAAGTGTACAAAGGAAATAATTTTATAGAGGGACTTAGTGGTAACTTATTTAGAGCTTGACAAGTGGCAATGTGATAAAGTGACACCTAGCATGAGTCAAGTGATATATATATATAGGAATTAATTGAATATTATTGGCCTTTAATTGAGTTGGCTGGTTGTTCCTATCCCTTCTTTCTTTTGGTTTCTTTCTTTGTTCCTTCTTTCGTGCTTCTTCTTCTTCTTGTCCCTTCTTCATTTGATCACCTAAGTTGAGTTGTGTTCTTGGATTGGTTTGAAGAGTTGTGTGATAAGGTAAGTGGTTTGATTTCCGGAGCATGATATTCTTCTTCTGCTTGGTTTTCTGTTTTTAATTTAAAGTAGAATAAATCTAGATTAAGTGTTTGTTTGGGTTATTTGTGCAAGAAGCTGTGGATAGAAGACAAGTTAAGGCCAAGGAAAAGGCTTGAGTGGGAGCAAGGCGGAGCAAGTTGCCTAATTTTGAGAGGTTTGGGATTTTTAACTTTCATGAGATATGTGACTGTATAATTGAGAAATTGTATGTGATGATGTGTGAATTGATAGATGTTATAGCTTGAAATGTGTAGTTATGTGTGTTGATGACTGTAAAGTATGAACCCTAAATTTTGGGGGAAACTTTGTTCAAGTTTCACCAGACCTCCGTGTGATGTTTTAGTCATAAGTAGAGTTTTAGAACCAAAATTGAGTGATTGTTGATCCATTAGAACCAATACTTCCATACCTATAAAAGTCCTAGAAATGATCCTGAACAAATGATTTCTCTAAGACCCTTTAAAGTGGCCAAAACATAGGTGTCTCTATTTTGGCCGGTTCATGGGAGCAGTATAGGTTGTTTAGATCATATCTGTTGTTGTACATGTCCAAATGACCTAAAAATTGTTCCATTTGAAACTTAAAATCCTAGGGAACAATTTTTAAGAAGGGAGTTTTTCTAAAAAGTGATGTTTAGATGTTGTTTTAGACTAAGAAAAAAGGAGTAGTGAAGCAGTTCTGAGATTCTGCTTCTGTTTTCCCTATTTTTGGTATGTCACGGTGACAACTAAATCATTGCCACCGTGACCAATGCTGAGAGAAGACAGAATTAAATATTTTTGGATCTCATGGTCACAATCAATTCATTAGCACCGTGAGGTATGCCTATTTTACATTCTGTTTTGTATTTTTACATGTCACAGTGACAACTAAAAGGTTACCACCGTGAGGTACCTTCAACTTGCATATTTCTTTGTCAAACATTACCTAATGCTATACATGTATTTTCAATGGAATTTAATATGTTTAATAACATTAATTGAGAACTATAATGTATATAATATAGTGAATAGAGTCTTGATGTTAAGCCTGAAAAGCCATAGTAGTGGATAGATAAGCATGCTTATAAAGGGTTAGAGTGCAGCTGCTAGTGTGGCACCATTTATGCCTAGATGTTGAATACCTTGTGTATTCATATATTGAGTTAAGTCTCTAGATGTTTGATACTGTTAAGAAGTATCCAGTGTACCCTTATCCATCATTAATGTGAATTCAGGCTAGTAAATATTTTGTATTGTATATGAGATGTAGTGAAGGCAGGTATATGTTTATGCCTTTACATGAAATGTTAATATCATGTTAACGTACATGTACGTTAACACATGTAATAGTAGTGAAGTGTTATCACTTATTGTGTAAGGTGTTTGCATGACTATTGATATGCAGTGTTGTGTTAGTTTGCGACTTCAATAGAAGTCCTTTGTTCTGTTTATCCCCACTAAGCATTATCGCTTAGCATAGGTGTTTTTCGGTGTAGGTATGTAGGTTCAGACTGGTATAGAGTTTTGCACATCTACAGGCCACTAGGAGCTGGAATGAAGTCTATGTATAAGATAGAGTTTCTGTTGTTTTGAGTAACATCATTATGTGTAAAAAGAGAAATAGAGTAAATGAAGTGTAATTATTATCTGTAATAATAAACATGTAATATGGATAATGATATTTTGTAATAGATAAACAACATTGTTTATAATATATATTCTATTATCAATTATTAATACGAGTATGTTTTGCTTAATGGATATTTTCCCGCTTTAACGTATGATAGTAAGTACACATATGTGTAGACACCGGGTCCCGGGTAGCCTTGATCGGGATTACCCAATGATGAAATTAAGTGTGCCAATTATAGGCAAGAAAAGTGAAAGTTGGAAGTGATGATTTCCTTGTCGTTTTGATTTGTTAGGAATAAATAAAAATGTATTTTAAAAATTATTTTGGGGTAAAACAAGTGAGTTTTTAATTTTTTATGTTTTATAGAAAATAAAAAAAAAAATTCGGCGAATGTCGCGCGCGGCAGCGCCTAGCGCACTGGGCGCGCTCGCCCGTACGCCGGGCGCCACGCAGCGCCCAGGGTGTGCTGCGCTGGGCGAGTGACGCCCAGGGCGTCGCACGCGCGTTCTGCGCACGAGCTGGGCGCAGCGACGCCCGTTGCTCGCCCCCTGGTCGCCTTTTTGCTGCCGATTTTGACGTTTTTGCTCAAAAATTCATTTTTTCTTCATTTCTTTTAAGGGAATTCAATGCTAAAACTTTTTATATTCCAAACCTTTGATTTTCTTCAGTTTTTTTGGTTTTATTCAAATTAAATCAATTTAATTTTTGATTAAAAAATCTGGTTTTTTGGAGAGGAATAAAGGGAATTTTGGAAGGAAAATTGGGGGGATTTTTCTTTAGAAAAATTATTTTTCTTCTTCTTTCTTCTCTCAAGCAAATTCTCTCAAATTTTCTAAATAATTTTTCCAAGAAGATTATCAAGGCAAAAAATAATAATTTTTGTTCTTGGTGACTTTCTTCTTTTCAATTAACAATTTTTTTTTACTTTAGGACAAATAAATTAATTGTTTGTTCTTGGGTAAAAAATAGCTTTTGACATTTTATTTTTCTAGTCATATTCTTCAAATCAAGACAAGGAATTGGATCTTGTTACCTTCATTTCATCAAGCTAATTTTGAGGGTAATTATTTTTGGCTCCAATTTTAATTCAATTTTTAATTCAATTTTTATTTCCAATTAATTGGTTAACATGTAAATTCTTTTAGATCTTTTTTTTTTGTTTTGTAAATTCTTCTAGACTTTTTATCATGTAAATTTTATTAGTTCTATTAGTTGCTTCTTATTTTTATGTTCTTATTTAATTGTTCATGTCATTATGCATGTTATTATTTTTCTATGACTATTGTCTTCACTTGATTATTAGTTTTTTTTATATTATTATTATTATTATTATTATTATTATTATTATTATTATTATTATTATTATTATTATTATTATTATTATTGTTGTTGTTGTTGTTGTTGTTATTTGCCATGTTTTAATATGTTTTATCAGTTTGCCATATATTATTTTATTCTTGCATGCTTAATTTGGGTTGTTCATATTCTTTGATTTCATTGTGTTTATTATTGTTATTATTATAGTTGCAATTGCTAGTTTTATTATTATAATTTTTATTATCCTTGATTATTGCTATCATTTGATACTAGTATCATCATTATTATTAATATTATTATTTATATTTCTTATACATGCTGAATTTTATGTTTATTTTTTTATGTGCTTTAATACATGCTGAATTTTATGTTTATTTTCTTATTTTTTTTGCATGTTGAATTTTATAATTATTATTTTATGTTTTTATGCATGTTGGTTTTTATCATCATTATTTTATGCTTGTTTATGCATGTTGAATTTTATTATTCTCATGTTATTTTTTATGCATGCTAAATTGTTAATTAATTAGATTGCATATTTTTATTATGTCATTTTAATTGATTTGTCACACAGATGCATTTTTATTTGCTTTATTTTTATAGTATATTTCTAAATTCATTTGTTATTACTAACATTACTTTTATTTTTTTTATTTTATTTCAATACTCATTTTTTTCATGTGTGAGTTGTTTAATGCCAAGTGGGAACCCATGAACATTTGAAGATCCATTTAGGAGTTGATTTGTTAATTTTTTATTATTTCCATCACTTTGCTTTCATTATTTTGTTTTTATGTAATATGTAATTTGTAATAAATTATTTCTTTATGCACGTTAATTAAAAAATCAGAAAAATATTTATATTAATTAACTTGAATTTTTCTAAATAAAAATGGGACCAATGTCCTAGATTTTTCATCCAAAATAAATTGTCATTTTAAAAATCGTTTTCTTTAATTATGCATGTGAGGATCAATGTCCTCATCTTTAACAAATAGCCCGGTTTATGTATGAATTGTATTTTATTTACCAATGGGGGTTGTATTCCGCCCCTAGTTTTGTTATAATTTATTTTGCTTTCATTTACTTTATTTACCGCTTTCATTATGTGTTTAAAATGCGTTTTAATTAAAATTGAATGAGAAAAGAGATGAAACAATAAATTCAAAACTCAATCATAAACTTAACCAAGGTATGAATAAATGGGAAGTCCCGAACCATCTCTGGTCTTTGGGCTCAACGAGGCGAGATGACCATTTCAATGTTCCATTGGAATGGGACTTCCAAGACACCTCTTGTGTCCCGTAAAAAGGCTTTAATTTGCATAGTGCTAGGCTCCATGAGGCGAGAGGACCATCCTAATATTTTATTAGGGTGGGGTCTCCAAGACAACTCTGGCTTACCCAAAATGGACATAGCAGCGCCGTCTTAGGCTCACTGAGGCTAGACGACCTTTCCCAATGTTCTATTGGGTGGCGACTCCAAGAAACCTCCTTATTGCCCAAAATGGACACACTTATAATTTCTTCCAAGTTTTAATGAACATCTCCAGATCGCCCTAAAAGCGGGCTTTCGGGGACTATGGGGTTCGGTGTGCGTCACAGTGGCGACTCCACTGGGGACACTAAGAGTCTTCCTTTCAAAAGTACCTTGGCTAAAATTTACAATTGAGTTTTAATTTAAAAAATTTTCATCTCTTTTCGAAACTACATTGCATCTCATCAGAGCTTTAGATCTATGCTAGTTTGGTCCCTCTTTTAACCCCGGTGCATTCCCGAAGCATGACCCTACATTCACTCAATGTGGGGAAGTGTTAAGGATAATCACCAGCCCAAACCTTGTACCTTATGGTATATCAAATGGGGACCCAATCAGGCATTATGGTCATGATGAGTTAGACCCGTTGGTAGGGACCATGCTTGGGTAGCCCTAAAGTATCAATACCTTTGACCAAAGCTCATGTAATGGCAATAGATACTTCCACTAGGTGAAATGTACCATAATACCGTGCTTACTATGTGGGCCATCATATATTGAACAAAATCAGTTAAATTAAATGGTCTTTCATCAAAGGATTTCATGCCCCGGTAGGCCCATCTTAATTTAGTTGAATTATTCAAATACATAATGCCCAAACACTCATACGTGTGTACATTAGATAGGAGCTGTTATGCTGCCGGTTTTCCACCGTGCACCATACGTGTCCGATGGGTTCCTTGTTAACCCTTGGATAAAGCCCACCTAGGAAAGAGACTATGCTACCTCGTGTGTGGGGGCATTAAGGTTGGAAGGATCTATCTACTTGCATGTGTTTGTCTATGCTGCATCAGCACGACCATGCATTGCATTTCAATTATGCATCATCCTAATGAGATGTATTTTTTTCAGCCATCATAGATTCGCCCGGGTGGTTTAGGGGTCCCGACGGTCGGCTTAAAAGGATTCCACTCTTGGGATTACCAGAGCTAGTATCATATCTGAGCTCAGATTCTTTTTTAGAGGGTAGTGAGACTTTCTCTTCAGAATCATCAGCTGATACAAGTATGACTAACCAATCAAGTGGGTCTGATGCAACTAGGGCAATGATTATCGAGGAAGTAGGAAGAAGAATGGAGGAGTTTGAGGCCAGAATGATGGCAATGATGGGCAACCTTGCCACTACCATAGCTGGGCAACAAGTTGCTATTGCTCTTATTAGGGGGCCAGATGAACAAAGGGCTATTAGGGAGGACCCCCCTGCTGTAGTTGACCCACCTGCGGTTGAGCAAAGAGCGCCAGTGCCTGTTAATCGTAGTGAAGGCCCTAGGTCTGAGGTTGACCTCTGGGAAGATGAGCAAGAGGAACAAATGGTGGCAAAGGGAAAGTCGCCTAAGCTGGAAGAGGCAATGTGGAGAAAGATGGAGGAGAAGTTTGAGGCTATGACAAGGATGATGACGGTAGGAATGGGAATGAACCCGAAGGATCGTGAGCTGGATGGGGATGATCTGATCCCCCAGAACTTCAAGATGCCTGATATTCCAAAATTTGACTGCACCTCTGACCCTGCTGCACACATTAAGCAGTACTCACTAGTCATGAAGGGGATAACTTTAACTAGGAAGCAGAAGATAGAATACTTTTGCCTGAGTCTCACGGGGGCTGCCATTGACTGGTACCATGGGCTAGACAGGAGGTCCAAAGAAGACTGAGACTTATTGACTGAGGAGTTCCTAAAGCAATATGATTGCAGTACTCGGATGGAGGTCACACTGAAGGATCTAGAGCTGCTGCAGCAGAAGGCTGGGGAGTCTTTCCATGAATACCTCACTCGGTGGAGGAACCGGGTTATGGAGATGAAGCGCAAACCCGATACACCTGATCAGATCCGATTATTCATTCGGAATGCTAGCTCGTATCTAAGAGATGTACTGAAAATGAAGGGGCTGAAAGATTGGGAGTCCTTGAAGGACATTGCTATAGAGGCAGAGGGAGAATATATGGCCAGAAGGGCAAGTAGTGGGGCTTATGCTAAGAAGGGCTATAACAATCAAGGTGCAACCAAGTTAGCTAGTTCCAGCAGTGGTAACAGAAGTGGGAAGACAACTGAGGTGTCAGCAACAGGAGTGAATTAGAGGTATTTCTCGAATTTAGGTAGGCCATTGTTATGGGTACTGAAGAGGTTAATGAAGGAGGGGAAGCTACAACCCCTGCCATATAGGACCCAAGGGGAACCGGGGCATAAAGAGAATGAATATTGTGCCTTTCACCAACATACTGGGCATCTGACAGATAATTGCTTCAGGCTGAGGCACCAAATTCAGGATCTGATCGATAGTAAGTAGATCGCCGATCCTGAAAAGAGGGAGAGCAAGAAGAAGTCCAATTTTAATGCTGTGCCACCGCCTGTCTTTATGATTGGGTTGAGCCTACCTGAATGGTATGTCCTTCGAGATTTGTATGGAAATGATTACGTCGCTATCACTCGCCCTGAGGCAAGTGAAAAAGGGATTCCCGTGGCGGCGATAGACTGTTGGTCCACTAGTGAGAGTGGAGATGAAGATGAAGAGGAGAAAGATGGAGAATTCACGAATCCATGGGATTCAAAGGAGGAGGAGAGAGTTGGGGCTGTAACAAGAAGTGGGAGAGTGGTCCCCGAAATTGAGAAGCAGCAGGACTCAGTGGAAGCACCTGTGGAGAAGGAGCCGGAAGAAAATCCCCTAGTAAAGCAGCTGAAAAAGACCACGGCTCAGATATCTATTTGGGACCTTCTAAGGCAGTCCCCTTCTCATAGAAAGAAGTTAGTTGAGGCATTGAGTGAGTCCACCGTAGCCACCACAATTTCTCCATCCGAGCTGCTAGATCTCGTCAAGGGGCGATCAGGGGAGAGACTGATGTTTTCTGATGTTGACCTGCCAGTTGAAGGCCGCAATCATAATCGACCATTGTACATCAAAGCATAAATTAATGACAAGCACACCGCTTGTGTTATGGTTGATGATGGCTCATCTATAAATGTTTTCCCTCTAGTGGCACTTTAGGCTTTTGGGCTAAATGAAAGCATGCTAAGCAAGTCTGATTTAACCATCACAGCCTACGATAATTCTCGGAGACAAGCATCGGGAACTTTCAGAGCTCTAGTCAAGACTGGACCCATTGAGACAGAAGCAGAATTTATGGTCTTGCCTATCCAAGCAAATTTCTCAGCTCTACTATGGAGGCCATGGTTCCATAAATTGGGAGGAGTGCTATCTACCCTACACCAGATGATAAAGATACCTCATGAAGGAGAGGTGGTGACTGTCAAAGCAATGAGAAAAAACCAAGTGTCTACCTTGGGGATCTCTAATCAACCATTCAGTGGTTTTCATATATCGGTGATAGGAGAGGAGCAGGGATTGGCAGGTAGCCCTCAGGTGATGAACATGATGAAGAAGATGCACTTCCTTCTAGGTGCTAGTTTGGGAAAAAACTCACAAGGGCTGCAGTCTGCTATCGAAACACAAGGCCAAAAAGATCGGAGGGGTTTGGGCTATAAAGTTGATTGTAGCAGGAAGAAAGTGCCAAAGAAGATCCCCCACATTTCAGAGAGTTTTGTTCCCTCATCTTCGATCTGTGCTTACACTGGAAAAGAAGAGCCTCAGTGGGTGGATTGATTCAATGATGTCTTCGACTGGGATGTTGGAGTTATTAAGCCCGCGGAGAACTTCTGGGATGAGGAGATCATGACTCAGTGCAGTGTCTGGGACAGGGATTGGCCTGAGGAGATTGTCACTGATAAGCTGTTAGCTACGAGGTTAAAGGGAAAAAAAAGATGGCAGAGCCAGAGCTGAAGTTTGAAGATTTGAAGATTTCACTGGAGGTAGTTGAAAAGCCTCCACCAAGCCACGAAGTCAAAACATAGTCGGCTGCAACATCGGCATCGACAGGAGATGAAGACAACAGTTATTTAGATACTATTTTTATGCCAGAACTTTTTAATGACAATGTTAATGTTGCTAATTACATTAATGAGATGAATAACTTTGCTTACTTGTGTGATGTTTCTGATGATTTCTTTTCTCATGATCATAAACATGATGCATTCATCTTTGACATTAACTCAACTAGCACGACTGCATTTAATCTCAGAACTTTGGAGAACCCAAAGGAAATTTTGATAGCATCAGACATAACTCCTGAGGAGAGGACAAAATTTGAGAGAATGTTAAAAAAATATGAAAAAGTCTTTGCCTAGACCTACGAGGACATGCCGGGGATTGATCGAGATGTAGCCGAACATGCCATTCCAACTTACCCAAAGAGTAAACCGATCAAGCAAAAACTCAGAAGACTTAGGCCAGAATGGGCTCAGAAGGTGAAAGAGGAGATCCATAAGCAGATTGAGGCTAAGTTCCTACTGGAGGTTAAATACCCGACGTGGCTGGCTAATATAGTTCCTGTAGTTAAAAAGGATGGAAAGGTTCGAGTATGTGTGGACTATCGAGACCTAAACAAAGCCTGTCCGAAAGATGATTTTCCTCTGCCTCATATTGATGTGCTGGTAGATAGTGCCGCTGCTTGCATGATGTACAGATTCGTGGACGGGTACGCAGGGTACAATCAGATTCTTAACAAGATAGTGGATCGGATTAAGACAACCTTCATCACCGAATGGGGTACATTTGCTTATTGGGTCATGCCTTTTGGATAAAAGAATACAGGAGCGACCTATCAGAGGATGGCCACCAGAGTTCTCAATGATTTGATCCACAAAGAAGTGGAGGTGTATGTTGACCACATGATGATCAAGTCAGCTACCAGAGAAAGTCACTTCGAGGCTTTGGAAAAGTTCTTTCAAAGGATCAATAAGTATGATCTGCGCCTCAATCCCAAGAAGTGCATTTTTGGAGTTACCTCGGGTAAGCTGTTAGGCCATGTGGTAAGCCAAAGAGGAATTGAAGTAGATCCTGATAAGGTCAGGGCCATCAGAGAGATCCCAGTACCTCAAAAAGAGAAAGAGGTTAGAAGTTTCCTGGGAAAGCTTCAGTACATCAGTCGATTTATCGCCAAGCTGGCTTCAGTATGTGAGCCCATCTTTAAGCTTCTTAGGAAGAATTAGTCGGTGGTGTGGAATAATGATTGTCAATTGGCCTTTGATACAATTAAGGATTATCTCTTGAATCCACTAGTTTTAACCACCACATCGTGCCAAACCATTAATCTTGTATCTGGCAGTAGAAGACAATTCAGTGGGTGTCGTGATGGCCCAAGAGGATGACTTTGGGGTAGAGTTTGCTATTTACTATCTTAGCAAGAAATTCCTGCCATATGAAGCCAAATATGTGGAAGTGGAAAAGATTTGCTTAGCAGTTATTTGGGCTTCTAAGAAGTTGTGGCACTACTTTCATTCCTTCAGTGTACAAGTGGTTGCTAAGCATAACCCGCTTAGGTACCTTCAGGAAGTGCCCTCTCTACTAGGAAAGATGGGAAGGTGGTTACTACTGTTGCAGGAGTTTGATATCGAATATATAACTAGGAAAACCATTAAAGGAAGAGCTGTAGCAGAGTTCTTGGCTGAACATCCTATTGAGGGAGACCAGTTCAAATACAATTTCCCAGATGAAGATGTCATGGCCATAGCAGTACAGGGGTGGCAATTGTTCTTTGATAGGGCAATTAACAGTAAAGGGGCAGAAGCAGGGATCGTTCTTACAACCCTGGATGGTGAAAAGCTACCGTTAACCAAGAAGTTGAGGTACAAGGCTACCAATAATGAAGTGGAATATGAAGCTTGCATCTTTGGATTGGAAGCATTGCTTGCTCTAGGGGCAAAGACAGCAGAAATCTTTGGAGATTCTTCATTAGTAATTCATCAGATCAAAGGGGAATGGTCAGTTAAGGAAGAAAGGCTGTTACCTTATGTGAAGCATTTGAGGATGTTGAGTAGCCAGTTCGAGTCTTGCACCTTTCACTTCATCCCCAGGGATGAAAATAAATTGGCTGATGCTCTAGCGACATTAGTGTCCATGTGGGATAATCCAATAGGGGTTGCCATGAAACCCGTGCTAATCTCTAGCCCAGAAAAGCCTTGTTTTGAAGCTGAGCAGGTGATGGATGTTGGGGCCACCGATGGAAACCCTTGGTACTACGACGTTCAGAATTACTTGGAACGGTCAGTTTTTCCAGAAGAAGCCACCGAGAAAGACCAAAGGATGATTCAAAAGTTGTCCACTCAATTCATCAATGTAGAGGGCACTTTGTATAAAAGGCAAGCCGATGGTATCCAGTTAAGGTTTTTGGCGGAGAAAGAAGCTGAAAGAGTTATGGAAGAGGTTCATGCCAGAGTCTATGGAGCTCACATGAATGGCTTAGCCTTAGCAAAGAAGATCATGCGCCAAGGATTCTATTGGCTCACAATGGATACGGATTGTTCAAAATATGTGAAGCAATGCCAATTATGCTAGCAATACGCGAATTTGAGGCATGTGCCAGTTTCAGAGCTACATAATTTGACATCTCCATGGCCATTTGTAGCTTGGGGGATAGATATCATAGGCGAGATACATCCTACAGCTTCTAATGGGCACAGGTTCATCATAGTTGCCATTGATTATTTCACTAAGTGGGTCGAAGCTGAATCTTTCAAGAAGATTGATGCTAGGGATATGGCTAAGTTCATCGAGCGGAATTTGTTATGTAGATATGACCTCCCACACCATATTGTATCTGATAATGGGGTACAATTCTTCGCAGAAACTAAATGGATGCTTCAAAAGTATGGAATCCAGAATCATAAGTCTTCTCCTTACCGTCCTCAAGCTAATGGTGCGGTTGAAGCAGCGAACAATAATGTGAAAAGAATACTGGCCAAGATGGTTCAGAGCTATAAAGATTGGGCAGAAAAGCTACCTTTTGCACTATGGGGTTATAGAACCATGGTCAGAACCTCTATGGGAGCGATGCTTTTCTCTTTGGTATACGGAACCGAAGCAGTTCTGCCAGTTAAAATTGAGCTGAAATCTTTAAGGGTAGTCATGGAAGCCGAGATTCTAGAGACAGAATGGGCACAACAACGATTGTTGCAGTTGAATCTATTGGATGAAGATAGGTTGAGAGTCTATTATCACAATCAGGTTTATTAGAAGAGGTTACCTCGGTCCATTGGCAAGAAGGTACGAAAGCACCCATTGAAAGAAGGGGACCTGGTCTTTAAGATGATGAGGCCGATAGTGCCAGACATACGGGGAAAATTCAGGCCAACCTGGTAAGGTCCGTTCGTCTTAAAAAAGTTGCTAACAAAAGGGGCAGCGATCTTAGTGGACAGCGATGGGAATGAGTTTAAAGACCCGGTCAATGTCGATAGACTAAAAAGGTTCCATGGCTAAAGACCAGAAAATAAAAGGAAGAGAATAAATGCCCCGCAGGTCGAAAACCAAAAAAAGGTGGCCTTGCTAAAATTGGGCGCCTGTCAGGGTGAAAACCGAAAAAAGGCATCCTTGGCAAAAATTAAGGGCTGAGGGAAAATGTTCAATCGAGAAAACCCGAGAGGGCCGATTGATAACAGGAGTTTGATGCTTACAAGATCTATTCCGAGATTAGGTGTAGTCTTGTGCTTTTGAATTCTTGTTAAATAAGGATCATGTATGATGAAATCATATAGAAATGTACTCAATTTTGCAATGAATAAAATAATACAGTTTACATTTTCATTGTTCTTTTAGTGCTACCTTAAAAAGAAATATATCACTTATTCATCTAATGACTATTGTCTAATCATTCTGTCAGAAGGTGCCTAAGCAGATATGTGCTATTCATTCTTAGCGGAGGTTCTGATAATAGCCTTCTCTTGTAGTTCCTTAAAAAAAAAAAGAAACAAAAGAAAAGAAAAAGAAATCTAGAAAAAAGAAAAAAAAGGCCGTTAGAGATGAAAACCGTAACTGGCTCTCTAAGCAAAAGTTAGGCCAAAGGGCAGGATGAAAACCTGGAAATAGGCAGTCTGCCCTACGAAAAATGAAATAAATAAAATCCGCTGGATTGGGTTGGGTCCATTCCAGGCAAAAGTTAGGCACGGGGTTATGTGAAAATCCCTAAAGGGATACATTTCCCACAAAGAAAAGCTAGTGTGAAAATCCACAAGGGACGCACTACCTTTAAAACAATGACTTCCGATGCTTAGAGCAATAAGGCGGCATTACTTTGGATGGTTTCCCTTCAGCCAGATAGGGCATAATTCAGGACATGAGTCATAATCTCGGGCGTATGATCATTGACCGGGAGGCAAAGATGCACGCCTGACGGTTCTCTTTGAAGAGTTTATGGGTCAGAGTCCCTAAGTTAAGACGCTATTTCTAGTTCCTCAAAGGGCATGGTGAAGTAGCCAAGCCATATCCTCAACGGATCCTTAACCACTCAGGACATGGTCTATCTATTTTTGCATGCATTTCATACCATTCTTTAGAAAATATCTGCATATGGCCATTTACACTTGCATGCATAATCTATTGTATATATTACTGTGCACACAGCTTTGCAGGAAAAGTCCAAATGAAGGCCACACACATAAAAGCTAGTCAAGGACAGCAACGTTAGCACTTACCCTTGCTGGACAATCAGGTCAAGATAGAATCTACGCCGACAAATCTCCAAGACCTCTTAGGAGGCAATTCACCAGGGTCTTTTAAGAGACAAATCTCTTTTTCCTGCACTTTTAGTAGTCTGTAGCAGACTCGGTGCGGTCCTCTGAGGAGGACATCCCCTGCACTTTTAGTAATCTGTAGCAGACTCGGTGCAGTCCTCCTTTGCACTTTTTGTAGTCTGTAGCAGACTCGGTGCAATCCTCCCTTTGCGTTTTTTTATAGCCTGTAGTAGGCTCGGCACATTGCCATTTGCGGATGGCAGCTGCACCTTTTGTAGTCTATAGCAGACTCGGTGCAATCCTCCCTTTGCATTTTTTTGTAGCCTGTAGCAGGCTCGGCACATCGCCATTTGCGGATGGCAGCTCACTTTTTGTAGTCTGTAGCAGACTCGGTGCAGTCCTCCTTTGCACTTTTTGTAGTCTGTAGTAGACTCGGTGCAATCCTCCCTTTTCGTTTTGTGTAGTCTGTAGCAGACTCAGCCCATTGCCATTTGTGGATGGCAGCTGCACTTTTTGTAGTCTGTAGCAGACTCGGTGCCGTGCTCCTTTTGCACATTTTGTAGTCTGTAGCAGACTCGGTGCATTCCTCCTTTTGCGTTTTTTGTAGTCTGTAGCAGACTCGGCGCATCGCCATTTGCGGATGGCATCCTGCACTTTTAGTAGTTTGTGGCAGACTCGGTGCAGCCCTCTGAAGAGGACATTTCTCGTGTTTTATAAGTCTGTAGCAGACTCGGCACATCACCGTCTGAGGATGGTCCCTGGCACTTTGTAGTCTTGTCAGTGACTCAGTGCAACTCAAGAGGATGAATCACAACACTGTTCCCGAGGGAGCAGTCGGAAGGAGGCAGCCTCAGGTACGTGCTTCTTTCCCTTTCCTGAATTTTGGCTTACCTAGACACCCACACACTAGCCACCCCAAAATTGGGGGCAACTGTAGACACCGGGTCCCGAGTAGCATTGATCAGGATTACCCAATGATTAAATTAAGTGTGCCGATTTATAGGCAAGAAGAATGAAAGTTGGAAGTGATGATTTCCTTGTCGTTTTGATTTGTTCGGAATAAATAAAAATGTATCTTAAAAATGTTTAAAAATTTATTTTGGGGCAAAACAAGTGAGTTTTTAATTTTTTGTGTTTTATAGAAAATTTGAAAAAAAAAAAATTCGGCGATTGTCGCGCGCGGCAGCGAGTTGGGCACGCTCGCCCTCACGCCGGGCGCCGCACTGGGTGAGCGACGCCCTGAGCGTCGCGTGCGCGTGCGCGTGCGGGTGACACCTAGGGCATCGCACGCGCATTCTGCGCGCGAGCTGGGCGCAGCGACGCCCGTTCCACGCCCAGCTCACCCTCTGGTCACCCTTTTGCTGCCGATTTTGACATTTTTTGCTCAAAAATTCATTTTTCCTTCATTTCTTTTAAGGGAATTCAATGCTAAAACTTTTTATATTCCAAACCTTTGATTTTCTTTAGTTTTTTGGTTTTATTGAAATTAAAGCAATTTAATTTTTGATTAAAAAATCTGATTTTTTGGAGAGGAATAAAGGGAATTTTGGAAGGAAAATTGGTGGGATTTTTCTTTAGAAAAATTATTTTTCTTCTTCTTTTTTCTCTTAAGCAAATTCTCTCAAATTTTTTAAAGAATTTTTCCAAGAAGATTATCAAGGCAAAAAATAATAATTTTTGTTCTTGGTGACTTTCTTCTTTTCAATTAACAATTTTTTTTACTTTAGGACAAATAAATTAATTGTTTGTTCTTGGGTAAAAAATCACTTTTGACATTTTATTTTTCTGGTCATATTCTTCAAATCAAGACAAGAAATTGGATCTCCTTACCTTCATTTCATCAAACTAATTTTGGGGTTAATTATTCTTGGCTCCAATTTTAATTCAATTTTTATTTCCAATTAATTGGTGAACATGTAAATTCTTTTAGATCTTTTTTTGGTTTTGTAAATTCTTCTAGACTTTTTATCATGTAAATTCTATTAGTTCTATTAGTTTCTTCTTAGTTTTATGTTCTTATTTAATTGTTCATGTCATTATGCATGTTATTATTTTTCTATGACTATTGTCTTCACTTGATTATTAGTTTTTTTGGTATTATTATTATTATAATTTTTGTTGTTGTTGTTGTTGTTGTTATTTGCCATGTTTTAACATGTTTTATTAGTTTGCCATATATTATTTTATTCTTGCATGCTTAATTTGGGTTGTTCATATTCTTTGATTTCATTGTGTTTATTATTGTTATTATTATAATTGCAATTGTTAGTTTTATTATTATAATTTTTATTATCCTTGATTATTGCTATCATTTGATATCAGTATCATCATTATTATTAATATTATTATTTATATTTCTTATACATGCTGAATTTTGTGTTTATTTTCCTATGTGTTTTTATACATGCTGAATTTTATGTTTATTTTCTTATTTTTTTTGCATGTTGAATTTTATAATTATTATTTTATGTTTATGCATGTTGGTTTTTATCATCATTATTTTATGCTTGTTTATGCATGTTGAATTTTATTATTATCATGTTATTTTTTATGCATGCTAAATTGTTAATTAATTAGATTACATATTTTTATTATGTCATTTTAATTGATTTGTCACACAGATGCATTTTTATTTGCTTTCTTTTTATAGTATATTTCTAAATTAATTTTTTATTACTAACATTTTTTATTTTATTTCAATACTTATTTTTTTCATGTGTGAGTTGTTTAATGTCAAGTGGGAGCCCATGAAGATTTGAAGATCCATTTGGGAGATGATTTGTTAATTTTTTTATTATTTTCATCACTTTGCTTTCATTATTTTGTTTTTATGTAATATGTAATTTGTAATAAATTATTTCTTTATGCACGTTAATTAAAAAATCATAAAAATATTTATATTAATTAACTTGAATTTTTCTAAATAAAAATGGGACCAATGTCCTAGATTTTTCATCCAAAATAAATTGTCACTTTAAAAATTTTTTTCTTTAATTATGCATGTGAGGATCAATGTCCTCATCTTTAAGAAATAGCCCGGTTTATGTATGAATTGTATTTTATTTACCAATAGGGGTTGTATTCCGCCCCTAGTTTTATTGTAATTTATTTTTCTTTCATTTACTTTATTTACCGCTTTCATTATATGTTTGATATGCGCTTTAATTAAAATTGAATGAGAAAAGAGATGAAACAATAAATTCAAAACTCAATCATAAACTTAACCAAGGTATGAATAAATGGGAAGTCGTGAACCATCTCTGGTCTTTGGGCTCAACGAGGCGAGAGGACCATTTCAATGTTCCATTGGAATGGGACTTCCAAGACACCTCTTGTGTCCCGTAAAAAGGCTTTAATTTGCATAGTCCTAGGCTCCACGAGCCGAGAGTACCATCCTAATGTTCTATTAGGGTGGGGTCTCCAAGACACCTCTGCCTTGCCCAAAATGGACATAGCAACGCTGTCTTAGGCTCACTGAGGTTAGACGACCTTTTCCAATGTTCTATTAGGTGGCGACTCTAAGAAACCTCCTTGTTGCCTAAAATGGACGCACTTGTAATTTTTTACAAGTTTTAATGAACCTCTCCCGATTGCCCTAAAGGCAGACTTTTGGCTACGCGGTTCGGCGTGCGTCACAATATGTTTATATGAGTGCGTAGCGACCCAATATCCTCCCTAGGGGTATTAAGGCGTTACACTAGGAATGAAAATTATTTTAGTGGACCATTAAAAAGAATAAGTTATAAGGAGTCTGGTGGTATAATTTGGAGTGAAAATGAGGTCAAATAAGTCCCCGAAAGTCAAATTAAAGAAAGCCTCTAGTTCAGTTCAATAGTAACAAGGGCTTGACCAAACTTTGACTCAATTTTTAAAAATAGTAAATGAGCACTAAGTGGTGTATAGTGGGTTTTGTAAAGGCTTAAAATAATTTTTAGAAATTTTTGAGAGTAATAGATTAGCAAATTATGGTAGAACCGAACAGTGTTGAATCAGATCGATTTGAGTGAATCGGGCCTTAAATGGACTCCGTTTGAGCTAAAATTTTATAATGAGGCTAATTTTCGTATTTTAAGAATTAAGGAATGTGTTTGGAGTGAAAATAATTTGAGGAACTTATAGTTACCATTAAAAAGTGAAAAATGGCTTAAAAATTAAAAATTGGTTCAAACCGATTCGACCATGTAATGCCCCAAAAATTTCAGTGTTTTTATTTATTAATTTGACGCGTTAAAAATTCGTCAAATGTTGATTTTAACGCATAAGAGTGGAATTTTTCATTAAAGCTATGTAATTTAATTATTCAAAAAATTTTTGGTATATGCATATATGTATGTGTGTATAACGCATATTTACATGTAAATGGATGAGAAAATATTAAACCAAGGATAAAATAATAAATAGTATTAGATATACAAATAAATAATTTTTACATATGATAATATTTCTTATGGACTAAATTAACTAAATAAGGGAGAGTAAAATAAGCTAGAAATAATGGGATTTATGAGAAGAAAAAGAAAATAGAAAGAGAGAGGCACAAAATCGGTGAGTAGAACAGGGGAAAGAAAAAAGAAAGCAGAGACCGAGAGAGAGAGTGAGGGCGACGGCGGAGCACGGCGGGGGCAGCGAGGGAGGCGACATTCGACGGTGAGCAACGGGAAGAGACGTCGTCGCCGATCTCGGTGCTTCCTTCCCCCTCGTCGTGACGCCGTTCCAAGAGAGCGAGAGAGGAGCCGAAGCTTCCTCAGCGTTTTCCGGCGAGCTCCGACGGCGGACGACAACACGAGCAGCACCGTGAGATTCCTGGTGGCCAGACGAAGCTTCCGGTGGCCATGGATCTTCCTCACTCACCGGCGACAAGTAGATCGGAGGAGAAGAAAACCGAACCTACCGACGACGATTCCGGCGAAATGGAGGGCGTTTTCGGCGCGTGATCACCGGAAAAGGAACCCCGAGGCGTTGAGCTTCCTTCCAATGGTCTTGGTGACTCCGGTGGAGCTCCGGCGAATCTCCGACGACCACGAAAAGACCCAAAATATACAGAAAATAGGTATGTGGCCACCAAACTTATTTTTCTAAGTGATTGTTTCTCATAAATTAAAAATCATTGAGAATGATTTTACTGAACACAGAATGAGAACAATACGTTGAGGATTTTTGTTGAAATTTTGGCAGTGTTGTTATGGTTACTCAATTAAATGATAAATTTAGCTACGTTAATGAGTAATTAGTTGCATAAATTGAATTTATCAAATCATGGACAACTAGCTATTGAAAATGGATAAACTGTTATGGTAATGAGTTAGATAAACTCATAGATTATAGCTATAAGTTAATGTAACAATAGTATATGATGAGCAAAAGGTTTGGAATAATTAACTAGATAAATGGTTGCTTAAATTGAATCTGTTTGTTCAAAAAAAAAAAGCTAAGCTATATAAATATTTTGGATGTAAAGAGTTGGGTTGTATTAAATGCAATTGTTGTCCAAATGAGTTAATATGTTCGAATTTTGGAATTTAGGATAGATAATAATTTGAGATGATTGAAACTATAATTATACAATTAGGTAGTAATTGAGTTGTGATATATCGGTAATGGGAATTTTAGACTTGTAAATTTTCTTGTCTTCAGTTTATACACATTATGCTAAATACTAAATTCTTCATAGACTTGATTAGTTGATTAATTAGCAGGACTAATATGATCCTAATAATAAAAAAAAAACTGACATACATAATTAATAAGAATAAGAGTTTGATTAAATGCCGATGTAACATACTGAGAAACTTGGAAATTAACTATATGTTTTGAGTGACTAATAAAGCATGAAAGTAAAACATAAAAAGGAAGGAAATTGGTTCAGTTTTAGTGATTTAAAAGAGATTCAATTTAAGTGAAGGGTTAGTTGGAATTCATGAAATAAGGAACATGGATATTTGTTTGATTATTTTGATGTATTGTATTGTGTTTAAACATTAAAATAGTATTAAATTAGAAATAAATGTGTATTTTTATCGGATGAATTTCTGTTAAATTAAGATGTATGCGTTAAATTAAGGCATAATTATTGTGAAAAAGATATGGTTAGTGATAAGTTGAGATTTTAAGGCTATCATCTAAGCATAAACTGTTAATTCCTCCTAATGTGTGTGCGTGTGTGTGTATATATATATATATATACACGTATGTCTATATTTGGATGCTAAATGTTTGCATGAACTAGTAAATTAGTTTGTGAATAATACGTTGCTGGTTTTATTTGATTTGTTGGCTGTATTGATGAGTTTTGGCATAGTTGATTTGAGATTAAATTAAGACTTACAGAATTTTGGGTTGAATGAAAAGAATTGGAAAATTGGTTGTAACTGGAAAACTAGAACAGTAATTGTAAATGGAAGAAATATAAGAAGTTTAATAAAATGTGTGAAAAACATTGAGTACCTATATAACAGTAAGGTATTATGGGTTCTATATGAGATAAACTTAAATTAATGAAATAAATGGAGGAGAATGAGAATGGAAAGAAAGGGTGGTGGCTGAACGTATACTCGCATATTTGAGATATGTTATAACTGTTAATGCATTTTAACTAATATAAACATGATTAATGGCTTGCTGTGAAGCAAAATCAGTGGAATGTGATAAGTAAATGAAATTGTATGAGAAAATGATGATGGATGATACCGGGATTATTTCTGAAAAATTTAATTGAAATGTATATTGATCTTATTTTATGTAAAGATCAAAGTTTTGATTTATTTAAATAATATTCAATAATGTGGCCCTATTTGATGAGCTGGTTGTCAAGTCTAGTTCAGGATATAGTGGCTAGCCATAGGGACATAAGACCGCGGGTGTGAGCATGGCGACTCACTTTTTAGTAGGCCAATGATGGTCCTACTTCTGTATCTGAATATCACTTTTTAGTAGGCCAATGATGGTACTACTTCTGTATTCGAATATCTGTATCTGAATATCCGAAGTGTACTGTTTTGTATTAAAAGACAGTGGTGGTCACACAGGACTCCACTGGTATCTGAAAGACTGGGGGTAATCCTTTGGGGTTTTGGGGTTCCTTCAGGTTTAAAGACTGGGGTGATCTCTCAGAGATCTCTCCAGGTTATTGTGAACTCTTAGGGGTTCACATCCCGTTTATCCTGTACTTAGAGTCTGCCAGCATTGTACTATGGGCAAAACAATAAATTGCAAAGTGAATTTATGAATGTGAAATAATTGTGTGAATCAAGAAATTTAATGATGAATAAATGAAGTGAGATAAACTGGTGGGTTTAAATAATAAATTTATAATCCATATTAAATGTATAACTTAAGAAGTTAGATGGCAAGTGTGAAAGTAAATGTGGATTAAGAAGCCATAAAGTAACTTTATAACAGAAGTAAAGTTGAAGGATAAAATAGTACAACTGCTAAAGGGGTGCTAATTAGTAGATAAGAGTGAAATTTAAAGTTATATATATATGTGTATATGTATATATTGATAAAGCTGATGGTTCTGTGATAAAAATTCTAATTGAGTAAATGATATCAGTAAATGATCCTATGAAATTAATAATTTAATGAAGTAGCTTTATGTATGTAAATAAACTTCATAATCGCCAGTGTGTGTTACATACATGTATAGTGTGTGTTACATACATGTATATATATATATTAGCTGGTATTACTGACTAGATGAAAGCTATAATAATTGTCATGTAGAAATGAAATATTAACTGCTATGTCAGAAGTATATTAGCTGTTTAATAATTCATGGAATTTGCTTAGCGATGCATGATAAGCTTGTTTTGTACATTGTCAAAATGTTAGGAAATTTCAGTTATGGATTTGGAAACTTGAATATGCAAGTTTAAGAAATTTCAGCATTTTTAAAAGAATATTGAATATTTTGCATAAATATGGTTTTATCTTGCAAATCATTCATATTTAATTTTGAGTTAAATAGCTATTGGTATATTATTATAAAGTATTATATTGATTATGAAAAGAAAAAGTAATTTGCGATATTAATGTATGAATGATCACTTATATGGGTATATATTATATTATGCCTTGGATAAGTAAATTTGGTAGTCACCACTAAGCATAAAGCTTAGCGCGTGGTTTATCCTCGCGCAGGTATAAGACAGGAATCGAGTGAATATCAGCACCATTCTAAAGGAGGAATGTTGAATGGTAAGCATGACAAGCAGGTGATGGGAATGAAATTTTTGAGAATTGATAATTTGATCCTGGTTGTGATTTGGCATGTACACTACATAGATAATTAGGATACTATTGTATCAAAGAATTTGTATTAGATAATTATTTATAGTTGATAGATGATGTATTATTATAATAGCTTTGTATTTTGTATAATTGATGTAAATAGTGAGCTGATGACATTATGAGTTATTATATAAGTATGTGATTGGAATTAAATTGGAGGATGGGCAAAATTGTGTTGGAGTTTGAATTGGAGTAGGACGGATGAATATGTATGTGATTATAGAAGTGTAAACACTTTCTGTTTACAGGGGGATAGACAATATTATAGAGGAGGCTCTGCCGAAATTTCGGTAGAATTTAAGTAGCCTATTTAAGAATGATTGTGTGATTAGTAAAGTTTAATAGTGATAAAAAAAAAATTTACCCGGATCTTCGTAATGATTTTAAGAATAGTTTAAGACAATTAAGTTATTATGTACAGTGAAAAGGGTGTTACAGACCACCTCGGTTTGACCTAGTTCGGTTCAAATTACACCTATAAATAACCCCCAAGACCAGATTTCTCTAAAGAAATCCCTAGATAAACTGACCTTCTCCTCTCCTTTGGCCTAAGTGAATTTCTTCCTTTCTTTTCCATTTTTCTTCCATTTTCTCTCCATCTCTCCTCAATACTAAGCCTCCTAATCAAATTTAAGCCTCTTTAAAATCTGTTGATAGTGAATGGAGTCCATTTGGAGTGCTAGAAGTGGGATAAAATAAGTGAAAAAGTTTATGTGTCAAATTGAGGTATATAAAGTTGCTATTTTTAAATTGGTTTAAAGGTTCAAATAGGTATTTTAGGATGTCTAGAGTATGTTTATGTAATTTTTTTGCATAAAGGAAGCAAATTTATGGTAATTACTTTGATGTTTATATTCGGCCACTATTGGAGCATAAGGAAAGTGATGATGTTTCAAGGAGCTAAGGCATGAAAAACATGCTTAAGATGTGGAGAACAAGAAAATAAGATTAGTGGATACAATATCCTTCTTTTTCCATTGAAAAAGTATGATTTTATGCTATGTTTATATTGTATGTATGTGATTTATGCATGTTGAATTGAAAAAAATTTGATAAACATGTTTAAGAAGGCTAAAAATGATATTATGAATGATTAAAATGGAAAGAAATAAATCATATACCATAGATACCATGTAGGTATACCTTAGTATACAAGGGTATACTTTAGTGATTAATGCAAATAAATGGTATATTTGTGATGTATAACAAGTAATTTAGTTAATTGAGTGATTAGATGAAAGAAAACTAAGTGAAATGGTATGGACACACCTTGGCCGAATGGAATAGGTTAGGGTAATTTAGTATACTTTGATAATTGATTAAGTGTAATGGCATAAAATGACATTAGAATGATAATAGAGTGTGTTTTAAGTTAATGGGAACAAATGGAATTTAATTGAAATAATTTGGTATGATAATCTAATATGTATAAAGTAAAAATATTGACATGTATAATGTAAATTGTGTAAAATGTTATGTTTAATGTTAATATGGGATAATAAGTGAGGTAGAAGTGATTAATGTTTAAAATGAGAAATTTTAAAGTATAGTGCAAGTGATGGCCGAATGAGTATATTGATAATCTTCTAATTAATTTTGTGACATTGGTAATAGAAACATTTAAAAATAAATGTCTAAATGAAATGGAGTGTAAAATAAATTAGTTAGAATTTTTAATTATTTAATTGAATATTTTATATGTTGAATGTACATTATTTCTAAAGTGAATGTTATAGGTTATGATATATTAAAGTAAAGAAATAACATAATTAATCTTAAAATTGAATAATAAGTGTATTAAAATGTAATTAATGGAAAAAGAGTGAAGTAAAAATGATTATTATATGGTTAAATGAACTCAGTGGCATAATTGAAGATATAAATGATAAATATATGAAATGGAAGTGAATTATAAATGATATGTAAATTTTAAAGTGAAGTGTATTTGATGATCAAATGGTATATGTTGATATATTAAGTGATATAAGTGAAAATTTGATATTATTTGCCCTTACTAATAGTCTGGTAGTAAAATCTAGTCCAGGATATAATTGGTTAGCTATAGGAATTTCACACCACGGTCCGAGTCATGGTGACTCGCTATCGATAGGTCAATGACGGTCTATCTCAGTGTAGTGTTCAGTGTTTATAGTGATTAGTGTTGAGTGGTTCCTTTGGGATCATTCTATAGTGTAGTGGATCTATGGGATCCACGTCCCGCATATCCAGTTCGTAAATTTCTACCGGGTGTATATTAGGGGCAATATAGTAATTATGCATAAGATTGAGACATTATGATAAAATGCATTTAAATTGATTAAAATAGTGATAAATAAGAAAATAAATGAAAATGGGACTAAATTTGAAGAAATAGAAAATTTAGGGGCAAAATTATAATTTTACACTCAAGAGTGAAAATAAGTGATAATTAATTGAAAAGTGTAAATAAAATAATAATAGTATAAAGAAATTAAGATATAGGGGCTAAAAGGTAATTTGATGTAAAAATAGTAAATTAGAGACTAAAATGTAATTTGGTAGGTTATGTACTGATTAAGATAAAAGAAATGTGTAAATAAGGGTATTTTAGTAAATAATGTAAAATTGGGGACATAATCGTAAATTTTGTAAAAAGTTGAGGACCTAAATGTAATTTTATAAATGAATAGCTAATTAAAGGATTTAAGTGTAACTATTGACTAATGTAAGTATCTAAATGGATAAATGATTTAAATGAGTGGTTTGAGGACTAAGTTAAAGAAATGAAAAGTGTAGGGGTAAGATAGTAATTTTAGTGTATAATTGAGATAATAAGAGTTATTAAATAGAAAAGTGTAATTAAATGATTAATAATGTAATTTGATTTCGTGCTAGGGACTAAAATGAAAACTGATATGAAAGTATTATTGGAAGGGCTAAAAAGTAAATTTGTACGTTAATAATAAATTAAAAGTGAAATTAAGAATAATTAGTGACGTAAATGTGATTATAATGAAAATAAAGGGGCAAAGTTAGAATTTAGGGGAAAAATAAAGATTAAAATGTAATTTGATTTTTAAAAATGATATGGAAGGACTAAATGGTAATTTGTAGATCACATGATAAATAAATGTAAGAATAAGATTAACTAGTGGCATTTTTATAAATACAAGACAATTAAAGGAAAAATCGTAATTTAATAAAAGTTTAGGAACCTAATTGTAAATTTACAATAGTAAGGATAATTAAGGGATTAAAGTGGAATTAATCATTAAAATAAATATTAAATGCATGGTTGATAATTAATGAATAAATAGTCAATGAAAATGGAATATTATGGTATAAATAATTATTAAGTGAATATTGGTTTTAATTGATTTAATATATATATAATTGGGTATGTGTGTGTGTAATTTAATTAAGTTTATATAGTGACATAATTGTAATTAAGAAATAATGAAGGGCAAAAATGTGAAGTAGTGGCATTATTGTGAATAAGTGAAAAATAAGGGATTTAACTTTAAGGGTAATTGATCTTAATAGTGCCAATATAAGGACCTAATCATACATTAATAAGTGGATAAACTATTAAATGAAATTATCATACATTAATTTGGATATATTATTGCAAGTTAAGAAATGAAAGTAGAAATAAAAAAATCTAACTAATAAGAATAATATTGATAATGATAATAAAGTGACATGGAAGGGTAATGTAATGGCCGGAAATGTACCCTAGTTGTAATTGGTATAATTGGACTAACTCAAGGTGTAACGTGGACTTGACTGTAATGAAAGAGGGACTTAATTGAATAACTAAAGGAAAGTTAAGTGGCCAAGTTGTAAGTTTGCATCATTAAGCTAATTGTGGATTAACTAACATTTAAGTGGAGATTAACTAATTGATTGAGGGGCAGAAATGTGAGTGGAATCCGGGTGGCACTTCATTGTGCTGCCGCCACCACCATCTTTATGCAATATATAGAATTGAGGAGAGAGAAAGGGGCCATTACTTGCTTGAAGTTCAGCCATTCTCTCTTTCATCAATTTCTGCTTCTCCTTCATTCTTCATCCGTGGGTTTCTTATGAGTTTCCAATTGATTTCATAAATTCTGTTATAGTAATCAAGTTAATTGAAGGGTAGACTAAGTTGTTGCATTTGAAAGGTAAGTGATCAATTACTTGTTCTATTTTCTACTCTTTCTGGTTTTGGTTTGATGTGGATTGTGGATTGATGAGTTGTGTCCAATTCTGGAAAATTGGAATGGTATTTGTAGAGGAAGGAGTAAAGAAAGACAAGGGAAAGGCAAAAATCGGAGAAGCAAGTGCTCAGTGAATATTAGGAGCATAGGTGACAAGGTTGGGAACTAACCCTATAAAGGTGTTGGCATGTTTTGTAATTGCTTGCATAATTTGATTAAGCATGAGCTAAATTAGTAGTAGGAATCCCTAAACATGTAAATGAATGAGTTGATTAGGTTTAAAGACCAAAAGTTATATCTTGTGGAATAGGCTAGAGGCTATTGTTGTGTTTATGATATTTGAATGGAATGTTAAGTATTGAGCTATGTAAGTGTGCTATTTGAATGGTGTGGAAGTGGTTGTGATTTGTGTTCAATTGAGTAAGTTTGGGTTAATGGAAATCAGGTATGTGTTAATTGTTATTGCTGTAAAATGAGTTGGTTTGAATGACAAAAGAGAATGAGCCTTGAGGTCTTGAAAGTGATATGAGAATTGAGACTTTTGCATAGGTCACAGTGACAACCAAATGGTTGTGACCGTGAGGTATGCAGGAGCTCCATTTTGCCTGACTGAGCATGGCATGTCACGGTGACAGCCAAATTGGTTGTGACCATGAGGTGCCAAAGTTTGCATTCTGCCTGCAAGTGTGAAGTATCTCACGGTGGCAACCAAAATGGTTGTGACCGTAAGATACCTCATTTTACATTCTGTTTGGGAGTGCATGGTATGTAATGCTGGTAACCAAAATGGTTGTGACCGTGAGATACCTCATTTTTGCATTATGTTTTGAAGACCTCAGTATGTCACGGTGACAACCAAATTGGTTGTGACCATGAGGTACCTTGGCTTGCTTTCTATTTTGAAGACTTCAGTATGTCACGGTGACAACCAAATTGGTTGTGACCGTGAGGTACCCTGTTTTGGCAAGTAACCCTTGTTCATTTTGGCTTGTTAATTGTGTTGCCTCTAATGAAGCTTGTGGCTATTTTATATGAGCATGATATCAGGGTTATATGAAGCAAATATACATATAAATATGAGGATTAAAGAATGCAAATACTTGTTGGTTAATGATTTAATTACAAGTTATCCAAGAGTTATAAGATGTATAAACGAATAATGTGGATTTGTTAATGCCTTTTTAAATATGCGAAGTGAAGAATTTGGTGTTGGTTTATGTATGTGCTATTGGATTAACAACTATGAAACCAACAATGAAATTAATCAACTTTAGCCTGCGAGTCAAGTAGTGGATAGATAGGCATGCCTATAGGGTCAAGTGCTATAGCCCAATGCATCTGATTCCTCTGGAATCACAATGAAAAATAAATCGTTGCTGGATTCTTTAATGTGAAATATTGATCTTGTTGAGTTACTGTACCTTAGGGTACAAATGCGTATATGTGTATCCACGGATACAATGAAATCATAGTACCTCAGGGGTACCAATGTGATACCCGTTATCCGCGTCTTTGAATTGCAGGCAAACCTAAATATAAAAGATAAAGATAATCTTAATGGTTAAATTGATGTGTGAATGCTTTGTAGTTGATGAATCTATGTCAACCTATGTATGCTTTTCAGACATGTTTTTAAGTAGTTGTATATGCCAATCAATGCATGCTTTAGGAAAATATGAATTAGTGACAATACTGTGGGTAAAATGATATATATGTGTTTTGGACTTGTAGGCCTAAGCATGATTCTAACATGATGCATGTCTAATATTAATGCTATGTTTGAGCCTGTAAATTATATATGTGTTCCCCACTAAGCATTATCGCTTAGCACGGATTTCTTTTCTAATCCGTGCAGGTACAGATGCAAGGTGAGATTGGAAGGACGAGTCCGCATTGTCGACGGTCAACACTAGGAATACTCATAGTGTAGGTTTTGGGGTTCGGCAATGTATTCTATATGTTTTGTATGTAATATTTGACTAAACAGAAATATGTAAAGCTAATATAACTAAGTATTGTAAACTTAATGAATGCCTGTATATACATGTAAGTATGTGAGTATGATGGATGGCATGGGAACTTGTAATATATGATGCATGAGAATGTATGTTGATGATGAAATTTTATTATTCAGATTTTTGGTATGAGGTTTTAGATAGTGAACTGTAGATTGAGTTTCTGTGTGTAACGAGCGTTCTTGACTGCATTAGCTGAGCTAACCTAGTGGTTGGGAATGGGCGTTACAGGTAAATTAGTAAGTATGAAGAATGTGAAGAACTTTAGTGAATTTAAACTATAGTGTATGGATATTGAGTAAAATTAAAAAGGGCTAATGGGACTAATTGTATAGTCTACCAAATAAAATATAACAAAAGTATTTAAATAATTATATTGGGGAATAATAAATGTAAAGATCATAGTAAAATATAGTAGTTTGGCCATAATTTAAAATTGATATCATTGTGAATGTGTAGGGAATTGTTAGTGTGAATAATAATATTGATAATAATGTCATTAATGATAGTAATAGTTTTGATCTAGAAAAGTAAAAGAGTAATGATAGAAATAATAAGTGTCTAGATAAGTCAGTAATTTTTATTCTAGCATTAATAATTCAGGAATATATTTCGAAGTACTGTTAATTGAAATTAAGTAAACTATATATGATTTGAACAAGTGGAAAATATTAGTGCAACTATAAAATGCAAGAGGGTTAGTGTAATTAAAGGAAAAGTAAAAGAGTCGTTAAGGACATAAAGAAAGTAAAAATGTTAAATTGGTACTGCCAAAATTTACATTAACGACTGTTCTAATAAGTGATTATATGACTATTGATGTGCACAAGTATAGATTTTAAAAATAGATAAAGTGATAATAAGCATTGTTATTTAATAGACCGAAGGTAGTGTTAGAATTGTCAGGATTAATAGTGCACATAATAATGACACTGTTAATAGAATTGAAAATGTTAAAGGATAGTTAGAGAAAAGGAAACAAAAGATATAATAAAGATAAATGATCAAAGTAAAGAATTGATACTCAAATAGTGGGATTAAGGAAATACATTTATATGTACATGCAAATAGTTATAGTTATGAAAAATTTAGAATATGTATCTACCACTGAGCATTTTTAATGCTCAGTGCTTAGAGTGTTACTGTGTGCAGATTATAGTAAACTTTAATGTGGCTGAAGATTTATCGATGGTCGAAGGAAGTTTCGATAGCAAGGATAAAAAGGATTGGCATGGCATGTATACGGTCGCAGTAAGCGAAGGGGAAGATGCATGGTATAAGTATATTAATTTGTGTGTTAGTGTAACTGTTATGTTATAATATATATATGATTGTTATTGTTGTAAAAAAAAATAATTCCCTGATTGTTAAGTGCATTTGTAGTGCATTTCATTGTAGTGCTGTGACATTCGATATCCGTACTATCTATGGGTATAAAGTGTTACAGTAGTACACTGACTTGCACTAGCACACAAATTAATATACTTACACTATGCATCTTTGCCTTCGCCTAATCCTACTGTGACCGTATACATGCCATGCCAATCCTTTTTATCCTTGCTGTCGAAACTTCCTTCTCTCATCGCTAAATCTTCGTTCATATCAAAATCTACTATAACCTACGCGCAGTAACACTCGACGCGCTGAGCATTAAAAATACCCATTGGTGGATACATATCCTATATAACACCCCAATACCCCCTAGGAGGATACCGGGGTTATCATGCACTCACAAACGAATACGCATACAAACATACAATATTGCAGAAGGGAAAATGAGAATCACAAAGCAAAAACATACTTGAAATATATAATTTTTAAACTATACAGATTATAAAACATCATTGTTCAATATAACAAAATGTTTGTCCAAATTACATATTCATAATTACTATTAACATTTACACCTCATTTACTATATTTTCCTTTAAAAAATATTATATTACTGATTACATGAGAAACTCTATCATACACAAAAAAACTCCACTCAAGCACTAACTCCTAGTGGCCTGCTGATGTGCAAAACTCTGAACTAAACCTATAACATGCACAGGAAAACACCCGTGCTAAACGATAACTCTTAGTGGGGATTGTAATAGTGAGAATGTATATTCTACTTCAAATGGAAAATGTACAGGTATTTATACAATGTACTAAGGGTAAATTAGGAAAAATAAAATCCCTATAATTATGCTAAATCCCTATGATTATGCTAATCTACAACCATATTACAGCTATATTAGTTGACACTCCCCCTCAAGCTGGAGCATAGATATTGATCATGCCCAGCTTGTTACAATTATAGTCGATTCGATTCCCAGGTAAAGCTTTAGTGAATACATCAGCTAATTGACTCCCCGTTCTAACATATGAAGTTGAGATTGATCCATCTTCTATCTTTTCCCGAGTGAAATGACAGTCGACTTCTATATGTTTGGTTCTCTCATGAAACACCGGATTATTTGCAATATGAATAGCTGCTTGGTTATCACACCATAAGTTCATTGGTTTAGACTGAACAAACCCAATCTCCCCAAGTAAATGACGTAGCCAAATAAGTTCACAAGTAGTCTGTGCCATAGCTCTATATTCAGATTCTGCACTTGATCGAGATACAACACGTTGTTTCTTACTCTTCCAAGAAACAAGATTACCTCCAACAAAAACACAGTAACCAGTGGTAGATCGTCTGTCTGAAAGATCTCCTGCATAATCTGCATCTGTGAAGCCTTCTATAATGTGGTGACCATGATTTCGATATAAGATGCCACGCCCTGGTGCACCTTTTAGATATCTCAAAACATGTACAACAGCATCCCAGTGTGACGTTCTAGGAGATGACATAAACTGACTAACAACACTTACTGGAAAAGCAATGTCAGGACGAGTGATAGTAAGATAGTTCAACTTTCCTACAATTTTTCTATACTTCTCAGGATTCTCAAACAAGTTTCCATCTTCAGCCTTAAACTTTACATTTGGTATCATAGGCGCATCGCATGCTTTTGCCTCAATAAAACCAGTATCATTTAATAAATCCAGGCAATATTTTCTCTGAGATAGATAGATTCCTTTATTACTGCGAGAAACTTCAATCCCTAAGAAATATTTCAATGGTCCTAAATCTTTTGTTTGAAATTGAGTCCCAAGGAAAGCTTTCAACCTCGTGATCCCAGCTTCGTCACTTCCAGTTATTACTATATCATCCACATACACAACCAACAATATGCACCCAGAACTAGATGATGTAAAGAACACTGAGTGATCATATGCACTTCTCTGTAGGCCAAATTCAATCACAACTGTACTGAATCTCCCAAACCAAGCACGTGGAGACTGCTTCAAACCATACAAAGACTTTCTTAATTTGCACACCTTCCCTGACTCCCCCTGAGCAATAAAACCAGGTGGTTGCTCCATGTAAACTTCTTCACTCAAATCCCCATGCAAGAATGCATTCTTCACATCAAGTTGATGTAATGACCAACCATAATTAGCAGCCAAGGAGATAAACAATCGAACAGAAGAAAGTTTCGCAACTGGAGAAAAGGTCTCTGAATAATCCACTCCATATGTTTGTGCATATCTTTTAGCAACCAATCGAGCTTTTAATCGAGCAACAGAACCATCAGGATTTATTTTAACAGTAAACACCCACTTACAACCAATGGCCTTTTTCTGAGAGGGTAAAGGCATAAGATCCCATGTACGATTCTTTTCTAAGGCCATCATCTCTTCTTTCATTGCGGCTAGCCAACCATCATGAGCTAAGGCTTCAGTAAGGGACGTGGGAATGGCAATAGAGTCTAAGGAAGCTACAAAAGACTTTGAAGAAGGAGATAAAGCATGGTAAGATACAAAAGAAGAAACAGGATAAGTACATGTTCGTTTACCTTTGCGAAGAGCAATAGGAAGGTCAAGGCTAGCATCTGGTTGAGATAGAGAATCTGAAGACGAAGCAGGAGGTGTCTCTATAGTATGGTGCATACGCCGAGAATAAACTTGACGAATAACAGGTCGAGATGGAGGAGAAACAACCTGTTCATTGACAGTATAAATCAGAAAATCGTCCCCTGAATCACTAGAGAGCGAAGGAGAGGACACAGGAGAACCAAAGAAGGGTGTATGCTCAAAAAATGTAACATCAGCAGATACTAAATAATGACCTAAAGAAGGAGAGTAACAGCGATACCCTTTTTGTTCTCGAGAGTATCCCATAAACACACACTTAAGAGATTTAGGATCTAATTTTGAAACTTGAGGTCGCATATCTTGAACAAAACAGGTACTCCCAAAAATTCGAGGAGGAAGATGAAATAGTGTAGATGAGGGAAAAAGAAGAGAATACGGAATCTGCCCGTCAAGAACCGAAGAAGGCATTCTGTTGATAAGAAAACAAGCAGTGGAAACAGCATCGATCCAAAAGGCTTTAGGAACCTGCATATGAAACATTAAAGCCCGAGCAACTTCTAATAAGTGACGGTTCTTCCGCTCAGCTATACCATTCTGCTGAGGGGTAACAATACAAGAAGACTGATGAATAATACCATGCTGAGAGAGATAAGATTTAAAAGAGTGGGAAATATATTCTTTAGCATTATCACTTCTCAAAATACAAATGGATTTATTGAATTGAGTTCTAATTTCAGCATGAAAAGCACAAAATATAGTAAACAACTCAGAACGAGATTTCATAGGATAAAGCCAAGTAACTCTAGAATAATCATCAATAAATGTCACAAAATAACGAAAACCAAGTTTGGAAGTAACAGGACAAGGACCCCATATATCAGTATGAACTAAGGAAAAAGAGGACGCAACACGTTTATTTAGTCTAGGAGAATAAGATACTCTATGGTGTTTAGCAAATTGACAAGCTTCACACTCTAAAGTAGATTCTCGTTTAAGACTAGGACATAACTTTTGTAAAATTGAAAGAGGAGGATGACCAAAACGACAATGAAGCTGCAAAAGAGAAGACGAGCTTGTGCACGCAATGGATCGAGGTATAAGTCCAGAAGTTGATTCAAGAGCATACAAGCCATTCACCAGACACCCTTTACCAAGAATCTGCTTCGTCCCAAGATCCTGAAAAAGGCAATAATTGGGATAGAAAATAACACAACAGTTAAGATTTTGGGTAATTTGGCTAACAGATAACAAGTTAAAGGGGAATGATGATAAACATAAAACAGATGATAATGGAAGAGAGTTTGTTGGGTTTGCTGTCCCACGTCCAATTACAGAAGCAGTAGATCCATTTGCCAAAGTAACACACGGTAAATTATCAGTAGAAGTGAAAGAAGAGAGAATACCTGTGTTGCCAGTCATATGATCAGTAGCACCTGAGTCAATAACCCAACTTCGAGATGAGGTGGAAAGACAAGCAGTGGGATTACCTTTATTAACCAAAGCTGATATCCCAGAAGATAACTGTTGTGAATCATCAGTGGCAGTTAAACGAGCATACTCATCTGCTGAAATGGTGACAGATGGCTGCGGAATTGGTAGGATGCCATCTTGAGTAGCTACATTCGCAAATTTTTTATTATTCATTTGTCCTGAATTCTTGGGAGGCTTTCCATGCAACTTCCAACAATTCTTCTTTATGTGCCCTTCAACTCCACAATAATGACATGTACGAGAGTTACTACTATTTCCAGAAAAGGAACTACTATTATTTCCACCTTTACCTCCGCGATTACTATTCGAAACATTAGTAACCAAAGCCATTGTATTATTGGGCACCATACCAGAATGCAAGTCACCATCTTTACAAACTCGAAGCAACCGAGCATAAACCTCAGTAAAAGAAGGAAGTGACTCACCAGTTAGCAATTGTGTGCGTGCCACATCATATTCAGAACCCAACTCTGCTAAGAAACACTGTACCACTATCTGCTCCTCTTGTTCTTGCATTTGTTTAATGTCAGCAACAATAGGAAACATAGCCCGCTTTTCTTCAAACGCTTGTTTTACTTCAGTATAATACTGGAATAGAGAGCGACCTTTTTGCTCGGCTCGATATATTTTCAGCAATAAATCATGAATACGAGACATATCTTGTTTGCAAGCATACAAAAATTCTAGATATTCCCATAATTCTTTTACACTCTCACAGTGACTCACAACATCATCAACAGTGGGATCTAAAGTATTCTGAATTTGATTAAACAACTTATAATCCTCCATTAACCATTTCTTTCGATTAATAACATCATCCTTAACTGGTGGATTACCAGTTAAGTGATCCTCTAAATCTACACTAGTAACAAATCTACGAATAGTTCTTTTCCATTGGGCATAATTATTACTTCCAGTCAATTTTCTATCCGTAATTTTAGAAGACCCAATCATAATTTCAGTAACTGTCTTCTTATCACTGCTCTCATCCATTTAAACCAATTGCAAATAAACTTGTTGAATGAAATTAGCAGATAATGCAGCAAACAAAATTCAATATACCCAACTCAAATTAACAGCCAACGCTTCTCAATTATTTAGGGAAATAAATGACTAAAGAGACTGAATCTTTTAAGATCAGAACCTCGTTACCAAATGAGCAGCGCTAGAGTAGACCTGGCGTTGTTGAGCGGAAGAAGCAAGCACCCTCAAATAGAGGAGATCACCCCAAGATGACACCGGATCCAGGCCGAAAATAACAGGGCGACGCCGGAGATGAAGTCGAAGGTCCAACCGACACGCCACGCGATCCCACTCGCCGGCGCGTGAGGAAGAGCAGTGAGAACGGAGCGGCGCGTGAGGCCCACTCGCGGCTCTGATGGTCACCGGAAAAAGGTGGAATGGCCGGAATTACGGAGGCGCTCCTCCCTGAGGTGGCGGTGAGGTAAACTGATCACCAGAAGACGTGACCCTAAGGAGCAGAACTTGTGAGGAAGAGCAGTGAGCTTCGAATGGCACGTGAGGTCCACTCGTGGCTTCGATGGTCACCGGAAATTGGGCAGAGGCCGGACTGATGGAGGCGAACCTCCCTGTGGTGGCGGTGAGAGAGGCTGGTCACCTGAAGTTGTGACCCTAAGAAACAGAACAGGATCTTCAACTGAGATCCAAAAATTACAGAGGAAGAAATCTAATACCGGCGAGAGGAAATCGCAAACCTCAAAACAGGAACCCTAAGGCTCTGATACCATGTAATAGTGAGAATGTATATTCTACTTCAAATGGAAAATGTACAGGTATTTATACAATGTACTAAGGGTAAATTAGGAAAAATAAAATCCCTATAATTATGCTAAATCCCTATGATTATGCTAATCTACAACCATATTACAGCTATATTAGTTGACAGGGATAAACAAAATAAAGGACTTCTACCGAAATCACAAGTATAATACATACTACATATCAATAGCCATGCAAATATCATATACGATAAGTGATACATTTCACTAACTCATATGTATGTTCATATTTTTGTGCATTTAACATGCTATTATCATTTCATGTAAAGGCATAAACATGTAGAAACTTCCAGTGCAACTCATATACAATACTGGACATTAAATGTAACACCCCAAAACGGGCCTAATCGGAATGTGCATGCCAAGTTGGGACGAATGAGGGTATTTCGGTAATTAGTGTATATGAAATTGGATTTATTAAGGACTTAATTGAAGAGATTAAATTAATAAGATGGTAAGTGAGGAGGATTATCTAGTGTGCATGTATATGTATGGTGTTTGAGTGTATGAAGCCAAGATATCTATGAGTGAGAGCCAATAAAATTGTGCTAACTGGGCTTGTAATATTATGATATGTGGACCTATAGGAAGTGGACAAGTGGATTTGGTAGGTGTGCATTTAGTGTAAAAGAAAGAAAAAGTGAGAGTGAGAGAAGGTAGGGCAGAAGTTCACGTTTCTGCCCTCTCTTCCTCCCCATTCTCCATTTTCTTTTCCTTTCTTTCCCGTTTCTTGCTCAATCTCTTGGTTTTGAGTGAGTTAGAGTTGATTTGGTAGAGCTTGGGGAGCATGATTGAAGAGGTAAGCGGTTAGGGTTTGGTTATTCATGCTTTGATCTTCTTCTCCTTCTAGGTTTGCTTTTGATTTTGGATCTAGGGTGTGGATTAAGAGTAATTCTTTGGGTTTTGATTTGTGCAAGCTTTGGTTGGCAAGAGGAAGCTCAAGGGCAAGGAAAAGATTGAGGATTAAAGCTTGAAGAAGCGTGGGTTGTGCTTCAAAAGAGGTTTGGGAGTTGTCTCAGCTCTTTCTCTATTTCTAGGAACAAGTTTGTATGTATGTGTATTTGTGTTTAATTTCTGGGATTTTGAGTGTCTTGGCATGGGTTTATGCAAGATTTTGTTGGGCAGTTGCTTTAGTAATGTACGTGTAGTAATTAGGATGAGTGCATGTTAATTTTGGTATGAGAATTGCTTGAAATTGGATAACCCCTGTGTTAGTGTTCTTAATCTACTATTTTTGTGATTTCTTTAATTTAATTGTTGAATCTTATGTTAATTGAGTGTGATTTGATCATGAGCATGTTGTGGAATGCATTTGAGTGTTAAGGTAAGAGTTTGTGCATGATTGTGTGGGTTTTGAAAGGTTTTTGAAAGATTTTTGGAAAGAGAAGGAAATCCTGCATTTTGGCTGGGAATCGGGAATATCATCTCTGTCGCGAGCATGACAGAGAGGAACTTCCCATTTTCGTGTTAAAGTTTGTTGTAGTTTTGTCTGTGTCCGACTCGGATGGAGAAGCACGACTCGTGCTCCTTTGGCGTGCAAGTCGTGCATCTCAGCTGGACGTCAGTGTGAAGAGAGGATCAGCACGACTTGTGCTGATGCAGCACGACTCGTGCTTGTTCAGCACGAATCGTGCTGCTGTGACTTCTTCTTCGTGACATGTTGTGGAGCACGAGTGAAGGGAAATAGCATGGACACGAGTCGTGTCCCTCAGCACGACTCGTGCTCATGCCGCTTCCTCTGCATGTCATGCTTGAGGAGCACGACTGGGATAAGTTGTCACACCCCAAATCGGGCCTAGTCGGATTTGTGCATGCTAAGTTGGAAAATTAAGTGCATTTTGGTAATTAGTGTATGCAAAATTGGATTTATTAAGGACTTAATAAAAGAAATTAAATTAATAAGATGTTAAGTGAGGAATTATCGAGTGGAACATATGTAGTGTACAAAGGATATTATGGTTATTATGGAAGCATCTAGTGTTGCTTGTGTATGGTGCCAAGGTTGGAATTAGTCAAAGATGTATCTTGGATTTAATAGGATTATGACAAGTGGACCTTTAGGATGGTGACAAGTGGTATGGTTGGTGTGTGCATTAAATGAGAAAGAGAAAAAGGAAAAGAAGAATGGAAAAAAAGGGGCAGAATCACGTTTGGCCCTCCTCTCCTTCCCGTTCTTTCTCTTTTCTTTTTCCCTTTCCCGTTTCTTGCATTCTTTCTCTTGGTTGTGTGTGAGTTGGAGCTATTTTGGAAGAGTTTGGGAGCAAGATTGAAGAGGTAAGTGGTTAGGTTTTGGTTATTGTGCTTTGATCTTCTTCTTCTTCTAGTTTGCTTTCGATTTGAGTAAGTTAGGGTTTTGGTTTAGTGATTCTTGGGTTTGTTTGTGCGAGTTTTGGATGATTTGAAGAGGAGCTAAGGCTAGATTGAGTGGGTTCTTGAAGATTGAGGTTTTGAATCGCAAATCCAGGTTTGGGAACTTTTTATTTATGTATGATTTTGATTATATTCATGAGTTGTTTAAGTAACTTGAATGTGTTGATGATGATCTTTGATGATGGTAGTGAGTGTTGGTTTTAATTTGATAAAAAGTGCATGTGAATAGGATTTTGGTGAGGACTGTGTTAGGTTACACTTGACCCCTCTTTGGTTATTAGGCTATATTTGGAGTTTTAGAACTCCAAATGGTATGAAACCAGTTCTGTTGGAAAGCTAAGATATATTTCTACATATGTGTTAGAAATAGGTTTGAGCTAATTGTAACTCTAAGTGTCCGAAAAATGGTTAAGAAGTAGACCTATCTTCTTTGGACGGGTTCAGAGAAGCACTGTGGGTTGTTTAGATCATATCTGAATCTATAGATGTCCAATTGACCTGTAATTTGTTGAATTTGGAAGTTAACATCTTATAGAACATTTTTTAAGAAGGAAGTTTTGGCTAAAAATGAGTTTTATACTTTGATATAGGCTGTACAAAACTGTGGTGTGAACCAGTCCCGAAATTTTGCTTCTGTTTTGCAATATTTTGGTATGTCACGGTGGCAACCAAAATGGTTACCACCGTGACCTATGAAAATTCAGGGCAGAATGCTCATTTTTGGACCTCACGGTGACAACCAATTGGTTACCACCGTGACCACCTCCTAATATGCATTATTTGGGTGTTTTCCTTCCCGAAACGTACCCGAACTTCATTGGTAAGTTCCTATAGCATGTCTAACTCATTTCTAACCTTAGGAAATGAGTATGTGGGTGGTCGTTAATCCAAATTGTAAGTGATTAAAGCTATAGCATAAGAGTTTAATAATGAAATTAAATGTATATATATATGCTTTTAATTATCGAACAGGATGTGCCTGTGGTATTGATCGTGTATGATATGAACAAGTATGCATAATCATGAATTGAGTTTATTTAATGGAAAAATGTATATAGAGGATACGGGCAGTGAATGCGTGATTAAAGTAATTGCCTAACAATATTATACGATGCATGCATTGGTAATAGATGTTATTAGAATATGTTAATATGCAAGGTATTTATGATATTTTAACGGTTCATGTGGATACTTGAGTGCCTATATAATATGATAATGATTAAGGTGATTTAACGCTTTTAGATTATGAATTTCTCTTTTAAACAGAGACCTGTAATGTGGCAAACCGGGTAAGTAAGTGTTTATGTAAATGTATAAATAGTTTGTATGAATGATATGATTAAGTGAGAAGAATAGCATTATGTTTTGAGGTTTTTGGTATGTCACGGTGGCAATGAATGTGGTTACCACCGTGACCTACCCCAGATTTGCATTCTGTTTTGAGGGTTTGGTATGTCACGGTGGCAATGAATGTGGTTACCACCGTGACCTCCCGCAGATTTGCATTCTGTTTTGGGTTCATGGTATGTCACGGTGACAACCAACCTGGTTGTGACCGTGACCTACCCTGTTTTTGTGAAAAGTGTTTGATTGTTAAAAGCAAAGTTTGAGTGATAAGTTAACGAGTGGCATGATAATATTTCCATATTTGATTCTGATAAATCTTAGAACATTAAATAGTGCTAAAGTATGTCGATGGAATTATATCGTATGCTTTGTAAAATGAATAGTATGATGCATGACTGATATTATGAATTTCTTTATATGTCTACTATACTCTGGAGTAAGTATGATGATATTTATATATTGTCTGATGTGACACATGATTTGAATGATGCATGACCTGCGAAAGTCAGTCTAGTGGATAGTTAGGCATGCCTAATAGAGTCTATGTATGTGTAGCTGCAGCGCCCTTTGAACGATTTGGACCCTGATCAGGTCCCACGACTGGTTCCTCGCGAACCCCTATTAGTACGGATCCTCGCGATCCTTTTTAATGTGGTTGGATCGGGTTAAGATCCCTCATCAGTAAAATGCTTTTGTGACAAAATAAAATGATTTTCGATTAGTACCCGTAAGGTACTCTCTGGCCGACTTGTACCCGTAAGGTACTAATCAGTTCACTCGTTATCCACTATTATGAGTCAGCAGGTATTTTGATGGTTTGTTTTATTCTGTTTTGAAATAGCCATCAGAATGTGATATCTGAATGAGCAAGAATCAGTTTATATGTATATGAATATGACTACGGGCTTCAGAAGGTAAATCTGTATTTAGTAAACATGACTTTTCAATTAACATGATTATCCGTACTTGGCATGTGATTTGTTATTAGTTTCTGAATGCTTTGAAATGATTCGATCGATGTACTTATGTATATGAGTTAAGCATGGTTTTATTGTGTACAAGCATGTGAATCAGATCGGTTGTGAGGGTAAGTATATAAGATGTAATCGTACTTTCTGCATGGTTTTGATATGAATGTAAAGTGATGTGATTATGTATTCAATCTCCGTTATGGGAGTGTTTACAGCATGATATGCTATGTATTAGAGTTGTGCAGCAGAAGTGTGGTGTTTTGGATGTTTTCTTGGGTATGTGGCTCAGCATGATAACACTGGTGTCGTGTTTTGTGTTATGACTGTTTTGGCCCATTCCTGATATATGTATATGATTATGTGTGTGAGTTTCCGAATGAATGCCTTTATTATGCAAGTCTGTTTAGATATGTGTTTTGAATATCCGCAATTGACATTTGAATGTATTTTGCCTTGGCGACCATTGTGAATGGACGTCCATACTCTTGTGTGTTCTCCCCACTAAGCGTTTATCGCTTAGCACGGATTTCCTTTCCGTGCAGGTGGCAGGTGGGTTCTGTTCGAGTCGCGCTTCTGCAGGGTCGGCCACGTAGGAGTTAGAAGTTCTGGATTTTGTTCATCTTCTTTATCTCAGCTTTTGTATTTCTGTAGTATTGTTTATGTAATTAATTATGTATTTATCTTGAGGTTTCTTTTGGGAATGTAATCGTTAGTATGTCTTTATGTTAAGTTATTCCTTTATTTTATTTAGTTCGCTTATGCTTCTGTTGAATGGTCGTATTTATGCTTCTGTGCATGCTTCTGCTTAGTGCCTGCGCATATGTGAGTTATTGCATGATCAGTTTGCGACCGCAAGTCAAGGTAAGTTTTTAATTAACCCGTATTTTCGTATGCGTGGTATGTATGTTTGTATACTTCCGCATTGTGCTTATGCTTATCTGTGTAAGTGAGCGTCGGGTAGCACGTCCGTCGGCGTCCTTCCAACGGGGGCGGCGATGGGGGTGTTACATAAGTCATCGACACGAGTCGTGTCCCTCAGCACGACTCGTGTCCGTGACTCTTCTGTCACGATCGCGACAGGGGCCCTGATCTGCCCTATTTTTCGCTTGCCAGTTTTCTGAAAATGAGTTTTGAATGTCTTTTTCATGGTTTTTCCTTACTGTATGCTATATGAACTTGTTTATATGCCCTTATAATATGGGTTATGCTTGATAAATTATATGTTGTGACTTAGGATATGAATTGTATGATTATTCTGAGATGTGTGTTTACCGAAATGATAACATGTCAGTATTTGATTTAAACTGTATGATTTTGTTTATTTATATTAATTATTGTGAATGGTATCGCATGTTGTAATATGTATACAAGTAAGCTATGAATGCCAAATTTTATGGTTATTTGTTATGAGTTGTATTAATGCATAATTATAATCGTGTTTTGATAATTATCATCATGATAGTATTCCCATATATATTTGATTTTGGTATGCGTTAGAATAGTGAGTATGATTATAGCGTATTGAGTAAATTATGTTAAATGCTTGCCATATGATGTGTATAATGCACACTCTTCCTAATGATGATTAAGATTAACGTGTGTGATTGGATTATATTATATGCTCCGCAATGTGAACTGTTGAAAGTATGTGATGGAAATATGATCAATTTATGCATGATGATATATATATGTGTGTATTATGCAATGCAAAACATGAATTGTTTTATGTATGACCTGCGAGAGTCAGTCTAGTGGAAAGTTAGGCATGCCTAATAGAGCTTTGTAGCTGCAGCGCCCTTTAAACGAATGGACCCCGATCAGGTCCCTGGCTGGTTCCTCGCGAACCTTTATACTATATGGATCTCGTTTAAGGTCCTCTTACCGAAATGTTTTGAATGTGGAAAAAATGATGTTGTTTTTCGATTCGTACCCATAAGTTACGTTACCGTACTGTTACAGTATTATCTCGTTATCCACTAAAGTGAGTCAGCAGGTATTCTATTTGCTTTGTCTGATATGAATATGAGAATGCAATTATGAATCTCGGAATGGGTTCATCGTGACTCAAGCATGTATATTGTGTATTCTCTGCTTGTATGTAAATGACCTTGTTTATTGTATGTGTGTATTGTTCATGTGTGTCGTATAATATGTTTACCGCACTTTTGTATAGTGATGAAATAAATTAGAATGTATATAAATGTAAGCTGGAATTTCGGAATGCTATGATTAATTTATATGTATATTAATGTGATTTTGTGCTGTTAACTGTTATGATTAATATATGAATTAGTATGAATATGAATATGATCTTGCTCTAGCAAATGCAATGAATTTAATATTATGTTACATGTTTCCCCTGATCTCAGATATTGTAGTATCTTCGGCATGTTGTCGTATGTTTGTATTTCATGGTATGATATTTTATGTATTAAAGTTGCCCAGCGGAAGCGTGGTGGTTTTGGACGTTGTCCTTTGGGTTTTGGCTGGTGTGTGTGTTATGGCCTGACAAAAGTATGTTTAAATGTCTCGTAGCTTTGCATCATAGTCGGGTGCGCTATTGCATGGTAATTGTATTGCATGTGAATAGATTTTCAGTTAATGTTTGGGTTATTGGTATGAAGGCTGTATGTTTAATTGTTGAGTAGCTAAATGTAATGCAGTTTGATATCTGATACCTCAGTAAGTATATGCATATGAGATTGTAAGTGTTTCTGCATGATGATATTTGTATCTTGTAAGGCACTTTGTCTGCTTTGGTCTATTCAACGCAAGTTTTTGAAAGTGGCTATGATTTTCTGAATGCATGACTTTTATGTGCAAGTATATATATATCTATCTGTTAGATCTATATGCATATGCCATTCGAATGTGTTATGCTTTGGCGACCATTGTGAATGGCCATCCATATTCTTATGTGTTCTCCCCACTAAGCGTTATCGCTTAGCACGGGTTCTTTTTCCCGTGCAGGTGGTAGGTTTGCTTCTGTTCGAGTCGCGCATCTGCAAGGGTCGGCCACATAGGAGCTAGAAGTTTTTTATTTTGTTTAGCTTCTGTGTTTTGGATTTTGTATCTCTGTGTAATATGTATATGTAATCATATGTAAAGATTCAGATGTAATATTTTGGGTTATGTAAATATTTTTATATTTCTGTATTAAGTTTTTCTTCTGTTTTATCTTTCTTCTTAGGCTTCTGTTGTATGATTGTAAGTATGCATGTGTGTGCGCTTTCGCTTAGTGTATGTGCATTGGTATATTATGTATGTCCAGTTTTTGTTCCTTAAGTTTTAAATTCTTCCATATTTTTTTATATGCTTTGTATCGCTTCTGTCCAGTAACACACCTACTCGTACGGCTTCCTACTCCCTTGCGGATGGGTTTGCCTACGTATGGGTAAGGGGTGTTACATTTAGTGGTATCAGAGCGCGGTTTGACGGTTCTGGTTGTCTTATTTGTTAAGTGTCAAGTCTTTACATGCTAGTCGGTTATGTGTCGCGTCTTTGTATGTAAGTCGGTTTTGTGTCGTGGCCTAATGCAGATGTGTCTTGTCTTGTGTCTGGTCTAAATGGAGTCTGATCTGAATGAGAATGTGGGCGAGATAACGGAAAGTGTGTACCCAGTTAGCGTTGAACATAGTGTTTCCGAGCATCCTTCGGTTAGAGATTCTGGTCCTGCTTCCGATGATAGGACGCTAGTGCAAGGATTGATTCAGATTTTGGATTGATTGACTACCCCTCGTATTCCTCAAGATTTTGTTCGGAAGGGACCTCAGAAGAGAAAAGTGGCGAGAAGAGATGTTCCAGTGGGTAAGAGAATTTGAGAACCTCTGATGTGTCAACATTGTCAGAAGCGACATTGGGGTTTGTGTCAGAAGCTCACTGGTGCTTATTTTAGATGTAGTAGCATGGAACACCAAATTGTTGATTGTCCTAAGGCCAAAGAGAATGTAGCGCGGTAAGCTAGAAAGGATATGGAGAATTTGCTTAGAGCCACTCGTGGGCCAGCAGGGTTTGTTGAGCACTATAGTGTAGTGACAGAGCCTGTAGAACCTTCTGCTAAGTTTTGTTTTGATGTGTTCGAGTAAAGTTTGTTTTAGTATTTTGAGGTGGATAGGTATTTGGATTTTGTAAGGTTTTAGTACTACTTTATATGCCTGTCAGCTGTCTCCATAAAAGTGTTTGAATAAAAGCATATTGAATCATGGGGATGGGACTAAGTGCATCATTGCAGCATTAATTGCATTTCCTCAGCATCACTCTGCATACATGAGCCATTACATTCTCATTGCATCATCATCCCTTTGACCATACATGATAAACATTTGCATATGTGTTTTGATTGAGAGAAAGCTGACAGGGTGTACATGTACTATTTGATATTAAGATTAAGAGTGGAAATGGTGAGTATAGCAGCAGTTAAGGAAAGTGTTCTGCGTTTGGTTAAGGTTGGATAGAAAGTGATTTTAGAGTATAGTGACGGTAGTAAGTATAAGCAAGTGAGTAGTTTGGAAATGGAGTGTATGAGTTTGATGGTGGTTTGAAGTGTAGTATTGGGGTTTCTTACCGGTGTAAGTGAATTTCGAGGATGAAATTCTTTTAGGAGGGAAGATTTGTAACACCCCAAAACGGGCCTAGTCAGAATGCGCATGCTAAGTTGGGACGAATGAGGGTATTTCGGTAATTAGTGTATATGAAATTGGATTTATTAAGGACTTAATTGAGAGATTAAATTAATAAGATGGTAAGTGAGGAGGATTATCTAGTGTGTATGTATGTGTATGGTGTTTGAGTGTATGAAGTCAAGATATCTATGAGTGAGAGCCAATAAAATTGTGCTAAGTGGGCTTGTAATATTTTGATAAGTGGACCTATACGAAGTGGACAAGTGGATTTGGTAGGTGTGCATTTAGTCTGAAAGAAAGAAAAAGTGAGAGTGAGAGAAGGTAGGGCAGAAGTTCACGTTTTTGCCCTCTCTTCCTCCCCATTCTCCATTTTCTTTTCCTTTCTTTCCCGTTTCTTGCTCAATCTCTTGGTTTTGAGTGAGTTAGAGTTGATTTGGTAGAGCTTGGGGAGCAAGATTGAAGAGGTAAGCGGTTAGGGTTTGGTTATTCATGCTTTGATCTTCTTCTCCTTTTAGGTTTGCTTTTGATTTTGGATCTAGGGTGTGGATTAAGAGTAATTCTTTGGGTTTTGATTTGTACAAGCTTTGGTTGGCAAGAGGAAGCTCAAGGGCAAGGAAAAGATTGAGGATTAAAGCTTGAAGAAGCGTGGGTTGTGCTTCAAAAGAGGTTTGGGAGTTGTCTCTGCTCTTTCTCTATTTCTAGGATCAAGTTTGTATGTATGTGTATTTGTGTTTAATTACTGGGATTTTGAGTGTCTTGGCATGGGTTTATGCAAGATTTTGTTGGGCAGTTGCTCTAGTAATGTATGCGTAGTAATTAGGATGAGTGCATGTTAATTTTGGTATGAGAATTGCTTGAAATTTGATAACCCCTGTTTTAGTGTTCTTGATCTACTATTTTTGTGATTTCCTTGATTTAATTGTTGAATCTTGTATTAATTGAGTGTGATTTGATCATGAGCATGTTGTGGAATGCATTTGAGTGTTAAGGTAAGAGTTTGTGCATGATTGTGTGGGTTTTGAAAGGTTTTTGAAAGATTTTTGGAAAAAGAAGGAAATCCTGCGTTTTGGCTGGGAATCGGGAATATCATCTCTGTCGCGAGAACGATAGAGAGGAACTTCCCATTTTTGTGTTAAAGTTCGCTATAGTTTTGTGTGTGTCCCTCGGATGGAGACGCACGACTCGTGCTCCTTTGGCGTGCAAGTCGTGCATCTCAGCTGGACGTCGGCGTGAAGAGAGGATCAGCACGACTCGTGCTTGTTCAGCACAAATCGTGCTGCTGTGACTTCTTCTCCGTGACGTGTTATGGAGCATGACTGAAGAGAAATAGCATGGACACGAGTCGTGTCCCTCAACATTACTCGTGCTCATGCCGCTTCCTCTGCATGTCGTGCTTGAGGAGCACGACTGGGATAAGTCATCGACACGAGTCGTGTCCCTCAGCACGACTCATGTCCGTGACTCTTCTTTCACGAGCGCGATAGGGGCCCCGATCTGCCCTATTTTTCGCTTGCCTATTTTCGGAAAATGAGTTTTTAATGTCTTTTCATGGTTTTTCCTTACTGTATGCTATATGAACTTGTTTATATGCCCTTATAATATGGGTTATGCTTAATAAATTATATGTTGTGAATTAGGATATGAGTTGTATGATTATTCTGAGATGCGTGTTTACCGAAATGATAATATGTCTGTATTTGATTTAAACTGTATGATTTAGTTTATTTATGTTAATTATTGTAAATGGTATCGCATGTTGTAATATGTATACAAGTAAGTTATGATTGCCAAATTTTATGGTTATTTGTTATGAGTTGTATTAATGCATAATTATAATCGTGTTTTGATAATTATCATCATGATAGTATTCCCATATTTATTTGATTTCGGTATGCATTAGAATAGTGAGTATGATTATAGCGTATTGAGTAAATTATGTTAAATGCTTGCCATATGATGTGTATAATGCATGCTCTTCCTAATGATGATTAAGATTAACGTGTGTGATTGGATTATATTATATGCTCCGCAATGTGAACTGTTGAAAGTATGTGATGCGAAATACGATCAGTTTATGCATGATGATATATATATATGTGTGTGCATTATGCAATGCAAAACATGAATTATTTTATGAATGACCTGCGAGAGTCAGTCTATTGGATAGTTAAGCATGCCTAATAGAGATTTGTAGCTGCAGCGCCCTTTGAACGAATGGACCCCGATCAGGTCCCTGGCTAGTTCCTCGTGAACCTTTATACTGTATGGATCTTGTTTAAGGTCCTGTTATCGAAATGTTTTGAATGTGGAAAAAATGATGTTGCTTTTCGATTTGTACTCGTAAGGTACGTTACCGTACTATTACCGTATTATCTCGTTATCCACTAAAGTGAGTCAGCAGGTATTCTGTTTGCTTTGTCTGATATGAATACAAGAATGCAATTATGAATCTCGAAATGGGTTAATCGCGACTCAAGCATGTATATTGTGTATTCTCTGCTTGTATGTAAATGACCTTGTTTATTGTATGTGTATATTGTTCATGTGTGTCGTATAATATGTATACTGCACTTTTGTATAGTGATGAAATAAATTAGAATGTATATAAATGTAAGCTGGAATTTCGGAATGCTATGATCAATTTGTATGTATATTAATGTGATTTTGTGTTGTTAACTGTTATGATTAATATATGAATTAGTATGAATATGAATATGATCTTGCTCTAGCAAATGCAATGAATTTAATATTATGTTACATGTTTCCCCTGATCTCAAATATTGTAGTATCTTCGGCATGTTGTCATATGTTTGTATTTCATGGTATGATATTTTATGTATTAAAGTTGCCTAGCGGAAGCGTGGTGATTTTGGACGTTGTCCCTTGGGTTTTGGCTGGTGTGTGTGTTATGGCCTGACAAAAGTATGTTTAAATGTCTCGTAGCTTTGCATCATAGTCGGGTGCGCTATTGCATGGTAATTGTATTGCATGTGAATAGATTTTCAGTTAATGTTTGGGTTATTGGTATGAAGGCTGTATGTTTAATTGTTGAGTAGCTAAAAGTAATGTGGTTTGATATCTGATACCTTGGTAAGTATATGCATATGAGATTGTAAGTGTTTCTGCATGATGATATTTGTATCTTGTAAGGCACTTTGTCTGCTTTGGTTTGTTCAACGCAAGTTTTTGAAAGTGGCTATGATTTTCTGAATGCATGACTTTTATGTGCAAGTATATATATATATCTATCTGTTAGATCTATATGCATATGCCATTCGAATGTGTTATGCTTTGGCGACCATTATGAATGGCTGTCCATATTCTTATGTGTTCTCCCTACTAAGCGTTATCGCTTAGAGCGGGTTCTTTTTCCCGTGCAGGTGGCAGGTTTGCTTCTGTTCGAGTCGCGCATCTGCAAGGGTCGGCCACATAGGAGCTAGAAGTTTTGTATTTTGTTCAGCTTCTGTATTTTGGATTTTGTATCTCTGTGTAATATGTATATGTAATCATATATAAAGATTCGGATGTAATATTTTGGGCTATGTAAATATTTTTATATTTCTGTATTAAGTTTTTCTTCTGTTTTATCTTTCTTCTTAGGCTTCTGTTGTATGATTGTAAATATGCATGTGTGTGTGCTTTCAGTTAGTGTATGTGCGTTGGTATATTATGTATGTCCAGTTTTTGCTCCTTAAGTTTTAAATTCTTCCGTAATTTTTTTTATATGCTTTGTATTGCTTTTGTCGGGTAACACACCTACTCGTACGGCTTCCTACTCCCTTGCGGATGGGTTTGCCTTCGTATGGGTAAGGGGTGTTACATTAAAATAGCATGAATTCACATTAATGGTGGATACGGGTACTCTGGATACCGATTAACAGTATCACAACATATGGAGACCTAACTCAATTAACTGAATACTCAAGATATTCAACATGTAGGCACACATGGTGTCGCTCTAGCAGCTACACTCTAACCCTTTATAAGCATGCTTATCTATCCACTACTATGACCATTCAGGCTTATACGTAAAAACTATATACCATAATCAAATGCTCTGCAAGAATTCCTATATCTATTAAATCACTACTATCAGCTCAATTCAAGTATTAACTAAGCAAACCGTGTAAGGCATAAATGAAGGTTCATATAAAAACTCATAAGCAAAGACTATGCAAAGTATCAGGAAGGGTCACGCTCACGACAGCTCGTCGCACCCTCGATAGAGAGCAGGACTGCTTCTATACCGTCCGCGCTCGCGATAGATGCCAGAAAGGCCTCGATCATGCTCGCGCACTCAGGATAGCTCGTGACAGTCAAATAGCTCGGCTACCAAACTCCCTGTCAAGCTCGCGACAGAGAACTCCTCTGCGAAAGCTCGGATGATCGAACTCTGTCGTGCCCAACACCAAGGTCGCGCTCGTGACAGAGATGATCTTCCCAAACCTGTACTGATCAACACTAGTCTAAACAAACCAACTCTTCACACACAATACCCTAATCGTTTGCATACTATCATGCATATAATCATCAAATCATATGATCATTTCAAAACTACACATCAATAACAAATCACATTCAAGTTAACAACTAAGAGAGCTGCTGAACTAAATCAAAGCTCTCAAATCCCTAATCATTTATCAAGCAACGAGAAACCAATCAAGTATAATAACAACTCAAACAGATGCATCAAACAAACCACACACGATCCCAACCTCAAAATTGTAGCTTGACCACTATCTCTTCTCGCTCAAATCTTCTCCTTGCCCTTGTCTCGCTTCTTATCAACATCTTGTGTGCACAATATCACCCAAACAAACACTTAATCCAAATTCATTTTACTTTAAATCAAAAGAAATGAAACAAGAAGAAGATCAAGACCCGGATATCCAACCACTTACCTTTCCCAAGAACTCACACAACTCTCTTTAAACTAATCCAAGATAAAGCTTAACTTGAGGTGCTCAAATAGGGAAGGAAAGCAAGGAACACGAGAGAAATAGCAAAGGAAGAGAAGCAGAACCAAAAGAAACCCAAGGCATAAAAAAAAATGAAGACAAAAGAAAGAAAGAAGAAGGGATAGCCAGCCAACCCAATTAAAGGCCAACAACCACTATAAATGCCACCAAATATCATAACTCACCCTATGCAAAAGCATGTCCCAAGCCAGGTATCAATACCCCATCAAGCCACTTGTCCAAGCTCCACTCAAAGCCCCATAAATCTAGCTTTTGTTGGATTTTTGCTTGAGTGTCAATCCACTTACGTATCCACTTGGCCAAACTCTTTCAAACAAATTTCTTTCCTTAATTGTCTTATATACTCTTTCAATTACGTCCTCTTATACCCATACACTCCTAAATACTCAACCAAAAACACTGTAAATCCTATTAGGGTCCAAATCGGGGTGTTAAAATTCTCCCCTCCTTAAGAAATTTAGTCCCCAAAATTTTCCAGCTACTATATACATGACCAATCTATACCTTACCATTAACCAAATACAAAATCTTTAAACAATTAAGGAGCTTACCAGATGATCCTGCAGGCTCCTATACTACCTCTCTGATCATGGCATATACTCTGGCTTGACCACTGAAAGGAATCGGCTTCTCAATCATTTTCGATGGCGCTCGGGCAGTGTTACCTCTTCTTCTTCCACTCTTAGCAGCTCCAGACATATCCACATCATCCTTGCTTGCTTGTGAGGCTAAATTTTCCCTTGACTTTGAGCAATTGGCGAGCATGTGTTCCATGCTGCCACACTTAAAGTAGGCTCCTGTGAGCTTTCTACACTCACCCCAATGGTGCCTCTGACAGTAATCACATTTTGGTGCAACACTTCCTCTACTGGAGGGTGGGAGAGTGCTCCTAATCGACTTAGGCACTGGAAGCGATTCTCTAACAGCTTCCTTAGTTCTCTTGCCTCCACTCGTATCATTACTCGATACTTTTCTCTTCTGATCTCTCTTCTGCTTCAAAAATTCCAACTCCTTTAACTTCATGGCTGCCAACATTAACTTGTAATAACTGACTGACTGTAAAGCAGCCATTACCGATAACAGCCCTTTAATACTCTCCCTCAATCCATCTTGAAATTGTCGACACCTGAAATCTTCAGCAAGCAGAACATCAGGCATATACTTACTTAACCTACTGAACTCTTTTTCATATTCACCAATCGTCATGTTTCTTTGCTTCAGGATCTTAAACTCCTTCCATTTTTCCTTTCTATAGGCCTTAGTCACATACTTCTCCTTGAATTCTTGAACAAAGAATTACCAAGTTAGCTCCACCGATCTTTGAGGATTTCTCAACACTAACTTCCACCAATCATATGATGGACCCTGCAGCAATGACACAACAAAAGCCACTATCTGGTTCTGTGGGCAGTTAATCTCGTGTAAAATTCTTCCAGTCCACTCTAGCCAAAACTCGGCCACATCAGATTGGTCCAAAGAAGTACCACTTAATTTTTCTACTCCTCTCTTTCTTATAAGATCCGTGGGAGCCTTAGGAGCAGTCAGTCTATCTATCAGATGCATCAGTCCTTGCACCAATACCGGGTTATCCTGAGCAGGACCTAACCCTTCGGCTCGAGGTTGCTCAGGCGCACACAGATTAACACTTCCGGTTGTCTCCCCTACATCTTCAGTAGGATCAGACTCCATATATACTCTACAAAAACAACATCTATATTAGGCCACAACACTAGACAAACTCTCATATAACTACTCTATATTCTAACATGTTTTTATCCTGAACCGCCTAAACCGTGCTCTGATACCAATAAAACTGTAACACCCCAATATCCCCAGGAAGGATACTGGGGTCGTCGCACACTCACAAACGAATATGCATACAAACATACAATATTGCGAAAGGGAAAATGAGAATCACAAAGCAAAAACATACTTGAAATACATAATTTTTAAACTATACAGATTATAAAACATCATTGTTCAATATAGCAAAATGTTGTTATCCAAATTACATATTCATAATTACTATTAACATTTACACCTCATATACTATATTTTCCTTTACAAAACATTATATTATTGATTACATGAGAAACTCTATCATACACAAAAAGACTTCACTCAAGCACTAACTCCTAGCGGCCTGCAGATGTGCAAAACTCTGAACCGAACCTATAACATACACAAGAAAACACCCGTGTTAAGCGATAACGCTTAGTAGGGATAAACAAAACAAAGGACTTCTACCGAAGTCATAAGTATAATACATACTGCATATCAATAGCCATGCAAATATCATATACAATAAGTGATACATTTCACTAACTCATATGTATGTTCATATTCTTGTACATTTAACATGCTATTATCATTTCATGTAAAGGCATAAACATGTAGAGACAGAAGCCAAAAAGGACTCGGTCATGCTCGCGATAGTCAAATAGATCGGCCGTAGTTCGGCTACCGAACTCCCTATCACACTCGCGATAGAGAACTCCTCTGCAAAAGCTCGGATGGTCGAGCTCTGTTGTGCCCGCGACCAAGGTCTCGCTTGTGACAGAGACAATCTACCCAAACCCGTACTGATCAATACTAGTCAAAACAAACCAACTCTTCACACACAATACCCTAATCATTTGCATACTATCATGCACATAATCATCAAATCATATGATCATTTAAAAACTACACATCAATAACAAATGACATTCAAGTTAACAACTAAGAGAGCTGCTGAACTAAATCAGAGCTCTCAAATGCCTAATCATTTATCATGCAACTAGAAACCAATCAAGTATAATAACAGCTCAATAACATGCATCAAACAAACCACACACGATCCCAACCTCAAAATTACAGCTTGACCACTATCTCTTCTCGCTCAAATCTTCTCCTTGCCCATGTCTTGCCTCTTATCAACAGCTTCCATGTACAAAATCACCTAAACAAACACTTAATCCAAATTCAATTTACTTTAAATCAACAGAAATAAAACAAGAAGAAGGTCAAGACCCGGATATCCAACCACTTACCTTTCCCAAGAACTCACACAACTCTCTTTAGATTAATCCAAGCTAAAGCTTAACTTGAGGTGCTCAAATAGGGAAGGAGAACAAGGAACACAAGAGAAATAGCAAAGAAAGTGAAGAGGAAGCAAAAGAAACCAAAGGCAGAAAAAAAAATGAAGACAAAAGAAAGAAAGAAGAAGGGATAGCCGGTCAACCCAATTAAAGGCCAACAACCACTATAAATGCCACCAAATATCATAACTCACCTTATGCAAAAGCATGTCCCAAGCCAGGTATCAATACCCCATCATGCCACTTGTCCAAGCTCCACTCAAAGCCCCATAAATCTAGCTGTTGTTGGATTTTTGCTAGAGTGTTTTGTCGCGCTCGCGACAGAACCCTTGCTCAATCCACTTACGCATCCACTTGGCCAAACTCCTTCAAACAAATTTCTTTCCTTAATTATGTTATATACTCTTTCAATTACGTCCTTTTATACCCATACACTCTTAAATACTCAACCAAAAACACTGTAAATCCTATTAGGGTCCAAATCGAGGTGTTTTATATCCTAAATTTTCCATAACTATAACTACATGCATGTACATATAATTGTATTTCCTTAATCTCATTATTTGAGTATCAATTCTTTACTTTGGTCATTTATCTTTATTATATCTTTTGTTTCCTTTTCTGTAACTATCTTTTGACATTTTCAATTCTATTATCAGTGTCATTATTATGTGCACTATTAATCTTGACAATTTTAACACTGCGTTCGGTCTATTAATTAACAATCAATTGTATTAACAATCCTTATTATCACTTTGTCTATTTTTAAAATTTAAACTTGGACACATCATTTGTCATCTAATCACTTATTAGAACAATCGTTAATGTAACTGTTGGTAGTACCAATTTAACATTTTTGCTTTCTTTATGTCTTTAATGATTCCTTTACTCTTCCTTTAATTACACTAACTCTCTTGTATTTTACAGTTGCAATAATATTTTCCACTTGTTCAAATCATATATAGTTTACTTAATTTAAATTAACCGTACTTTGAAATATATTTCTGAATTATTAATGCTAGAATACAAATTACTAACTTATCTAGACATTTATTATTCCTATCATTACTCTTTTACTTTCTCGATCAAAACTGTTACTATCATTAATGACATTATTATCAATCTTATTATTCACACTAACAATTCCCTACACATTCACAATGATATCAATTTTAAATTATGGTCTTGACAATTACACTACTTTATTTTACTATTATCTTTACATTTATTATTACCCGCTATAATTATTTAAATACTTTTGTTATATTTTATTTCGCAGACTTTACAATTAGTCCCATTAGCCCTTTTTAATTCCATTCAATATCCATACACTATAGTTTAAATTCACTAAAGTCCTTCACATTCTTCATACTTATTAATTTACCCTTCCGTGTCACTTTATTCTCATTATCAATATTACTTTTATTAGTTAGATTTATTGATTTCTACTTTCATTTCTTAACTTATAATAATATATCCGAATTAATGTTTTGATAATTTCATTTAATAGTCCATCCACTTATTAATTTATGACTAGGTCCTTATATTGGCACTATTAGGATCAATTACCCTTAAATTCCTCATTTTTCACTTATTAACAATAATGCCACTACTTCACATTTTTGCCCTTTATTATTTATTAATTACAATTACTTCACTTTATAAACTTAATTAAATTACACAGACACATACCCAATTATATATATATATATTAAATTAAGTAAAATCACTATTCACTTAATAATTATTTATACCATAATATTTCATTTTCATTGATTATTTTTTCATTAATTATCAACTATGCATTTAATATTTATTTTAATGATTAATTCCACTTTAACCCTTAATTAGCCTTACTATTGTAAATTTACAATAAGGTCCCTAAACTTTTATTAAATTATGATTTTGCTTTAATTGTTTTATATTTACAAAAATGCCACTAGTTAATCTTATTCTTACATTTATTTATCATTTGATCTAGAAATTACCATTTATTCCTTGCCATATCATTTTTAAAAACCAAATTACATTTTAATCTTTATTTTTCCCCTAAATTTCGACTTTGCCCCTTTATTTTCACTATAATCACATTTATGTCACTAATTATTCTTAATTTTAATTTTAATTTATTATTAACATAAAAATTTACTTTTTAGTCTTTCCAATAATATTTTCATATCAGTTTTCATTTTAGTCCCTAGCACGAAATTAAATTACATTATTAATCATTTGATTATACTTTTCTATTTAATAACTCTTATTATCTCTATTATACACTAAAATTACTGTCTTACCCCTACACTTTTCTTTCTTTAACTTAGTCCTCAAACCACTCATTTAAATCATTTATCCACTTAGATACTTACATTACTCAATAATTACACTTAAATCCTTTAATTAGCTATTCATTTATAAAATTACATTTAGATCCTCAACTTTTTACAAAAATTATGATTATGTCCCCAATTTTACCTTATTTACTAAGATACCCTTATTTACACTTTTCTTTCATTTTAATCATTACATAACCTACCAAATTACATTTTAGTCCCAAATTTACTATTTTCACATCAAATTACCTTTTAGCCCTATATCTTAATTTCTTTACACTATTATCATTTTGTTTTACACACTTTTCACTTAATTATCACTTATTTTTAATCTTGAGTGTAAAATTACCGTTTTGCGCTAAACTTTATATTTCTCCCAATTTAGTCCCATTTTCATTTATTTTCTCATTTACCACTATTTTAATCAATTTAAATGCATTTTACCCTAATGTCACAATCTTATACATAATTACCATATTGCCCCTAGTATACACCTGGTAGAAATCTAAGAATCGGATATACAGGACGTGGATCCCACAGATCCACTACACTATAGAATGATCCCAAAGGAACCATTCAACACTAGCACTGCACTGCACTACACTAATCACTATAAACACTGAACACTGGACTGAGATAGATCGTCATTAGCCTATCGATAGCAAGTCGCCATGACTCGGACCGCAGTGTGAAATCCTTATGGCTAGCCAATTATATCTTGGACTAGATTTTACTACCAGACTATTACTAAGGGCAAATAATATCAGATTTTCACTTATATCACTTAATATATCAATATATACCATTCGATAATCAAATACACTTCACTTAAAAATTTACATATTACTTATAATTCACTTCCAATTCATATATTTATCATTTATATCTTCAATTATGCCATTGAGTTCATTTAATCAGATAATAATCATTTTCACTTCACTCTTTTTCCATTAATTTCATTCTAATACACTTATTATTCAATTTTAACATTAATTATGTTATTTCATTACTTTAATATATCATAGCCCATAACATTCACTTTAGACATAATGTACGTTCAACATATAAAATATTCAATTAAATAATTAAAAATTCTAACTAATTTATTTTACACTCTATTTCATTTATACATTTATTTTTAAACATTTATATTACCAATTTCACAAAATTAATTATAAGATTATCAACATACTCATTCGGCCATCACTTGCACTATACTTTAAAATTTCTCATTCTAGACATTAATCACTTCTATCTCATTTATTATCCCATATTAACACTGTAATGGCCTGAATACCGGGTTAGTAGTGATCAGTGAAATCTGTAGAATTTATAGTGTGAATTTCATATAAAAATATCAGTGGTTGTGCCTTAAAAGACAGTAGAGGAGAAAAGTTAAATGTGCTCAAGTTAGAGAAGCTGCTGATGGGTGACCTTCCAGGAAGCCGGTAGGGAAAAATATTTTATTAGACCATTGGAAAGTAAAAGTTATAAGGTGTCTGGTGGTATAATTTGAAGTGAAAATGAGGTCAAATAGGTCCTTAAAGGCCAAACAGAAGAAAGCATCTGGTTCGGTTCAATAGTAACTAGAGTTTGACCAAATTTTGACCGAATTTTTAAAAATAATAAATGACTTCTAAAAATTATTTTGAAGGAATAGATAAACTCTAGATAATATTTATGAATTTTTGGTAGTGAAAAATAAAGTTTTCGTCAATTGAATCGGACTGAAAGTGGACCCTGATTGAGATGGAATTGGAGTCAAATGAGCTATTAAGAGCAAAAATGATGTTGAGGATGAAAAGTGAACGGAACTGGTTCAACCAGTGAATCAGACAGGTCGGACCAGTTTGATCAATGTTTGACCAAAGCTTTAAAAATAGCAAATAATCTCTAAAATTCATAGGAACTTCCAAAAATATAAATAGTATTTACAATTTATTGACAATGAAAAAGGAATTTTACAGTGAGACGAAAAATTTGATTATCAAACTGGTCAGAAATTATAAGACCGAAAAATGATCTCCGATTGAGCTAAAATTTTATGTGGAGGTTAATTAATATATTTTAAGAATTATGAAAATAATTTTGAGTGAAATTGAATTTGGGAAGTAATAAAAATAATTTTAGTTTGAAAAATGGTCTTAATTAACCTAATTGGGCTTTTGGGTTGGCCCATGGTTTGGCCCTTCTAGAAATGCTATAACTAGCTAAAAAATCAGAGAATTCTAGAGAGCTCTTACTTTTTCTTCATCTCTTCCAAAAACATGTGGTATTTCTTCATTTTCTCTTTATTTTCTTCCATTTTCTCTCACTAAATCCTACCAAATTTGATGTTCTAAATAAATCTAAGCCTCCTAATCAAAGTTCAACTTCTCTACAACCTAGTAGTGGTTATTAGAGTTCATTTGAAGTGAGAAAGGTGGGAAAAAGTATGTGAACAAGGTTATATATCAAGATTAAGGTTCGGCCATAATGGGTTTTACATGATGACAAAGTGATTCAAAGGTGAATGATAAAGGAAATGAAGATCTAAGAGTGGAGATCATGAATTTAAGGTTAGTGGATACAACGTCCTCTATTTTTCATTGATTGAGCATGATTTTAGATTATGTTTACATAGTATATATGTGATAAATGTGTGTTAAATTGAAATAAACCTTATAAATATGTTTAAAGACATTAGAAATGATGATTTGAATGCCTAAAACAAGATGACAAAAATTTTATGGTATAGACGTAATGGAGACTGAATTGAATACTAAGGTATATTTTATGATTTAATGCAAAATAATTGTATAAACATGTTAATTAAGGTGTAATCTAGCTAAATTAATGATAATTGAGTAAGAAACAAATTTGAGGGTGAGATGGTTAGTATGGCCGAATTGAATGCATAGGTAAATTAATGTATATTTTGGTTATTTATTAAGTTTGAAAGTATAAAATGAAAATATGATGGAAATTGAGTGTATGTTAATTTATTGGGAATTATTGGAATTAAATTGAATATTTTCTAGTTAATAATTATATTATGTTTATTATGAAAAATATATAATGAGTTATGTCTAATTTACTTTATGGTATATTTAATGTTAAAATTGAATAATAAGTGGTTTGCATTCAATCTGAGGGAAAAAGAATGAAAAATAAGTGTGTATTAATTTATTGGGGAATTTAATTGAATATAATTTGGTATGAGAATCCATTATGTGAAAAGTGAAATTGATGAAATATGTTATGTTAATTGAGTATTATAAGATAACTAGTGTTAAAATGATTAAATTAGAGAAATAAAAGTGAATTATAAGTGATATGTAAATTTTAAAGTGAAGTGTATTTGATGACTGAATGGTATATATTGATATATTAAGTGATAAAAGTGAAAATCTAATATTATTTGCCCTTAGTAATAGTTTGGTAGTAAAATCTAATCTAGGATATAATTAGCTAGCCATAGAGATTCCACACCATGGTTTGAGTTATGGCGACTCGCTATCGATAGGCTAATGACGGTCTATCTCAGTGCATTGTTCAGTGTTTACAGTGATCAGTGTAGTGTAGTACTAGTGTTGAATGGTTCCTTTGGGAACATTCCATAGTGTAGTGGATCTGCGGGATACACGTCCCGTATATCCGGTTCGTAAATTTGTACCGGGTGTATACTAGGGGTATTATGGTAAAATACATTAAAATTGATTAAGATAGTGATAAATGAGAAAATAAGTGAAAATGGAACTAAATTGAAAGAAATAAAAAGTTTAGGGGCAAAATGGTAATTTTACACTCAAGAGTGAAAATAAATGATAATTAAGTGAAAAGTGTAAATAAAATGATAATAGTGTAATGAATTAAAAGTTTAGGGATTAAAATGTAATTTGGCATAAAAGTGAAAATTTAGGGACTAAAATATAATTTTGTAAGTTTAATAATGACTTAAATGAAAGATAAGTGTAAATAAGGATATTTTAGAAAATAAAGTAAAATTGGGGACATAATTGTATTTTTTGTAAAAAGTTGAGGACCTAAATGTAATTTTACAAATGAATAGCTAATTAAAGGATTTAAGTGTAATTATTGACTAATGTAAGCATCTAAGTGGATAAATGATTCAAATGAGTGGTTTGAGAACCAAGTTAAAAGGAATGAAAAGTGTAGGGGTAAGACGATAATTTAGTGCATAATTGAGATATTAAATGTACTAAAGAAGAAAAGTGTAATTGAATGATTAATGATGTAATTTGATTACGTGCTAGGGACTAAAATGAAAATTGGCATAAAAATGTGATCAGAAGGACTAAAATGTAAATTTGTATGGTAATAATAAATTAAAAGTGAAATTAAGAATAACTAGTGGCATAATTGTAATTATAGTGAAATTAAATGGTAAAATTGAAATTTAAGGAAAATATAAGGATTAAAGTGTAAATTGTTTTAAAGATGATAGTGTAAGGATTAAATGGTAAATTGTAGGCCAAACGATAAATAAATGTAAAAATAAGATTATTTAGTGGATTTTTTTGTAAATATGAGACAATTAAGGGTAAAATCGAAAATTGATAAAAGTTTAGGGACCTAATTGTAAATTTTACAATAGTTTCAATGAATAAATAATCAATGAAAATGGAATATTATGATATAAATAAATATTAAGTGAATAATGGTTTTAATTGATTTAATATATATATAATTGGGTATGTGTGTGTGTAATTTAATTAAGTTTATATAGTGACATAATTGTAATTAAGAAATAATGAAGGGCAAAAATGTGAAGTAGTGGCATTATTGTGAATAAGTGAAAAATGAGGGATTTAAGGGTAATTGATCCTAATAGTGCTACTATAATGACCTAATCGTACATTAATAAGTGGATGGACTATTAAATGAAATTACCACAACGTTAATTTGGATCTATTATTGTAAGTTAAGAAATGAAAATAGAAATCAATAAATCTAACTAATAAGAATAATATTGATAATGATAATAAAGTGACATGGAAGGGTAAATTAGTAAGTATGAAGAATGTAAAGGACTTTAGTGAATTTAAACTATTGTGTATGGATATTGAGTGGAATTAAAAAGGGTTAAGAAGACTAATTGTATAGTCTACCAAATAAAATATAAAAAAAGTATTTAAATAATTATAGTGGAGAATAATATAGTAGTGTAATTGTTATGGCCATAATTTAAAATTGATATCATTGTGAATGTATAGGGAATTGTTAGTGTGAATAATAAGATTGATAATTATGTCATTAATGATACTAATAGTTTTAATCGAGAAAAGTAAAAAAGTAATGATAGGAATAATAAGTGTCTAGATAAGTCAGTAATTTGTATTCTAGCGTTAATAATTCAGGAATATATTTCAAAGTACAGTTAAGTGAAATTAAGTAAACTATATAAGATTTGAACATTAGTGCAACTGTAAAATGCAAGAGAGTTAGTGTAATTAAAGGAAAAGTAAAGGAATCGTTATGGACATAAAGGAAGTAAAAATGTTATACCGGTAGTGCCAAGAGTTACATTAATGACCGTTCTAATTAGTGATTAGATGACTAATGATGTGCCCAAGTATAGATTTTAAAAATAGACAAAGTGATAATAAGAATTGTTAATGTAATTGATTGTTAGTTAATAGACCGAACGTAGTGTTAGAATTGTCAAGATTAATAGTACACATAATAATGACACTGATAATAGAATTAGAAATGTTAAAGCATAGTTACAGAAAATGAAACAAAAGATATAATAAAGATAAATGGCCAAGGTAATGAATTGATACTCAAACAGTGGGATTAAGGAAATACATTTATATGTACATGCATGTAATTATAGTAATGGAAAATCTAGGATACGTATCTACCACTGGACATTTTTAATGCTCAGCGTGTAAAGTGTTATTGCGCCCAGGTTATAGTAAATTTTGATGTGGTCGAAGATCTAGCAATGATCGAAAGAAGTTTCGACAGCAAGGATAGAAAGGATTGGCATGGCATGTATACGGTCGCAGTAGGCAAAGGCAAAAATGCATGGTATAAGTATATTAATCTGTGTGTTAGTGTAACTGTTACGTTATACTATATGTATGATTGTGATTGTTTAAAAAAAAAAAATTCTTGATTGTTAAGTGCATTTGTAGTGAATGTCAGTGCAGTGTTATGATATCCGATATCTATACTATCTACGGGTATAGGGTGTTACAAATACTAAACATAACATTTTACACAATTTACATTATGCATGTCAATATTTTTACTTTATACATATCAGATTATCATACCAAATTATTTCAATTAAATTCCATTTATTCCCATTAACTTAATAAACACTCTATTATCATTCAAATGTCATTTTAAGCCATTACACTTAATCAATTATCAAAGTATACTAAATTACCCTAACCTATTCCATTCGGCCAAGGTGTGTCCATGCCATTTCACTTAGTTTTCTTTCTTCTAATCACTCAATTAACTAAATTACATGTTATACATCACAAATATACCATTTATTTGCATTAATCATTAAAGTATACCCTTGTATACTAAGGTATACCATTCGGCCTACATGGTGTCTATGGTATATGATTTATTCCTTTCCATTTTAATCACTCAAAGACTCATTTTTAGCCCTCCTAAACATGTCTATCAAATTTGTTTCAATTAAACATGCATAAATCACATACATACAATATGAACATAGCCTAAAATGATACTTTTTCAATGGAAAAAGAAGGATATTGTATCCACTAACCTTATTTTCTTGTTCTCTATATCTTAAGCATGCTTTCCTTACCTTAGCTCCTTGAAACGCCATCACTTTCCTTATGCTCCAATATTGGCCGAATATAAACCTCAAAGAAATTACCATAAATTTGCTTCTTTTATGCAATAGAATTACATAAACATACTCTAGACATCCTAAAATACATGTTTGAACCTTTAAACCAATTTGAAAATATCAACTTTACATACCTCAATTTGACACATAAACTTTTTCACTTATTTTATTCCATTTCTAGCACTCTAAATGGACTCTAATCACCATCACCAGATTTTAAAGAGGCTTAACTTGGTTTAGGAGGTTTAGATTTGAGGAGAGATGGAGAGAAAATGGAAGAAATTCACTTAGGCTAAAGGAGGAGAGGAGAAGGTCGGTTTTTGTAGGGATTTCTCTAGAGAAATCTGGTCTTGGGGGGTATTTATAAGTGAAATGTGAACCGAACCAGGTCCAACCAAGGTGGTTGAACCAGTTTAAACCAATTTTTGATTTTTAAGCCATTTTAAAAGTTCCTCAACTTATTTTCACTCTCAAATGATTCCATTATTCTTATAATATGAAAAGTAGCCTCCTTGCAAAATTTTAGCTCAATCGGAGTCCGTTTGGAGCCCGGTTCACTCAAACCGGTACGATTCAACACTGTTCGGTTACCGTAATTTGCTAATCTATTACTGTCAAAAATTTCTAAAACTTATTTTAAGTGTTTACAAATCTCACAATACACCACTTAGAGCTCATTTACTATTTTTAAAAATTGAGTCAAAGTTTGGTCAAACCCTAGTTACTATTGACTCGAACCAAAGGCTTTATTTAGTTTGACTTTCGGGCACTTATTTGATCTCATTTTCACTCCAAATTATACCACTAGACTCCTTATAACTTGTACTTTTCAATGGTCCACTAAAATAATTTTCACTACTGGCTTCCTAGAAGGTCACCCATCAGGGGCTTCCCTGACCTCAGCACGTTTAATCTTTCTCCTCTACTGTCTTTTAAGGCACAATCATTGATATTTTCGTACGAAATTCACACTATAAACTTTATAGATTTCACTAATCACTACTAACCCGGTATTTGGGCAATTACACGGGGATCAAAGAACGCATAGGAACCCAAATGGGATCCAAGAACGCATAAGCTACATAGACATGCCTATCTATCTACGGTTCGACTATAGCAGGCTATTACTTAATTCATGTCCATTTTATTCACATTGAGATTCGAATAAAAATTGCCAAACATATGTGAACATTTTAGATAACCATTAACATTTCATTTTTTAATGCATTCCATGTATAGTTATCAATTCTGAATCATTATTCAGGTTTCTTTAAAGTTATACTTAATTCATGTCAAAAATTATCTCAAAATAAGAAGAGATGATTACTTTACAAAGCAAAGTTGGAAGGGTTACACGGTGGGCAAGAATTCCTATTAGCCGTGTAAACCAGAACACATGCAATAATTTAAAAACAAAATGCATTACACTATGGGCACAAAACATTACACGGTGGGTACACCAAGTTACATAGAGAGTAGGACATCCAGCCAGCAGTGTAAATCAGGGAATCTAAAAGATTCTTAAAAGATGCTTTCTAGAACATTTTTATACGACAAGCAAAGGTTTCCACACAGCGGGAACAGATGGTTACACGACGGGTAGGAATCCTTGACTGTCGTGTAACTCAATTTTTAGGTAAAATTAACAAAATAGAATCATTTTACACGGTGGGCAGGAAATTTTGACTGCCGTGTAGCCCTATTTTATTTCCTAAAAACCTAGAATTTTAGTAGGGCTACAACATTGGCTTTACTTGTTCAATCAATATGAACGTATAAACATCATTTTTAGGCCAAATGGCCTATTAACAATTGATCCCCGTGATCTTAAATTTCTAATGGTACCAATTACACATTTTTAGACACCTAAAACTTCAGATATTGCCAAAATAACCCGAACTGCTCTTATTAAGGTGCTAGAACTCGTATGTCAACTTTAAGCTCAATTTTGAGAATCATAAAGATAGAATTAGCTCATGGTTCCTTCTAGACATATTAGGTATATGTCTCAAATTTCCAACCTTAATAAAAACATACAATTAGGAATACTAAAACTCAACTTATGCCTAAAACAAACACCAAAGGTCAGATGGGTTTTAGACAGAGTTTCCCCTTAAAACTCTATCTAACCAAATTAATTATTTCCACAATAATAACCAACCCAATTAAATTCAAATTCATATATATTATGCACACACCATTCAGAAATATAATTTTCATCATCACATGCACATTAACAAACGTAAATTCCCAAACCTTTCTCCTTGCTCCTTTCTAGCTTCACTTGGCTTTTTTTTCACCTTTTTTCTCTTTTCCTCTTGCTTTAGCAGATTTCTCTTCTACAAACACCACCATAGATTCATTAATAAACAAGAAAACATGACTCTCACCATATAAAATCCACAGGTAGGAGGAGAAGAAAATCTAATAACTCACTTACCTCTTTTAAGCTTACAAAACATTAAAATCAACTTGCTTAATTTAAGAGACACTTGAGAAAAATTTAATGGAGGATTTATGTGTGTTAGAATGAGGAAGAAATTACTAAAATGAGGGAGAGGGGAGGCCAAATTTGTGGCCCTTCCAACCGACTTTCATGGCTTATAAAGCCATGAAATTTCTTCCTCTCTCTAGAACACAATTTGTCAAGCTATGATTGGCTCCTTTTCCTAATTCCTCTTTTGGTCCTTCGACTCTATATAAACCATACATTAGCTAGCTAAATAAGTTAATTTCATATATTAACATACCCAACTTATTATTTTGTACATTTAATCATTAGGCATTAAATGACTATTTTAACTCTGACTTTTTAAATAATCCCGATCACGTCCCTAACATAAATACCTAACCAATTATGCAATCTAGGCCACTCTCATACCCTAAAAGTATTCAAGACGACTAGCTATAACTTCTAGTGCATCTTGCTCCTCACGAGGTTTTATGGCATAAGCTCGTGCTGGTGCTATAGTATGATGATCAACTGTTTCTGACACCGCACCACTTCTAGGTTGATTACCTCTACCACGACCTCTTCCTCTACCTTGGGTCGCTAGAGATGCATTAGATGCACCCTTGCTAGTTTCTTGCTAATCTCTACTTCCATTGTAGGATTTTGGACAATTTTCCAAGAAATGATTGATGCTCCTACAGTGAAAACACCTACCAGTCGACCACCTGTGTTTTCCTCTATGATGCTTGTCACAATAAGAGCATTCTGGCACATTATCTCCTCATCCACTTATTATACCTCTACTAGTACCAGATGCAGTGGAGGGTCCTTGTTGCCTAACCCTGGTAGTAGGACCACTAGTTGACTAGCTTGAAAAGCCGCTTGAGGATTTATAGGTCTCTTCTCCAAAAAGGAACCACCTCTTGAGGAGCTTCTTCTCTGTGCTCTTTCTCTTTGAATAATTTTAGATTTTTTGATTCTCATAGCTGCTTGAACAATTTTATAATACCTCATATTTTAAAACGTGGTCAGGAAAATCAGCAACGCCTTAATGGATTCATTTCGCCCTTCCGCAACTTGTTGGCATCGAAATTCTTCAGTAAGCACTATTGCAGGTGCATACTTACTGAGTCTACCAAATTATTTCTCGTATTCTACCACTAAAAAAGCTCTTTGCCTCAAACTAAAAAATTGCTTCCACTTAGCTTCTCAATATGCTTAAATGATATACTTGTTTTAGAATTCCTGAACCAAGAAGTCCCAAGGGATTATTTCTGAACAAAGAAGCACTGTTGCAGGTGCATACTTACTGAGTCTAGTAAATTATTTCTTGTATTCTACCACTAAAAAAGTTCTTTGCCTCAAACTAAAAAATTGCTTCCACTTAGCTTCTCGATATGCTTCAATGATATACTTGTTTTAGAATTCCTGAACAAAGAAGTCTTAAGTGATTGGGTTAGGAATCGGGTGTTTTAGAACTAACTTCCACCAGTCATAAAAGGACCTTGTAGAAGAAATACCATACAACCAACTCTTTGATCAAGAGGGCAATCACTTTCTTCAAGCACCTCTACACCTTCTCCAACCAAAACTCATCTTTATCCGACTTGTCCAAACTGGTAGCACAAAATTCTTCAGCCCCATGCTTTCTTAGTAAGTCTATTGGAGTCTTAGGTGCAGTCATTCGATCCAAAACCCTCGCCATATCATGCGATATTTTAAGCAAAGCTTCCATTGGTACCATCGAAACATCATGCTCCTCTCTAATCGGTTCAACTGGATCGAAAACACATGGATCTTGATCCCTGGGATTAACACTCTCAACTGTCTCCTTAATCGATTCACGAGAAGAATCCATCTCTATACTACAAAATACAAGGGCACTCACATTAGGCCAACACAAAACTACATGCATTCCTATTCTACGGTCGTTTAGAATCGACTAAACCTTAGCTCTTATAGCAACAAATGTAACACCCCTTACCCATACATAGTAACTACCACAACTGGTAAAGGATATAACATGATATGTACATTATCTTGAACATATTGCTATATTATATTCAGAATTACAAAATTCCTTTTTATCACTTAGTTAAAGCCATACATTAATGTAAGGCCCTGCCTTGTACCCAAGTCATCTTGAATACTTTTAGGGTACGAGAGTGGCCTAGATTGCATAATGGGTTGGGTATATATGTTAGGGATGTAATCGGTATTATTTGAAAAGTCAAGGTTAAAAGAGTCATGTAACACCGAAAGACTTAAATGTACAAAATAATAAGTTGGGTATGTTAATATATGAAATTAACTTATTTATTTGGCTAATGTATGATTTAAATGGAGTCAAAGAACCAAAAAAGGAATTAGAAAAAGGAGCCAATCATAGCTTGACAAATTGTGTTCTAGAGAGAAAGAAATTTCATGGCTTTATAAGCCATGAAAGTCGGTTGGGAGGGCCATAAAATTTGGCCTTCCATTTCCCTCATTTCAGCCATTTCTTCCTCATTCTAACACACATAAATCCTCCATTAAATTCTATTCAAGTGTCTCTTAAATTAAGCAAGTTGATTTTAGTGTTTTGTAAGCTTAAAAGAGGTAAGTGAATTGTTAGATTTTCTTCTCCTCTTACCCGTGGCTTTTGAAGGGTGAGAGTCATGTTTTGTTATTTATTAATGAATCTATGGTGGTGTTTGTAGAGGAGAAATCTGCTGGAGTAAGAGGAAAAGAGAAAAAAGGTGAAAAAAGCCAAGTGAAGCTAGAAATGGGAATTTATGTGTGTTAATGTGCATGTGATGATGAACATTATATTTTTGAATGGTGTGTGCATAATATATATGAATTTGAGTTGGATTGGGTCGGTTATTGTTGTAGAAATAATTGATTTCGATAGATGGAGTTTTAAGGGGAAACCCTATCCAAAATGGTCTAACCTTTGGTGTTTGTTTTAGTCCTAAGTTGAGGTTCAGTTCTCCAATTTGCATGTTTTTATTTGGGTTGGAAAGCTAATACATATACCTAAATATGTCTAGAAAGAACCATGAGCTAATTCTAGCTTTATGATGCTCAACATTGAGATCATGGGAATCACTTGTTAAGAAGGACATTTGGCCTAAAAATGATGTTTATGCATTCATATTGATTGAACAGTTGAAGCCAAGGTTGTAGCCTTGCTGAATTATGGGTTTTTATGCAATAAAATAGAGCTACACAGCGGTCAGGATTTCCTATCTGCCATGTAAAATGGTTATGTTTTGTTAATTTGGCCCAAAATCAAGTTACATGACAGTTAAGGATTCCTGCCTACCGTGTAACCACCCTTGCCCCGCTGCGTAGAAACCTTTGCCCGTCATGTAAAACCATTCTAGAAAGCATCTTTTGTGGATCTTTTAGATTCCTCAGCTTACACAGTTGACAGGATTTCCTACCCGCCATGTAACTTGGTCTGCCCACCGTGTAATGTTTTATGCCTGTAGTGTAAATTCATTTTGTTTTCAAATTAATGCATGTGTTCTAGTTTACACGGCTGGCAGGAGTTCTTGCCCGCCATGTAACCTTCCAACTTTGCTTTGTAAAGTGATATTCTCTCCTTATTTTGAGATGATTTTTGACATGAATTAAGTATAACTTTAAAGAAACCTGAATAATGATTCAGAATTGATGATCATGCATGGAATTCATTAAAGAATGAAATGCTAATGGTTGTTCTGAAATGTTGACATATGTTTGCCAATTTTTATTTGATTGTCAATGTGAATAAAATGGACATAAATTAATTAATAGCCTGCTATAACCTAGTCGTGGATAGATAGGCATGCCTATAGGGTGTTGCAGCCTATGCGTTTTGTGACCTCATTTGGATCTTTATGCGTTCTTGGACCCCGTTGGGTCCTTATGTGTTATTAAATCCCATTTGGATTCGTATGTGTATGTGTTACTGATGTGAATGTACCCACAGGTACCTATATGTTTCATCTTCCCATTATCTACCACTTTGGAAAAGCAGGCAACAAGTGAATGAAAAGAATGTTAAATGAATAATGTGAAAAACTATTAATAAATGTATATATTTATGTCAAAGAATCTTAATTACATTCCGTGTTGAATACATGTATAATTTGTTATGCATATTATTTTAATATCATTATAAGTATGCTCCATACGCATGTGCCCTTGCATTGATTACCATTGTGAGGGGTTGTCCATTTCATGCTTTTTCGCACTAAGCTTTAATGCTTATTACAAGTGTTCCATCCCTGTAGGTTTTGAAGATAAGCTGACTTTGAAGGACAACTCGCATCCCCAAAGGCCGACGCATTAGGAGCAAGCATTAGATGTGGGTTATACATTTTGATGTAATAAAATAAATTGTAATCTTTTGGATGTTTTTAAATGGGGAATTGTAATAGGTATTATGAGATTACAAGTATATGTATGTGCATAATCATATGTTATGTAATGTAAAGTAAATATGAGACTTATAAGTTGTATGTGATTGACAACATGAGAATGTATGGCTTTAACTAAGTGATAAAAAGGAATTTTGTAATTCTGAATATCATATAGGAATATGTTCAAGATATTGTCTATGTCATGTAACATCCTTTATCAGCTATGGTAGTTACTACGTATGGGGGTACAAGTAAGGGGTGTTACACTACATAACAAGTTGTCCCCGGATTGCATTTTTTAATCTCATTAACATAGTTATTCAAATTAGCAAATTTTTTAGTGAAATCACCTATTAGAGAACTAATCAACTTCCTCTTTGTGTTCCTACAAATAGACCAGTTGACATGCAACTTAAACTCACTTTTATAGTAATCTTTTAAACCATTGAGCTTCATTTCAGGTTTAGCCATGATGTGGTCTCTTAGTAGAATAGACTAAAAGTTGCTATTTGCAAGCTTGTAGTTACTTACTCTATAACATCTATGCTGACCTGTGTATGTCTTAATCTTAAATGTCTCTTCCTTCCTTTTTATGCTAGCAAGAAACTTCCAAGGATATGTTGGCTTACATTCAGCCCTCACTCTCACTTTATTGTTTTTTACAAAATATACACCTAAACCTTTTAAAACTGCATATTTCCTAATTGCATGCCTGATCTGTCGAACATTTTCAAACTACATGCTTAAACATAGGAATTCTTGCTTTTGAATCAAACGAAACTTTACAACTTAGCCTTTTTTAAGCATCTTTAGCAATTTCATCATCTGACTCCGAATAATAACTTCCTAAATCTTTAGAGTCATAGAACAATGAACTCTTGTCCGTATCAGATCCATCTTCCTCATTTTGAAACTCGTCTTCTTCAACAAACTCTACTATTTCATTACCTTTCCATCTAAATCCTCTATAGCTTTCAGATTTGCATCATCTGTTGTTTTCTTCCTTGTAGATCTACATCGGTTATTGTCCCTAACTTTATCCCTAGCAGCTTGCACCTCGTCATCTTCATCATCAGTTACTACATTGATGTAAACAAGAAACTCTCGTTCTCCTTCTCCTAAGTATATTTCTCTATCCTTGTAAATATCCCTCTTATCTTGGTTACCCTTTCCAACACAATTTCGAAGGTCTTGATTTTGTTCTACAGGTTGTTCAGTAAATTTTTCAAAAGGTTGTTCAAAAGTGCAAGAAACAATTTGTCCCACGTTTTGTTCCTTTAGGACTTCATGATCTATAAATAATTCAATCCTATCTTGTCCACTCACAATGTTAGCAACATTTATAATATCCCTATCATCAGTCAATGAAACGTAGAAATTTGACTTAGGGTCCCTAACATAAATACCTCCTACTATAAAATAACCCAATTCCTTTACATAAGACATGAAATTTGGAAAGTTAAGGTGGTCCAAATCAAATTATCTGTCCATTACTGTCTCTTTCCCACCCAAATACTCACTCAGCCCATCTCTACTTAACTTCAAATGACCATTATGGTGTATAACAAGCAAAAATTTAGCACAACTCATCCTGCAGTAATAAGCCAAGAAAAAAAATAATTTAATAAAAATTGTAACACACCAGTCAATGCAAGATAATAACTCGAGATGCTTTCTTTATGTAAAGCAACTGGACCTCATATAAAAGTAGCATTATTATTTATATAAATACCTAAACCCTAAACATGTGAGAATTCCGGGAATCTCTTTTATCCAAATTTGTGATAGTAGTCAACTTCCACTTACTGGATTGCAAAATTGGACTATGAAATTACTTATACCCCCAAAATTTAACTATTTAAGAAAAGATTAACAAAATAAAATAAAAAACTTACCTTGTATAGTTGCAACCTTTGTTCTTTAAAATACCATTTGCGTGCAAGTTGTTGAAGATCGAAATCAATTCCAACAAATATAAAACCCTAAATCACTTATGTTCTTTCTCAATTTTCATGAAATATCGGTGATAAAGTCGCCACTCTTCCCACTAAAACGAAAACCCATCTTCTTCTTATTTTAAAAATTTTGTGTTTTACTTGTATATAATGGTCATTTCCTTTAAACACCCATCTGACTTTGTATTTGATATTATTTAATTATTTTTTTAATTATTAATATAAATTTTCAGCTCAATAAATTAAATAAAAAATTTATAATGGAGCCCATAATTGGAGCATGTAATAAATGCCTATCGCCTCAACCACATAAGGACTTCATGTGCAGTAAATCAAAAGTTAAAGGACGTAATGTACGATTTTATTTATTCAAGTACTTAATGCAGAAAATCTTGAAAGTTCAGGAACCTAGGAATGTATTTTGCCAAGTTTGATCAACTATGATATCAGTTTCCTCCAAAGCATGACTTAAAAGGAAATTTATTGTCTAGACAAGGTGCATGAAATTGCTAATAGACTTAGCTAATAGCATGTTGGCACATCGGAAAAAAAAAATTATTAAAATAGTTATTATACAATTGTGGCCTTTTTTTTAAACTTTTTTTCTTTTCCTTTGTGGCAACAAATGCCATTAGCTTAGTCTAGATAGTAACCTTACCCCAAAAAAAAAAATAAAATTAGAAGGTTGATGTGATATATGATATGGAATCCATTCCTCATTCATGAATCCAATTAATCCAATAAAAACAGATCAAAATTTGAGAATTAAAAGCCAATTTAATATATGAATTTATTGTTGAATTTTAATTCCATTCAAAGTTAATTTATATTGACCCAACTATAAACTTTAAATTTACGTTCATTTAATCAAAATTGAGGATGAAGATAGTACGTATATGCAGTCACTGCAAAGAAAAGACAGTTTAAATTTAAAAACCGTTTTTGTCGGTTGCTAAAGCAGTTGATTTTGACTCTTTAACAACCATTCTCCATTGTCACTAAAAGCCTTGTGGCCAGAACAGTATCAACTGCAAATAAATGAGTGTGTCGCTAAAGTATAAAAAGTCACTATAAATGAGTCCGTCGTATTTGCACTATATATAGGATCGAAAATTCCATTACTAATATTATTAATATATATTTTATGAAACAATAGTGATCGATTATTACTATATTGGTTGCTATTTTATTGTTAATTATTCTAAAATTTTTAGGATCAAGTTTTCAGTTGGTATTTTTAAAATCTGATACAATAATTCTGAATTTTCTGTAATTCCAATTCTTTTTCTATTCATATTAATAATTAAATCAATTTCATAAATTCTAAATCTCATAAATCCAAAATTTATAATCAATTTCTTTAAGTCTTAATCGCACAAAATAAACATAAGATATTCTAATAATATTCTCACAAATAAGAAGTATTAAATAGACATCCATTTAAAAGAAGAAGAAAAAACTTCAATTCAGTTGTCCATAAAATTTAACACTATAAAAAAAACTTCTGTGATTTGGGAGGATCGTGTCATCAACAAGGCCAACCTGGGCAGAAGAACCAACATGATGGGGCATTCTCTAATGCTTTTGGCTGATCTATGAGTGCGCTCCTGTTGCCTTACTGATAAGCAACTGGTGATTTACTAAAAAGCAATTCTAAAAATGATCACTCTAACATTTGATCCAAAATAAACACTACAAGAAAATTTGCAATTTGCAAGTACAAATCTCCTTGCTGTACAATAATTTTTCGTCACTAAATACATTTAGGGAAAACCTAATTATTGATTCTAATCAGACTAGCTAAATTTTTGCGTGTAATTTAGCAACAACAAAGATCTCGCTAAACTGCGATTGTGCTAGCCAAGTTCATGTGTCTTCGCTAAAATTTAGCAACAAATTTTGCGTGACCTTGTTCTTCGACAAATTGGTGAATGCCCTGAATTTTTGCATACAATTAGAAGCAATAAACTCCTCGATAAAATACTAATATGTTCTTACATATTTTTTGTGTCCTTGCTAAAATTTAGTAACCACTTTTGCGTGAACTTATTTATCACAAAATCAGTGAATGGCTTAATTTTTTTTCATGATAATTAGCAATGACATAGTTCTCCATAAATGACTATTATTCTCTCTAGAAAATTAGAAAATTGGTGAATGGCCTAGAATTGGTAAATTTATTTAATTTTATTAAACTGATTTATGGATTGTAATTTTTAATAAATTAAACATTTATATATATATATATATATATATATATATATTGCTCAACTCATTAGTCTATTATACTTACAAGATTTGAAAATGGAGAAAATACAAAATATTTCTAAAAATAAGAGACACACTCAACTCAAGTTATACAAGATATGTAACACTCTCTACCTATACGTAGGAGAATCTATCCGCAATGGAGTGAGAACCCATATGAGTAAGGGTGTCACTAAGCAAAACACTATAATAAACATTCATCCACATAATATAAACATACGTATATACAGCGGAATTTAAAACTTTAAATCCAAATCGATCATTCATTCATTGGTGCAATAATAATATTCATTACATAACTGTTCTGATATTACCAAAATAATTACATCTTTCAAAATTACAATACGGAAGCTGAACAAAAAACTAAATACAGTGAGAGTTCATTATTACAAAAAGAGTCATATAACAAAAGCTAAGTCCTAACATCAATTCCCTCTGTGTTGGCTTGACTTGTGGTGACTCTTCCAAAAGCTAACCACCATCCGCACTTGCACGGATGAAACACCCGTATTAAGCGATAACGATTAGTGGGGAACAAACAACAATAGTAATATGGACGGCCATTCACAATGGTCATCGAGACAAAACGCATACATAATGGCATATGCTGATAATCATATAAGATATAATCATAACTGAATCATATTCATAAGCATTCAAAAGCTCATAATCATATTTATATACCAAATGATTCACATACTTATAATCATAGTCATTCGGATTCACATTCACATAAGTATAACAAAATGAAACACAACACCTGCTGACTCACAGTAGTGGATAACGAGTGAATGCATGGCGGTACCTTACAGGTACGAATCGAAAAGTAACATCACATTTTCTAATTCAAAACATTTTACAGAGGGGATCTTAAACAAGATCCAAATACATTGAGGTTCGTGAGGAACCAAACAGGGGACCTGATCAAGGTCCAAACGGAACTGAGGGCTGCAGCTATAGAGCTTTATTAGGCATGCCTAACTATCCACTAGATTGACTCTCGCAGGTCATGCATAATATGATTCATGTTCCAAAGCATAACATATAATTTATCATGAAGAAATCATAATATTGCACCTATATAAGCATATTTATTCCCGTACTGTAGTAAAATCCCATGTAGAAAAGATATGAAATACATTTTAGCAAAACAGGACAAGTTTGGAAAAATAGACAGGGCAAATGGAGGCTCACTGTCGCGATCGCGACTTAGTGGCCAGAAGGGCAATCGCGAAGAAAGAGCGAAGGACACGAGTCATGCAGGTCGACATGACTCGTGTCGATGCCTCACGTCTCTGAAAGGCCGATCGCGAGTGGGAGAGATGAAGGACACGAGTCGTGCAGGTCGACAGGACTCGTGTCGATGTCTCTCCTAGCCGATCGCCAAGAGCCGATCGTGAAGGAAGAGCAGGGGGATGCGAGTCGTGCGAGACGACACGACTTGTAACACCCCCATCGCCGTCCCCGTTGGAAGGACGCCGACGGGCGCGTTACCCGACACTCACTCACACAGATAAGCACATGCATAACGCGGAAGCATACCTTCATACATAACATACATACGAAAATACGGGTTAATTAAAAACTCACCTTACTTGAGGGCACAGACTGATCATGCAATAACTCACACACACACACAGGCACTAAGCGAAAGCATAAAGCGAAAGATAAAACAAAGGAATGACTTAACATAACAACATACTAACGATTACATTACCCAAAAGTAAACTCAAGATACTTACAATAATAATACATAATTACAATACTAAAGAAATACAAAAACTGAAGTACAGAAGCTGAACAATTTACAAAACTTCAAACTCCTATGTGGCCGACCTTGCAGAAGCGCGACTCGAACAGAACCAACCTGCCACCTGCACGGAAAGGAAATCCGTGCTAAGTGATAAACGCTTAGTGGGGAGAACACACAAGAGTATGGACGGCCATTCACAATGGTCGCCAAGGCATAACACATTCAAATGGTAAATGCAACATTCAGAATACATATATTAATAGGCTTGCATAGTAAAGGCATTCATTCGAAAGCTCACAACCACATCTATAAACTTATGACGAACATAAACCCAAGTAAACATAATACCATACACAATACAAGTATTATCATACAGAACTATATACAATCTCACATGCATATACTTACCGAGCATAGTTACATGAAATAATACACATTCAACTATTATGCCAAAGTACCCATGCATTAACGGAAAATCTATTCACATGTAAAACAGTTATCAGGCAGTAATGCACCCAACTATCATACCGAGGACACTAGTTATCTAAACATACTTTTATCATGCCATACACACACTAGACAAAAACCAAGGGACAACATCCAAAGCACCACACTTCTGCTGCACAACTCTAATACATAAAATATCACGCTGAAAACACTCCCATAGCAGAGACCGAAGACATAATCACATAACTTCACGTTCATATCATAACCATGCAGAACGTACAGTTAATTCTTACATACTTACCGCCACAACTGCTTCGGTTCACATGCTTAAATATAATAAAACCATGCTCAAGTCACATACATAAATACATTAATCGAATCACATTCAAAGCATTCAGGAACTTATAACAAATCACATGACAAGTGCGAAAAATCATATTAGACTTAAAATCATACTTACATAATACAGACATATATTTTAAAGCCCATAGTCACGTTCATATACATATAAACTGATTCCTCAAATCATTATCATGCTCATTCGGATATCACATACTTATCGTTATTTCAAAGTAAAACAAATCAACAAAGCACCTGCTGACTCACCATAGTGGATAACGAGTGAACTATCACCACCTTATGGGTGCGAATCGAACTATCTCCACCTTACGGGTGCGAATCGGAAAACCAATTTATTTTTTTAAAAACATTTCACTGAGGGGGGGGGGGGGGGGGGGATCTTAAACAAGATCCCAAACACATTAAAAAGGATCGCGAGGATCCGAGCTCATAAAGGGTTTGCGAGGAACCAAACGGGGACCTGATCAGGGTCCAAATCATTCAAAGGGCGCTGCAGCTACATAAGACTCTATTAGGCATGCCTAACTATCCACTAGACTGACTCTCGCAGGTCATGCATAAAACAATTCACATTTCGAATCGCACAACGCATAAATATATATACATCATGCATAAACCAGAGTACGATAGACATATAAATATGCTCATAAAGTCGGTCATATATCATACAATTCCCATTGCAAAACATAATACAGTCAACACACTTTAATATTAAACAATGTTCTAAAGCATGCCAAGGATCAAGTATAGAAGCACTACTATGCCAATGATTATCAATACAAAATCTTAATCATGCATTAGGTGAGGATACTAAGTATAAATCATGCATAATCCAAATTACATTTAAGCATAACACATTGAGTTCAAAGGCTAAAGCATAATAACGTATTCAGACATCAACCTTACTATTCAAATAAATTGGGCATAGCAGGATATCAATCATACCTCATACAATTCATATTCTGAAGCATGCAATAATTCCATCAATCACATTTTAGCACTACTCATCATACTAAAGTATGTCAGGAATACATGTGGAATCATATTATGCCAATGATTAAAAACGCATAACCTTAATCGTGGAATGATACAAAATACTCTTAAGCATGGCAGAATATTCTTAGAGGAGAATCTAATCAAGGATATGCATCATAATACTAATCACAAATAACTTGGGATAACCATTCATATAAGCAAGGTAAAATAGCACTAGGGGAAGAAGTCATAACAGCATTTGCAAATCATTTTATAAGAAAACTAGTCACATGGGGAACAAAGCGAAATAGAAAAGGCCATATTAGAGCATATAAAAGTATGACATAAATCATACAGTAGTAAATATCCATACAGAAGAGATAGGAAATTCATTTTGGTTGAAACCGGGCTAAATCAAAAAATGAGGCTGAAGGGGGTCAGTCACAAGCCATGTCACGACTCGTGATTGGCCTCAAAGGAGGGTCACGAGTCGTGACTCTATGTCACGTCTTGTGACATGCCTCACAAGAGTCACGGGACTTGACTTTAAGTCACGCCTCTTGACTCTTCACAAGGGTCACGAGTCGTGACTCTAAGTCACGAGACGTGACTTGCCTCTCACAGGGCAGCCACGCTTCGCGACTGGAGTCACGCCTCACAAGAGTCACGAGTCGTGACTCTAAGTCACGAGTCTTGACTTGCCTCTTACAGGGCAGTCACGCTTCACGACTGGGAGTCACGCCTCATGACTTATTCCAGTCCACCGAGAAATCACGCGTCGTGACTGGGAGGCAGAGTCACGTGCCGTGACTGAGAGTCACGTCTCGTGACTTGTCTCTCACAGGAAGTCACGACATACACTGGAAATGAAAATTCCACAGAATCGTGATTTTCCGTTCCCAGCATGCCCAGAATTCAAAGAACCCGACAAAAATCATTTCCAATCTGATTCAAAACACCACCAAACTCGTCTTACCTTCCAATCGATCTTCCAAACATAAAAAATAACATAAAACCAGCTTAATTCAACAATCAAATCAACCAAAATCATGCATAGACACATTTAATTTCCTCAAGAACATAAACCCTAACAAATAACAGTAAGTTCAAAACCCAAACTCAGTACTTCCAATTCAATCCTAACATGCATTACTAACATGGCTACTCACATAATCATGCATATACACATTCCAAAACACATCAAATTCCAGAAATTAGACAATGCAAACACATTTACAAGCCTGGTGAGAAATAGGGCAAAAACAACTCAGAACTTCAAATGCAGGAATCAAAACTCCCAAACCTAGAATTGAAGATCCAAAAATCACACTTTAAGCTTCAATCCTCAACCCTCTACTTGTCCTTAACCTTCTTCTTGCAATCCAAAGCTTGTACAAACAAGAAATCCACACAATCCTTAGTTCAAACCCTAACTGAGGTAAAACCAGTAAGAGAAGAAGAATAAGAAGAACAACACGTTAAACCCCAACTTACCTCTGCAAGCAAAACATACTTCAAGCCAAACACAACTCCAAGCCAAAAGAGAATGAAAGGAAAAGCAGAGAAGGAGAAGAGAAGAAGAAGAGGAAGCGTGAGAGGAGAGAACGGGAATGCAATCTGTGTTCCCTCTCTCTTCCTCTTTCCTTTCGTCTTTTTCTTGTTTCAATGCCCACCTAACAAGCCCACATGGCAGCTCCTAATAGGACCACAAAACCCACTTAAACCTTTCCAACCAAAAGCACCATACACTCACATGCACCCAATCCTTTCCTTAATTAAATATCTCATGCCAAGGTACCAAACTCACACTTCACTAAATAACTGCCACAACCAAAACACCCTACAACCGTATACCACAAGCACACACTAACACTTCTCTTCTTAACATACTTAATCAATTACTTATCATAAAATCCTTATTATCCAAACTTCCTCACGCACAAAATTATCGAAATACCCTTACTTAACCCGACTTAGCATGCACATTCCGACCAGGGCTATTTTGGGGTGTGACATGACTCGTGTCGTTGCCCATCACCATGTCACGAGTCGTGCTCTAATGGACGTCTCATGACTTAGCTTCCCCGTAAGCATAAATCGTTCTATTCTTCTCTCCCGATCGAGGAACTTCCCGTCTTCCAATCGGCAGCCGAGCATCAAAGCACCCATGGCATTTTCGATCGGAAGATGGTAGCTTGATCGGGACCTAGATTCACTAACCCCTGTTGTGCACGCCATGATCGTTGCGCTCGCGACAGAGAGTGATGTTCCAAATCTGCAAAGCTCCCTTGGCTCCAAAACGCTCCCAAAACTTGACAAATCCAATCGAACCTCAACTTACCTTGGATCAAGCATTTCCAGCATCAAAAACAACAGCAAAACACAACTTTACAACACTTAATACAATTAGTTCATGCATTTACAAAATTGCATCCCGATAGAAGCAAATCCAGAAAATCACAGTAAAAATCCATCCAACTCAAACTTGCTCCCATAATCATCATTCATGCATCACAACTTAAATAAACCAAAACTCATAACATTTCACTCACAAGAACCTCATTAAACATTAAATTTCCAGAAGATCAACCAAGAGAATGCATCAAAATACATAAATTCCCAAACCTGCAAATCTTATGCTCCTAAATGCAAGCTCCATTCCCACTTGCCTTCTCTTTCCCCTTGGGATCACAAGTAGGCGCTTCTAACTCAGGAACCCAAGAAGAACACACAAATACATAAAAACTCTAAGTTAAAATACATTCTAACAGACCAAGAGAAGGAGAGGAAAAAGAAGAGAAACCCAACCAAAACTTAACAAATAAACTTGAGAGATGATCAATTTTCACCAAAAACCACTTGGATCAAAGCTAGGGCACACTTGAAGAAGGAAAAGGAAGAGGAGGTAAAGAGAAGAGGAAGAAAATGGGAAAGAGGTCGCAAAAATGGCTGCTCTATTCTCTCTCCTTCTCTTTACATCCATTTCCTAAACCCTAGCCACATGTCACCCTAAGATTGGTGGAACTTGACCACTCACACCCAACTAACATGCATGATACCACACACAAGACTAACCCAACTAATGCACACACTACTAACATACATGCACCAACACTCTAATAAAGCCCACAAAACATCCATATCACCCATGAATACCCTTAACATATGCCAACACACCCACACATGCACACATACACATGGTTCAAACTACTAGGGGGAAATCGGGGTGTGACAACTCTCCCCTACTAACAAGAATTTTGTCGTCGAAATTCTCACCTGAACTGCACAACTGTGGGTACTGAATCCTCATAGTCACCTCTGATTCCCAAGTTGGTTCCTCAATTCCATGATGCTGCCAAAGAACCTTATTCCTTAACTGTCTCACTTCCCAAGCTATAATGGCTTTCAGTTCCTTATTATAAGAATAATCCGACTGAATCTGAACGTCCTGAACTGACAACACATGCCACGGATCCGATCGGTACCGTCGAAGTATGGAGACATGGAAGACGTCATGAATCCTAGCCAACTCTATTGGTAAAACCAACCCATAGGCTACCGAACCAACTTTCTCCAAAACCTCAAAAGGCCTAATGAACCAAGGACTAAGTTTACCTTTCTTGCCAAATCTCAACAGTTTCCTCCAAGGCGACACCTTAAGGAATACTCTGTCCCCGACTTCAAACTGAATATCCTTTCTCTTCAAATTTGCAAAGGATCTTTGTCTATCCTTAGCCACCTTCAGATTTCGCTGCACAACTCTAGTCTTCTATTCGATATCCCTAATCATCTCTGGTCCAACAAAAGACCGTTTGGTCAACTCTGTCCAACAAACTGGAGTCCTACACGATCGACCATACAAAGCCTCAAATGGCGACATCCCAATGCCTGACTGATAGCTATTATTGTAGGCAAACTCCATAAGCCGCACATTCTTGTCCCAACTGCTAGAAAAATCCAAAGCACAAGCCCGAAGCATATCCTCACCATCTGTCTGAGGATAAAAAGCCGTGCTGAAATTCAACTTAGTACCCAGAGCTCTTTGCAATTCCTTCCAGAACATTGATGTGAACCTTGGATCCCAGTCAGATACTATAGACAACAGCACTCCATGCAGTCAGACCACCTCATCCACATAAACACTGGCCAACTTATCCATCGAATAGTCCACTCTAACCGGCAGAAAATGAGCTGACTTGATAAGCCGATCCACAATAACCCAAACTGAATCATGCTTCTTCCAAGTCACTGGCAACCTCGACACAAAATCCATGGCAATGTCATCCAATTTCCATAGAGGAATGGATAAAGGAGTGAGCAATCCCGAAGGAACTTGATACTCAGCCTTTACTTGCTGACAAGTCAAGCACCTTGCTACAAATTCTACAATGTCTCTCTTCATCCCGGACCACCAGTAGAACTGCTTCATATCCCGATACATCTTCTCACCACCTGGATGTGTTAGCTTATTTCTAAGTGCTAATTCCGCACGTATACGGTGTACCGATTATAGTACAAAAGATGTCGATCCCACGAGGAATGTGATAATTATTACACACTATTACTACTAAATTTTAATCTTGTTTACAATGATCATTAATTTATGAATCAAAGTGGAAATACTATGTCTAATATTAACTTACCTAATTATTGATTATCGGAGAAGACAAATGATTAATGATGATCAAATAATAAATGGAACTTGAATTGATTATTCTTAATTATGAGTATATTCTTGTCATGCAAGCCAAGTTGAATAAGATTCCAATTTACTCTCGATATAAACTAGAGTGCCTAAAACATACATTTATAATTCTAACTCACAATTTTCATTAATGAATTAGAGGGTTATACATACAAATTTCAGGAATAATAAACAACTTATAACAACCATCTAATATTAGGATTTCTCAAATAATACTTCAATGATGAACTTCTATTAGATTTAAGTAAGAATTTATCTTTCAACCAAACACTTACTTATAATGATCATGCATAAAAATACTAATAGAAAATTCTACAAGAAAGAATACCAAATTAATATGAATAATAAAATATAACATTAAATATTCAAGTTCATAAATGCATCATTCAATGATTACAAAGAAGAAGTTAAAAATAAGAAATGAAGAAGGAGAACTCTCAACCCTTTTCCCTTTCACAAAGGATATCTTCTTCTTTATAAGAAATCTTCTCTTCAAAACACAAAAATCCTAACTTAAAAACTTTAACTAAAGAAATGTACTCTCAAACTTACAGCAATTCTTAATTAAAAATTCAACAACTAAAATTTACAGTTAAATGTTATATTTATAACGTTCTAAAAGATATGTCCTTTCAAGTATCTCTTCAAAAGGTTGCAAGACTTGGTGGAAAGACATGACATTTCAAAGCAAAGCTTGAATTCAACTGCCTAATGGTCCTCTCTGTCGCGATCGCGACGTCTGTTGCGCTTGCGACAGAGCACACCTTCTTCTTCGCTCCACCTTCCTCGCGCTGGCTCTTCTTCGCGAGATGTCGCGACCTCGCGACGGGCGGCCTTACTCATGACAATGCACACCAGCTCCCTTTCTTCTCCTCTTTGGCTCCATTTGCGCATCCTGTCGCGCTCGCGACAGATTGCTTTTCTCCTTTGCTTTCTTCCCTTCCTTTCTTCTTTCCTTCTTTACTTGGCACTTCCTGTCGCGCTCGTGACATTGGTCACGCTCACGACATTGGTCACGCTCGCGATAGATTCTTCTCTTCCTTAGCTCATATTTGCTCTTTTCTCCAATCTTCTCCATTTTCTCCTACACACACAAAACTTAAACAAAAACATAAAACATACCTAATTCTAACACAATTAACTACATATAAACATTATTTCAACCCAAAAACATGGATTAAATATGAGTTATTTAGACTCATATCAAATCCCCACTCTTAAACATTTGCTTGTCCCCAAGCAAAACATAGCAAACACTCACACAAACTCATAACACATAATAAATTGCACACAATTTTGGAGCTTACTTCTATATTTGATAAACATTTGAAATTGACATGCATAAGTTTTATCTCTTAACAAATTAGTCTAAATATGTAAAATCTCAATCAATATCATTATCCATCATACTTGAACAATCATGTATATTTTAGAAAATCAGAAAGTTGCAAAATACAAGAATGTTTGACCTCAAGAATTTGAATATCTTAACACATGTAAAGAGTATTTCACACAAGATATTGCCTAAAGTAATTCTCACTCAAACACTTTATTTTTTAAACACTCAATCACTCAATTTGTTTAAAGGTTAGTGTTTATCTCATTCCTTTAATATGCCATTGCATAACATAAGCTTGTAAATAGTAAAAATCTCCACTACTAGTATAAAGTAGTATATGAAATCAAAGGGTCTTAAAAGGGTTGTAACTTGGCTTAGGTAAAGGTAGGACAATTTTGGTTTAAGTAGCTCATATTATGTAGAGAAGAAGTATCACTATACCACAAGAGATGTAAAAACTAAGTATAACATGATATTCCAAATTTCTATTCTAACTCCCTTCTTAATGTCCACACTTTTCCTCTAGTTTCATTTGCTTTTCTTTTCTTTTTTTTTTTCTTTTTTCATTTTCTTCTTTTATTTTATTTTATTTTATTTTTATTTTATTTTATTTTGTGGGTGCATTTTATGCTCCATCCCACTTATTTTTTTTTCTTTTTCTTTTCCTTGTAGAAACTAGACTTTTCTAATAATGGACTTTTAATGAATAAATAAGGGAATTCAACTTGTACATCAACTATAATCATGCTTATACTAACAAATGTATCTCCATGGTATAACAATCCTAATTCTTACAACAACAAGGGTAACAAAATGAGCAGTTATTGTTTAGCAAAGGATTTGGTTCATTATGTGCTTAAACAACAAAAACAGAAGTAAAAAAGGTTAGGTTTTAAAGCAAGCAAAACTGGTTTAATCTAATTGCCCTTTTCATTTCTCATGGACATCCCATACTAAATATAATCTCAAAATTTACTAAAGACAAGTTCTAGAGGATGTGGCATAAAAAGGCTCTCATACAAGAAAATTTTCAATGTATAAGGCTCAAAAGCTCACATAACCTATAGGTCAAACTACCCTAAACAATGCATTGGCAAAATAATCCTTTTATACATATGAAAAGATATTCAATTTAAAAAGATCCTACACTAAAGTGCTTTGCCAAGTCATGACCTTCACTATGTACATTTAATTGTCTAAACAAAATGAGAATGGCATTTTTTAAGAATTTACCTAACCAGACTTAATTAAAAGAAATACAAGCTTAATCATGCATAAATTCCCAAATATACATCAAATATATAAGCTCCAAAATCAAATGCACAAAATAACCTATACATATATACATAAAAACAATAATACATAGCTCTACATACAAATATGTATAAATCAAACTCAACATACCTAATATTAACAACCTATATATAAAAACCTAAAACTAGCAGCACATACATAACACAAGCTACACTCAACATATAAAAATCAAATAAACATAACAATAATGTCCCCACACTTATTGAATGTCCTCATTGTGTGAAAACAAACAAACAAATAATATAAATAAGCAAAACACAAAAGACAATAAAAAGATAACAAAAATAACAAGAAAAAGTAAAAGAGTATGGAGAAAACTCATCTCAATTCCCAATAGGGGAATCAGGCGGAGAAGGAGAAAATTTAACATTCTGTTTTCTGAAGAAGGAAAAGAGTTTGCGACTCAAACTTATTTGGCTCTTGTGGACTGCCTTTACTGTGGTCTCAAGGGAGTCCATCCTTGCAGCCATGCTTTGGTTGGCAGCCACCATTCCATCCAATTTTGTAAGACCTTGCTGCCAACCAGCAGAGTCACCTTCACCAGCACCAAATCTGGCAGCCTCTTCCTCCTCAAATTCTTCATCATCAGTAGACTCCTCATACGCACCAGCAGCTGTGGACGATTCAGGGGCTTTCCCTTTGCCTTTGTCAAAGCATGAACTGTCACCTTGCATACCTCTATCAACAAACTTGGGTGGCCAACCGCCTTTTGTTAAAATGTTAGCTTGCCTCAAGTAAGTAACATCAAACATGGTAACATGTTCACCCTCTTCTAATTGAAAATTGTGCAAATCCCCTAAACAACCTAAGATAATGCTTGTCACCATGTGACACATCCCCACAGTTTTACTTTTGGCAATGGATGCATGATAAAGGCCATCAAAGATAAAATCAATTGAGCAAGGGGTTTTCCTAGAATGCAATAAATCTAGCACAAATAAATCTTTGGTTTGAACCTTTGAACTCTCTACTCTACCAAACAAGGCATGACAAAGATATTTGTGAAAAAGCATTAATGCATCTGTAAGCACTGTGTCCCGGAGCGGTCCGGATCAGAGGTTACCCTATGATGAAATCAGTGCCCGAGCCTGTATAAAGGGCTGGATTTGGAGGTTTTAGTCCCACGTTCTACGAGAAATGAGGCTTTTTACCATTCCTGGGCAGAGGGGGAGAAAATAGAGGTTTTTTTCGAGTCAAAAAGCTTTTTGTACTCCACAGACGGCCAGCCCGTCTGTGAAGTCAGCCCGTCGCTTCGAGTCACCGACGGCTGGTGGTATTTTTCGACGCCCGTCGGAAAGTCACCGCCCCTGTCAGAATGCCGCCTGGTTTCTCGAAGCACGCAACCCTTCCGACGCCCGTCGGTGGATGTGGCAGGGCCGTCGGACGAATCCTTATGTCAGAAGGATTCTTTCGATGCCCGCCCCTATACACCGACGCCCGTCGGTCGTGTCTGGTTTATAAAAGCTCCGGATTTTCAAGAGAATAGGGTTGGAAAAATTTTCAAAAGGGGAAACTCTGCCCAATTTCAAGCAAATTTTCTCTCTCTTCCAACAAAACACATTTACAAAGGAAATCTATTTGATCAAGGATCAAATCAATCAAAAAGGAACTAAAATAATTAGTTTTCTTTAGATATTGATTCCAAAGTCAATCTTTTGAGGGGTTGAAGAAGAAATAGCCCATTTTTCTTTCTTTGACCCTTCATCTTTTGCTTCTCGTGGAATGCGCGGGGCTCTAATCAACACAAGAATCTCACCCAAAGCGATTATCTGAGGGTAAATATTCCGGACTCCTTCTCCTTATCGATGTATTGATAGACCGTGCCGCCAATTGCACGATGTACAGCTTTGGAGATGGTTATGTGGGCTACAATCAGATCCTGAACAGAATAGCTGACCGGGTTAAAACCGCTTTCATCACGGAGTGGGGGACCTACGCCTACCGGGTCATGCCTTTCGGCCTAAAGAACGCAGGGGCCACATACCAGAGAATGGCGACCAAGATCTTAAGTGACCTGATCCATAAAGAAGTGGAAGTGTATGTCGATGACATGATGGTCAAATCAGCCACCCGAGAGGGGCACTTTGAAGCTCTAGAGAAGTTCTTCACCAGGATTGACAAGTATAATCTGCGACTTAACCCTAAGAAGTGCATTTTCGAAGTGACTTCAGGAAAACTATTGGGACATGTCGTCAGTCAGAGGGGAATAGAAATTGACCCGGACAAGGTGAAAGCCATCAGAGAGATGCCCGTGCCGCAAAAGGAAAAGGATGTAAGGAGTTTCCTGGGCAAGCTGCAGTATGTCAGCCGATTCATTGCTAAGCTCACTTCGATATGCGAGCCTGTTTTTAAGCTGCTTAGAAAGAATCAACCTGTGGTCTGGAACGAAGAATGCCAGAAAGCCTTTGACAGCATCAGGGAATACCTATTGAATCCGCCAGTGCTAAGGCCTCCGTAACCGATCAAACCGCTTATCCTGTATCTGGCAGTAGAAGACAGTTTAGTGGGCGCCATGATGGTTCAAGAGGATGAATTTGGGGTGGAGTTTGCAATTTATTACCTCAGCAAGAAGTTCTTGGCTTATGAGATAAAATATGCTAAAGTAGAAAAGATCTGTCTCACGGTAATCTGGGCGTCAAAGAAACTGAGACATTATTTCCACTCGTACAGGGTTCATGCAGTGGCCAAGCAGAATCCGTTAAGATATTTGCAGGAAGCACCGTCTCTGCTTGGAAAGATGGGGAGGTGGCTGCTCTTGCTGCAGGAGTTTGATGTGCAATACATCACCCGCAAGACTATTAAGGGGCGAGCCGTAGCCGAATTTCTTGCTACGCATCCTATTCAAGGAGACACTCCCGAGTTTACCTTTCCTGATAAGAGCATAGTTGCAATTTCTATTCAGGGATGGCAGTTACACTTCGACGGGGCGGTAAATAACAGAGGAGCCGGAGTTGGGATCATCATGACGACCCCAGATAATGAGAAACTTCCCCTCGCTAAGAAGCTGAGGTACAAAGCAACCAACAATGAAGCCGAATATGAAGCGTGCACCTTCGGATTGGAAGCTTTAGCGGCATTGGGGGCAAAGAATATAGAAGTCTTCGGTGACTCATCCTTGGTGATTAACCAGATCCGAGGTGAGTGGGCAGTAAAAGAAGAACGGCTGATGCCCTACGTTGAATATTTGAAAGAGATGTGTGGGCAGTTTGAGAATTGCACTTTCCACTTTGTGCCGAGAGATGAAAACCTTCTGGCTGATGCGTTGGCAACCTTAGTGTCAATGTGGGATAACCCCGAAGGAGTGGCTATGAAGCCAGTGCTGATTTCGAGTTCTGATAAGCCCAGTTTTGAAACTAAGCCTGTGATGGAAGTAGAGGTGGCGGACGGGAAACCATGGTACTTCGACATCATGAACTACTTGGAAAACAATAAATTTCTAGAAGAAGCTACTGAGAAAGACCAGAGGATGATCCGAAAGCTATCCACTCAGTTCATATCCTTGGAAGGGGTGTTGTACAAAAGACGGTCAGACAGGATTCAGCTCAGGTGCCTGAATGAAAAGGAAGCCCGCAAGGTGATGGAGGAAACCCATGCAGGTGTCTGTGGGGCCCACATGAACGGTTTGACCTTGGCTAAGAAGATCATGAGACAAGGCTTTTATTGGCTTACGATAGACAACGACTGCTCAAAATATGTTAAGCAATGCCAGCTGTGCCAACAATATGCAGACTTGAGACACCTGCCAGTATCAGAATTACATAACCTGACATCACCTTGGCCTTTCGCTGCTTGGGGGATAGATATCATTGGAGAGATTCGCCCTACGGCATCCAATGGACACAGATACATCATAGTCGCAATCAATTATTTTACCAAATGGGTAGAGGCGGAATCCTTCAAGAAGATCGACGCGAGGGACATGACCAAGTTCATAGAGAGAAATCTAATTTGCAGATATGGCCTCCCTCATCACATAGTGTCTGACAATGGGGTGCAGTTCATGGGAGAAACCCGGAAGCTCCTCGAGAAGTATGGTGTCGAGCATCATAAATCCTCTCCCTACCGACCACAAGCGAATGGAGCAGTAGAAGCCGCTAATAAGAATATGAAGAAGATCCTGTCCAAGATGGTCCAAACCTACAAAGACTGGGCCGAAAAGTTACCCTTTGCCCTATGGGGATATAGAACGACGGTAAGGACGTCTACAGGCGCTACTCCATTTTCCCTGGTATATGGAACGGAAGCAGTATTGCCAGTTGAGATAGAGCTCAAATCACTGAGGGTGGTCATGGAAGCCCAAATTCCAGAGGCCGAATGGGCACAACAGAGGCTACAACACTTGAATTTACTGGATGAGAGTAGGCTGAAAGAATATTATCATAATCAGATTTACCAGAAGAGATTAACAAAAACTTTCAGAAAGAAGGTGAGAAAGCATATGCTGAAAGAAGGGGACTTGGTGTTCAAGCAGATGAGGCCAGGCATACAAGATATTAGAGGGAAATTCAGACCGACCTGGGAAGGGCCGTATATCCCCAAGAAACTGCTGTCCAAAGGAGCTGCGATCTTGTCAGATAGTGATGGGAATGAATTCAAACAGCCGATCAATGTCGATAGACTCAAAAGGTTCCATGGCTAAAGACCAAGATAAAAAGAAGAGAATAAAATGCCCTGCAAGTCGAAAACCGAAAAAAGGCGGCTGTGCTAAAATTAGGCGCCTCGACAGGGTGAAAACCAAAAAAAGGCATCCTGTGCAAAAATTAGAGGCATGAGAGAAAATGTCCGGTCGTGAAAACCTGAGAGGGCCGATTGGTAACAGGAGTTGATGCTGTTAAAATTTGATTCCTTGTATTGACAGTGCGTAAGTAGCTGAGTAAATGCCAAAACTGATCATGTATGCTGAAATTATATGAAAATATGCACAAATTGGTGAAATAGAATGAATATTATTCTTTTTATTTTTGTCATTTCCTAGTTCTGCATTAAAAAGAAATGTAGCACCAAAAAAAATACATATATGGGCTAAGCTAAGTCCTGCTGCTGCTCTCGCCGACCAGATGCTTGAGCCCTCGAGTCCTGTTATCAGATGCTGGACTAAGGATCCACTTCTTGTACTCACTAGTCGAAGACACAGAATGATTGCCGAACCTCGGGATGACAGTCTTCAGTGGTAGTTTGCCCCACAGCTCATGATACCGAGAAGCAAATGCAGCCGAGAGAGCTCCTCCTCGGAAGGACAAGGGAACCCTCACTACATCCTGGGTCGTCCCGAGCTGGCGTGTACATCGAGAGGTGATGCAGAAGGTGGCCTGACGGAGGCCGCAGAGGGGAACACACCCCGATGGCCCATCAATGACCACATGAGATAGGGGGAGCCAGGCAGACGTAAAACTGATGTCATCATCTGACAGCTCGCCAAATCTGGTAATGCCTTCACTAGTAGCGGCACACCCAGAAAGTCGTCGACGCGGCAGAAAATGGCTCGGCGAGTACTGTGGAGTAACTCGAGGGGGTGGCTCAGACAGCATCTTCAGTTTCTCTTGCAGCCAGATCTATATAAAAAAAAAGAGAAAAAAAGAGAAAAAAGAAAAAACAAAGCCGTTGAAGTAAGTAGGGTTTACTTCAGGCAAAAATAAGGCATAGGGTTGTGTAAAAATCCGAAAGGATGCACCTCCCGCTAAGAAAAGCTAGTGTAAAAATCCATAAGGGACGCACTACCTTTAAAATAATGACGTACCTAGAGCAATAAGGGGCTGCCGGTAAAGGTTGTAGTGGATCCAGAACTCACAGCGTCCAAGCCCAGAATGGTTTCAGCCAGAATGAGTGGTAGGGGTGATAATCCCAGATGGAAGTCACCCAAGACTCCGAACAGGTGAGAGTCACCTGTCAAACCCCCTGGAACAACAGTAAGGAAGTTCACCATGCAAAACAAGAATGTGATGCTTACCCGGTAGGTGGGGATGTCGGTGAACTGATCCAGAACCTCGATCAGTGGCCCTAGGGAAAAGAAAGAGCCCAGAGTAATCAGTCGGACGGCCTTAGATGAGGGTATGCCGAGCGCCATAGCTATATCCCGGGCCTGGAATAAGCCGCAGTGGGGGCCGCAGGGCAGAGCGCTAGGAGGGAACCAAGCTCCAAGAATGGCAGCTAATTCTTCAGGTAAAGGGCACAGTTCCTGATAAGTGAACCGGAAAACGTGGAACCGGGGGTTCCAGAAGTGGGTCGCCGCCAGGAGGAGGTTCTGGTTGACTTTCACCCAGCACAGGTATTTCAGCCCGGACAAAGAGTAAAGGGCGCCCTCTTCCCAAGTGTGTTTGTCATCTAAGATACGGTGCATCCTTTGGGCTAGAGAGGAAGACATTTTGAGAAATAAGGAAGGCTCAAGGTGTTGGAAAATGAAGAGACTCAAGAAGAGCAAAAATTTTGGCAGAATTTATAGGGAAGGGTCATCGATGACCTACCCGTCTCTCTAGAGAGACGGCCTGTCCGTCGGTAGAGATTCACCTGGCAGGCGCATGCGTCATCATTGCATTCATCACGCGCATTAAATCACATTTATTGCATGACAGACGGCCAGCCCGTCGGTCGCTTCTACAGACGCCCAACCCGTCGGTCACGAAATTCTATATAAGGGCGAGTGACAGACGGTGCAAACGCTGCTGTCCCTTTCTTCTTCCTCTCCCAAACCGTTTTTTAGCGTTTTTTTTTAGTGTTTTTTCAAGCATTCTTCATTTTTTTCGCGATTTCTTCATATTTTTGCATTATTTACTCACCGGGCGCTTTGATATTTATATTTTCTTCAGTTTCTACACTTCTCGCGACTACAAGTAAGTAAATAATTACTTTTTTTTCTTGAATTTTATTTAATTTATTAATTCATTTCTTCTTCTTTCAACTTTAGAAATGTTTAGAAATTTAAAATGCCTTAGGAATTTAGGGAGAATGCTGCCCATTTTTTTTTATTTTAGTGCAATTAACCTGAATTTTTGCATGATCACATAGAAATAGAATTTTTCTATAATCTTGATGCTTTAGAATTACGCTGTTTAGCGCACCATTCTGTGCATATTTTTTGTTTTGGCGACCTGAGACCATTATCTTGTGTTGTTGGGGGCACACTCTTGCCGAGGTGCGCCCCATTTTGTTGCGCATATTGTTGTTGAGGCCTGAGGCCTATTTTTATGCCTTTTCATGCTGGAGGTCGGGCATACCCCTGCCAGGGTGCTGCCCAAATTTTTATTATTTATTCTAAAATTGAATATTTCCACGCGTAATGCATGCCTCGGGACCTAGAAAGCCCATTTCCTTTACTCATTTCAAATTATTTGTATGCTAATTGCATATTGTTTTTGCCTTGATATGTGCAAAGCATGTGGGCAACCTTTGCCCTTTTCATTTATTATTAATTTTCTATCTTGTTTTGGGTCGCCATTGCCCTGGTGAGGCCTAAATCGGCCTTCGCCTGGAGAATAAGTCTGATAATATTTGTTTTGTCAAATTTTCGCTGTCTAATTTCTCCTCCTTTGCAGGATGCCTCCTAGACGTAGAGCACCGCAGGCCCAGCCCGAGCTTGTAGCTCCGGATTGGATGGATGACGAGTCAGCTCAGAGGTATAGAGCATTGGCTCAGGTAGAGTTTCGGGCCAGTCGCTTTGTGTCCCAACCGTTTCTAGAGGCCCTAGGGTTGGCCCCAGAGTTTGATTTACTTGCCGAGGGTGCTGGGTGGACAGAGTTCCTTGAGCCTTCCTTCCAGACTTTCCTAGAGGCTACTCGCTAGGCCCTGGCCACTCTTTGCTACGCCGGTTTTCAGAGTGCAGATACCGACCCAGGGGTGGTTCAGTTTTGGTTCGACGGCGACCACTTCAGTATTACCAGGCAGAGATTCGCTCAGGCCATGGGGCTCCCTATAGAGGAGGGGGCCGAGATCCCGCGGCGAGCTGTTAGACACGCCCATTGGGCGGCTATTGCCCTACTGGGGTGCTGTATGATCATGATACAGCGAAGAGCACCGTACTGGTGTCTCAGGCACTCCAGTATTTGCACAGAGTGCTATCCAGTTCGTACCTCGGTCGAGCTGATAATCCAGGGTCGCTTAACGCGGCCGAGATCTGGAGCCTCTGGGCTATGGTGGCAGGCCAGCGTCTCAACATTAGCCACGAGATCTTGGCCAACTTGACCAGAGTCGGCAGAGGATTGACGCCGGTGGTGATAGTAGGAGAAGTTATCACCCGGTTACTTTTGAGGTTGGGGGTTAGCCCTGAGAGGTTGAGAGGACCTTTAGGGGAGGGGATCCATGTGGATGCCGCAGCGGCAGTATAGATGGGGATGATCTCCCCGATATCAGAGCAGGCAGAGGCCTACAGGGTGTTGACCATTCATGAGACCAGGCAGATGTTCTCACTCCCGCCCTTGGGTGCAGATCCAGACCACCCGGAGGAGCAGCTTCTGCAGCCCGAGCCCCAGCCTCAGCCCGACCCTCAGCCAGAGCATCAGTCTCCTCAGCCACAGACTGTGCCACCACCACAGCAGCAGGAGCAGCCCAGGACTCCCTCGGACTTTGACTTCGAGTTCACGATGGACGACCTCTTCGCCGCTTCACCGGCATCCAGAGCGCCGACTCTAGCCCCATCACCGAGCGCCAGGGTACAGAGGTCTATCCATGGGCCCTCCGAGAGATACCACCCGTACTCCCGAGGTGACCCAGGGGCATCCACCTCCTCGGCACCACCGCCAGAGCCAGCACCGCAGCAGCCTGACTTCTCTCAGCTCCTCACGTCCATGTTTACAGCCTTAGAGCAGCGGCAGGATGAGAGGGACAGGGCTATTCACGAGAGGTTGGATCGCCAGCAGGCTGCCATTCAGGAGCAGTTCCAGTCGGTGGAGCGCGTAGCCCGAGAGCAGGCCGGCTACATTGAGCATACGACTCGGGAGCAGGCTCGGGCCTTGGATGTTTTCATGGATGAGCAGGCTCGAGCCTTAGGGGCCTTCAGAGGTGAGCAGATGAGGCTGATTGAGCAGATTGCTCAGGGGCAAAGGGAGCTTAGGAAGCAGCTCGCTCATGATTTGAGGACGTCATAGGACCAGGCGTCTAAGAGGGTCGACATGACCCTACAGATGATCTATGAGTCGCTCGACTCTCTGAGATCCCGCGTTCAGGTGATAGAGGGGATCCTCCCACCTCTGTCTCAGACCATGAGAGAGTTTAGAGAGCAGACGGAGCAGAAACTAGAGCAGAGGAGAAAGGTCGTCAGCGAGCAGACCATTCAGTTGAGCCAAGCCTTCAAGAAGTTAGGAGACAAGGTTTCTGAGACCTTAGGGTTTATGAGCACCTGTACCCAGCCCTTCTTGGATGGCTATGCTCAGATCCCGTTCAGGCGGGCCCATGATCACGAGGCAGGACCCTCCACGGCTCAGCCAGCTCCACCTCCACCTCCGCCAGGGACCGTGCACATATCAGATGATGAGGATCCCGATGAGCCCTCCGACTACACACCTCTCTGATCTTCAGGAAGTTACTTTTGTATCTATTGTACATTTTCATTTTGTATATGCACTGTACAAAAATGACGCTTCTGGTGAAAACTTTTATTTCATTATTGCATGATCATTCGATTGTTAATTGTTTAATCACATCACAGAAAGTGTATGTTCTCATATTTACTTATATGTCAATGAAAATGACAATATAACAAAAATGAAACAAAAATGATGAATAACAACTCAAATAAGAAAAAAATTGAAAAATAAAACATGGCATAGCAAATAAAGCAAGATCACGCCATCAATAGACAGGTTAAAAGATGACCACTCAAACATGAACTAACAAAATCTTTCATCATGCAGGTACAGAGAAATACCGATCTGAACATAGACATCGATTAAAAAGATCCCTTTTGGGATAAGGAACCCGGCGGGGTCTCCTCTTCACCAAATCGAGACTGTAGCCAAAGCATGCTGCATCTCACAGATCGAAGCTGTGGTCAGAGAGTGCCGCACTTCACCAAATCGAGACTGTAGCCAAAGCATGCTACATCTCACAGATCGAAGCCGTGGTCAGAGAGTGCCGCACTTCACCAAATCGAGACTGTAGCCAAAGCATGCTACATCTCACAGTTCACGCGGCAGCCAAAGAGTGCTACGCACCTTACAGATCGAATGGGGGTTAGCAAGGGAACTTCAGATCGAGGCTGTGGTCAAAGCATACCGCACTCCAAACCGGGGTTGTGGCCAAAGCATTCTGCATCCCGCCGAGCTCTACAGGTCGAGATGAGACCGATGGGGGTATCTTCGCATCGCCGAATAGATCGAGATGAGGTCTAACCGGCATAAGGCATGGAGAGTGAAAAGCCGTCACAGGTACGCTTCCTTTCTGACCTTCTCTGAGTTTTGGCTTATCTAGGCGCTTGTGCACTAGTTGCTCCAAAACTAGGGGCAACTGTAAGCACTGTGTCCCGGAGCGGTCCGGATCAGAGGTTACCCTATGATGAAATCAGTGCCCGAGCCTGTATAAAGGGCTAGATTTGGAGGTTTTAGTCCCACGTTCCACGAGAAATGAAGCTTTTTACCATTCCTGGGCAGAGGGGGAGAAAATAGAGGTTTTTTTCGAGTCAAAAAGCTTTTTGTACTCCACAGACGGCCAGCCCGTCTGTGAAGTCTGCCCGTCGCTTCGAGTCACCGACGGTTGGTGGTATTTTTCGACGCCCGTCGGAAAGTCACCGCCCCTGTCAGAACACCGCCTGGTTTCCCGGAGCACGCAACCCTTCCGACGCCCGTCGGTGGATGTAGCAGGGCCATCGGACGAATCCTTGTGTCAGAAGGATTCTTCCGATGCCCGCCCCTATACACCGACGCCTGTCGGTCGTGTCTGATTTATAAAAGCTCCGAATTTTCAAGAGAAAAGGGTTGGAAAAATTTTCAAAAGGGGAAACTCTGCCCAATTTCAAGCAAATTTTCTCTCTTTCCAATAAAACACATTTACAGAGGAAATCTATTTGATCAAGGATCAAATCAATCAAAAAGGAACTAAAATAATTAGTTTTCTTTAGATATTGATTCCAAAGTCAATCTTTTGAGGGGTTGAAGAAGAAATAGCCCATTTTTCTTTCTTTGATCCTTCATCTTTTGCTTCTCGTGGAACGCGCGGGGCTCTAATCAACACAAGAATCTCACCCAAAGCGATTATCTGAGGGTAAATATTCTGGACTCCTTCTCCTTATCATTTCATATTTATTCCTTATTTTGTGGAATTTATCAATATCTGTCATTATTTTCCTTTATTTTGACTCTCTTTATCTCCTTTTGGGATAAAACCCATTTTTTGGCTTTGGAAAGAATTTTCTCTCTCGTATTTTTTCGGAGACAGTGGTGACCGACGGGTCATCTTTATCACCGATGCCCGTCGGTCACCCCACTTACAGACGCCTCTCCTTGAGTGACAGACGGACATGTCGGTTACCTTAACCGACGCCCGTCGGTCATTTAAGGAAGGCCGTCTGTGGGTTCTGCCTCCATCCTTTTATATCGTTTTTTATCTTTTTCAAATCCTTTCGGTTTCCTACATGTTAATTTTATGTATATTAACATCTCTCAACTTTTCTATGAGTGTATATATGATTTCTCTTGGACTACCACAAGCTTGAGCGGCTATCTACCATATTCGGAGGATTCCGTCCGGTTTAGTTTCCTAACCCTCTCGATTATTTCCTCCATGTTGTTATTCATTGATTGTTTCATGTATATGGATATATTCTTCTCATATTTCGTTAATGTATAAATATAATCTAAATGATTTTATACTTAAATAAAAATGAGGTTTGTATAAAGTGCAAAAGGGGCCAAAGCCCTATCTTTATCCAATAAAATCATCATAAACAAAAATTTCCAATTTTAATAATGATGCATGCGAGGACCAAAGTCCTCAAAATAAGCAATGCCCCGATTTATGCATGATTCGCACATTTATGAAAGGGAGTTGTATTCCGCTCCTTGTATTATTGTAATTTATCGCTTTCATTATCTATCTGATCATTTATCGCTTTCAAAATGTGAATAAATGCGCCTTTTAATCAATTGCATAGTGTGGAGAGAGAGCGAATTGATGATATTAATATTTGATCATAAAATAAATGAGGTAGAAATAGATGAGAAATCCCGGACCCAGCTCTGGTCTTTGGGTTCAAGAGGTTAGAGGTTATCCTCCAAAATACTTCTTGGGTCACGATGCTTTAGCGCTAATCCTAGGCTCTTTAGGGTGAGAAGTTCACCTTCCATGACCCCTCTGGCTGGCCCAAAATGGATACCAGTCTTAGGCTCTCCGAGGCGAGAGTAACTTTCCCAATGTTCTATTTGGTGGCGACTCCATGAAACCTCCTTGTTGCCCAACATAGACGCACTTGCAATTCATTTGCAAGATGTCAACGGACCCACAAGTGCCCCGATCGCCCACGTGCGGGCGGTCGAACGGGCGTCCGCGGGGACCCGGCGCGCGTCACAGCATCATTCTTAATTTGGCAATTAGTAGAATTTTTATTGTTAAATGAATCTAAACTAGTTAATCGTTTCCACACAATGTGCATCAAATCATTTTCCATTAAGTGGAAAACCAAACCACTCATGCATTTCAGAAAACCCAAAAACATATTTTGTTCCTTAATGTCTAAATTTCATTTTATCTCTACCTTTATAAACATAATCAAGGGAAAAAAAAAATTCAAGGTCCCATTCTTGCTTAATTGGAAGATGTAAATGCACAAATTTACCCCACTTCATATACTTAAGATATTTTTCAAATTATTGTGTTAAGCCCAAATGATTTAACAAGGAAAAATCAACATACCACATAGCAACATATGATTTCTTGGCAAAATAATCAAACTTCTCACCTTCATCCTCAGAAAAAATTGGGAAAGGACACTCAAACCTATTTTGCAGGTGAATTGGATCTTGATTTTAACTTGATCCTTCAGCAGCCTTCTTGTCCTTGTTGCCAACATGTTTTGTCCTCACCATCTTGAGAGTTAGTGAAATAAAGAGAAACTTTGCAAAATTAACTCAAAAAGAAAGTTAGATGAAGAACAAAAACCCGAAAATTTAAGAAATAGGAAAGAAGAAGAAGAAGTTTGAGAGAATTTGAAAGAAAAACCAAACAGCAATGGACGAGACAACTCAAAAGTAAAGAGAAATGCTACAGTTAGGGTTTAAGGCTATTTATAGGGGAGATAAAACTAGGGTTGTAACGGTCAGAAATTCAAAAGAATTCAAATTTCGCACTCTATCATGACCTCGCGACATAATCGAAATTTGAATTCACTGCTCGCGAATCAATTGCGATCATGCGACCAAAATATTTTATCCCCTTTCTGTCGCGTTCACGATAGAATGGAATTTCCCAACTTAGCATTTTCCTGTTGCGCGCTCGATGCCTGGCGCAATCGCGACAGCAACCTGCGAAAACTTCCTTCCTTCACTGTCGTGCTTGCGACAACCATCGTGCTCGCTACAGTGAGGAATTTTCAAAGAAAAAAATTTTCTTTTTCAATATAACACTGTAAATTTGAACAGCAAAAATGACTCACTATCTAAGACAACTTGTAAAATAAAAATTAAACCATATTAGTAATATATATTGCAAAAATCACACTAATGTCTAATGAACACCATACAAAATAACCTAAAACTACAATAATTATAAAATAAAAAGAACATGTAAGTAACTTTCAAACCATTTGTAAAGAGATATATGAGACCTCCTTACCATGAAAAGTTTCCTTTAAATATACCTTGCATCTTTGACCATTTGCTTTAAATAATTATCCTTTACTATTTTTAAGCTCTAAGTAACCATGGTCAAAGACTTGGTTAACCTCAAAGGGTCCACTCCACCTATATCTTAATTTTCCAGGAAATAGTTTCAACCTAGAATTGTATAAAAGAACCTTATCCCTAATCTTGAAACTTTTATATCTAATATGAGCATCATGCTATTTCTTTGATCTTTCTTGGTATATCTTTGCATTTTCATAAGAAATAAGTCGTAACTCATCTAGTTCATTAAGTTGTAAACACCTTTTAACACTAGCATCTTTCATGTCATAATTCAAAGTCCTAATGGCCTAATAAGCTCTATGCTCTAACTCAACAGGAAAATGACAAGCTTTTCCATAGACTAACTTATATGGTGCCATCCCAATAGGTGCTTTAAATACTGTGCGATATGCCCATAATGCATCATCAAGCTTATGTGCCCAATCTTTCCTAGATGTAGAAACTATCTTTTCTAATATAATTTTTAAGTTCCCTATTGGATAACTTTACTTGACCACTAGTTTGTGGATGATATGGAGTAGCTATCCTATGATGCACACCATATTTATGCAATAAAGAATCAAAAGAGCGATTAATAAAATGCTTACCTCCATCACTTATGATGGCTCGTGGCACTCCAAACCTTGAAAAGAGCTTCTTTAAAAATTTGATCACCACCTTGGAATTATTAGTTGATGTTGCTTTAGCTTCAACCCATTTTGATACATAGTCAACACCAACCAAAATGTAGTTTTGTCCAAAAGATGTAGGAAAAGGACCCATGAAGTTTATCCCCCACACATCAAATATCTCTACTTCCAAGATATTGTTCAAAGGCATTTTATCTCTCTTCCCAATGTTACCAGCTCTTTGACACTTATCACATTGAGCTACAAAAACTCTAGCATCATGAAATAGGGTAGGCCAAAAGAAACTACATTCTAGCACATGAGAGGCAGTCTTAGTACTACCATTATGACTAGAATATAAAGATGAATGACAATGTGTCAAAATGTTTACATACTCATCCTCACTAACACACCTACCGATAATACCATCCCCACTTATCTTAAATAAATAAGGTTCCTCCCAACGATAATTTTTGACATCACTAAAGAATTTTTTCTTTTGTTGCTATGTCAAACCATTAGGTATAATCCCTGCAGCAAGAAAGTTAGCAAAATCTGCAAACCAAGGACTATTTACTTGCTCAATAGACATAAGAGACTCATCCGAAAAGGATTCATTAATCTCATAGCTATCCCCTATAGGTCTTTCATCATTTTCTAACCTTGACAAATGATCAGCTACTAAATTTTCAAATCCCTTCTTATCTCTAATTTCAAGGTCAAACTCTTGTAATAAAAGAACCCAACGAATTAATTTAGGCTTAGCATCTTTTTTAGCACATAAGTACCTTAGTGCTGCATGATCCGTATAGATGATGACTTTACATCCTAACAAATAAGACCTAAACTTGTCACATGCATAGACAACCGCTAACATTTCTTTTTCAGTAGTTGTGTAATTGACTTGAGGTGGTGACAATGTATGGCTAGCATAGTAAATCACATGCAAATGTTTACATTGTCTTTATCCTAGCACACATCCAACAACAAGATCACTTGCATCACACATAATTTCAAAAGGTAATTCCCAATTAGGAGAAGTAATTATGGGTGCACTTACAAGAGCATTCTTTCAAGTATCAAAAGCTTGCATACATTCATGAGAAAATTCCAAAGGTACATCCTTAACCAAAAAATTAGTTAAAGGCTTAGCAATTAAGGAAAAGTCCTTTATAAATCTTCTATAAAAATCAGCATGTCCCAAAAATGACCTTACACCCTTAAGTGTAGTTGGTGGAGGTAATTTCTCTATCAATTATGTTTTAGCTCTATCTACCTCAATCCCTTTACTTGAAATTTTATGGCCTAGAACTATTCCTTCTTCAACCATAAAATGACATTTCTCCCAATTTAGTACCAAATTAGTCTCCTCACATCTAGCTAATGCTCTATCTAAATTAGTTAAACATAACTCAAATGAGTCCCCATACACAGAAAAATAATCCATGAACACTTCCATGATGTCTTCTATCATATCCCCAAAAATAGAAGTCATGCACCTCTGAAAAGTTGCTGGTGCATTACATAGCCCAAATGACATTCTTCTTTAGGCAAAAGTCCCATAAGGACAAGTAAAGGTGGTAACTAGGGTATATAAATATTTGGAAATATCCCGAATAACCATCTAGAAAGCAATAATGAGAGTGGCCAGCTATCCTTTCTAACATTTGGTCAATGAATGGTAAAGGAAAATGATCCTTTCTAGTGGCCGAATTCAACTTCCTATAGTCAATACACACCCTCCAACCGGTGGTGGTTCTAGTAGGAATCAAATCCCCAATCTCATTTCTAACTACCATCATACCCCTCTTCTTTGGTACACAATAAATAGGACTTACCCAAGAACTATCCGAAATCGGATAGATAATCCCAGCATCTAATAATTTAATGACTTTTTTTTAACCACTTCTTTTATATTTTGATTAAGTCTTCTTTGTCTATTAGCTTTTGGTTTACATTCATCTACCATGTTAATCCTATGCATGACTACATTAGGACTAATTCCTTTCAAATCAGAAATTTGCCAACCTATACTCTTTATCCTCTTGCTAATAACTTCTAATAATGAAGACTCTTGTGCACTAGTGAGTTTGTTAGAAACAATAATAGGTAAAGTATGATTTGGACCAAGAAATGCATACCTCAAATGACTAGGAAGCTCTTTCAATTCTACATTAGGAGAACTTACAATGGAAGGTGGCAATGGTGCTTCATTTCTATATAGAAGTTCAGGCCTTGAGCTCTCTTGCTCCACCTCTTCATGTACTTCTTCTTCAAAATGAACCTCCTCTTGACTTGCATTGTCTAACACTTCTAAAACACAAACATCAATAACATCTATTTTCATGCACACATTCTCATCCATGGGATATTTTAGGGCCTTATCCATATGATAGTCCACACTATCTTCCCTTACTCTTAAAATTAAAGTGCCCTCATAGACATCAACCAAATCCCTACCAGTTCTCATGAAAGGTCTTCCTAATATCAATGGACATTTTACATCATATGCAAAATCTATAATAACAAAGTCAGCTGGTAGAATGAACTTATTAACCACAAGCACATCTTCCACTATTACATATGGTTTTTTAATAGATTGATCAGGCAATTGCAAAACCATAGAAGTAGGTTTAACATAGTCCAACCCTATCTTCTTAAAGATAGTCAAAGGCATAAGATTTATACTTGCCCCCAAATCACATAAATATTTAGGAAAATCAACATCCCCTAAAGTACAAGGAATAGTAAAACTACCATTATCCTTAAGCTTAGTAGGCAAATTATTAGAAATTATTGAACTACATGCCTCAGTCAACTCTATAGTGGATATATCCTCCCAACTTCTTTTCTTAGAAATTAAGTCTTTAAGGAATTTTGCATAGTTAGGAATTTGTGTAACGGCCTCAATAAAATTTAAATTGATGTGTAAATGATTCAATTTATCTATAAAAGATTGGAATTGCTTATCTTGGTGTTGCTGCTTCAAGCGTTGCAGAAAAAGCAGACGAGGTTGGAACACTTGTGGAGTTTGTGCTTTGGTCACCCCTTCTGTTGCGCCCGTGATAGGTGTTGTGCTCACGACAGTAGGCGAATTCTCATTGCTTGCGCTCTAGAAAGGTAGCTTGCTCACGATGTCTGCCTGCCCCTCTTTTGTTGCGCTCACGATAGGTGTCGTGCTCGCGACAGAAGGTTCATCCTGCTGAAAATTCTTTTGTTTTTCCTGCACATTCTCATCCACATTAGTAGAAACAAATTCAATGTTATAGGATTTACCTGACCTCAATTTAATGGCTTTAAGATGTTCCCTTGGATTCTCTTCCGTATTACTTGGTAGATTTCCTTGCATTTGTGAAGGTAAAGCCTTAGCAATTTGCCCTATTTGCACTTCCAAGTTATGGATGGATGAGGCTTGATTTTTAGTGATTTGATCAAACTTTTTTTCTAGCCTCTTTTGGTTATCTTCTTGTGAACTAAACTTTAGGTTAATCCCCTCTAAGAACCTATCCATTTTAACCTCTAAAGCTCCAAACCTATCTTGAGGTGGTTGAAATCCCACACCCCTATTTTTGTTACTATGAAAAATCAGGATGGTTTCTCCAACTAGGGTTATATGTATTTGAGTATGGGTTACCACGCCCTTGCCCTTGGATAAAGCTAACTTGTTCCTCCGAACTACCTATTCCCAAATTACATACCTCACTTGTATGCCCTTGTTGGCCATAAATGGTGCATACCTTTTGTGAACTACCCCCCATTCCAAGGCTACTAACCTTTTGAGTTAAAGCCTCAATTTGGGCTTGTAAAGCTACTACAGAATCTATGGCATGTACCCCCCTAGCATTAGAATTAGATTCTCTTACTCTTTCGATGGGCCACATATAATTTTTCATAGCCATCTCTTCTAATAATTCAAAGGCAGCTTCTATTGTTTTCCTCATCAAAGAGCCACCAACTGTAGCATCTATGGTACCCCTTGTAGTGGGGTTCACTCCATTATAGAAAGTTTGCATGAGCAACTCCATTGGAAGGTTATGGTGAGGACACATTCTCTGCAATTCTTTAAATTTCTCCCAAGCTTCATACAAAGATTCATTGTCATGTTGCACAAAAGTTGTGATATTTTTTATAATTTTTGCAGTTTTGGCAATTGGAAAATATTTGGATAAAAATTCTTGGGCCAATTAGTCCCAAGCAGTTATTGATCCTCTAGTTAGTGAATTCAACCAAGCCTTGGCTTTATCCTTCAAAGTGAAAGGAAAAAGCCTAAGCTTAATTGCATCAACCAAAACTCCATTAATTTTAAAAGTATCACAAATTTCTAAAAAATTTGCCAAATGAGCATTAGGATTCTCATTTGCCAAACCATAAAGTTGAATGTTATTTTGAATCATTTGCAAAAGAGAAGGTTTTATTTCGAATTGGTTAGCATTTACCGTAGGCCTTACCACACCTTGTTGAGCACCACTCAATACGGGTATAGCAAAATCCATCAACCTTGGTAGATTTTCCTCTTCAGCCATGATAGGTCTCTTATTCTTATTTTTCTTCTTGTTAGATTTTCGGTTACATGACAAAAATCTCTTTATTTCAGGATTCAAAGGTTCAAGCTCTTCTTGAGAACTCCTTGTACTAGGCATGAACTATCAAATCCTGTAAAAACAAAACAAAAACAACACTAAGTCAAACTAAACAAACAAACAAACAAAATGAAATAAATATTATAATCCAAAATCATAAATCAAGATTCAAAATGGCAATAAATAATCAATCATTCCTCGACAACGGTGCGAAAAACTTGTTAGCTTATTTCTAAGTGCTAGTTCTGCAAGTATACGGTGTACCGGTTATAGTACAAAAGATGTCGATCCCACGAGGAATGTTATAATTATTACACACTTTTACTACTCAATTTTAATCTTATTTACAATGATCATTAATTTATGAATCAAAGTGGAAATATTATGTCTAATATTATCTAACCTAATTGTTGATTATCGGAGAAGACAAATGATTAATGATGATAAAATAATAAATGGAACTTGAATTGATTATTCTTAATTATGAGTATATTATTGTCATGCAAGCCAAGTTGAATAAGATTCTAATTTACTCTCTCGACATAAATTAGAGTGCCTAAAACATGCATTTATAATTCTAACTCACAATTTTCATTAATGAATTAGAGGGTTATACATACAAATTTCAGGAATAATAAACAACCTATAACAACCATCTAATATTATGATTTCTCAAATAATACTTCAATGATGAACTTCTATTATATTTAAGTAAGAATTTATCTTTCAACCAAACACTTACTTATAATGATCATGCATAAAAATACTAATAGAAAATTCTACAAGAAAGAATACCAAATTAATATGAATAATAAAATATAACATTAAATATTCAAGTTCATAAATGCATCATTCAATGATTATAAAGAAGAAGTTAAAGATAAGAAATGAAGAAGTAGAACTCTTAACCCTTTTCCCTTTCACAAAGGATATCTTCTTCTTTGTAACAAATATTCTCCTCAAAACATAAAAATCCTAACTTAAAAACTTTAACTAAAGAAATGTACTCTCAAACTTACAACAATTCTTAATTAAAAATTCAACAACTAAAATTTACAGTTAAATTTTATATTTATAACGTTCTAAAAGATATGTCCTTTCAAGTGTCTCTTCAAAAGGTTGCAAGACTTGGTGGAAATACATGACATTTCAAAGCAAAGCTTGAATTCAACTGCCCAACGGTTCTCTCTGTCGCGATCGCGACGTCTGTCATGCATGCGATAGCTTCTTCTTCGCTCCACCTTCCTCGCGCTGGCTCTTCTCCGCGGGATGTTACGACCTCGCGATGGGCGGCCTTGCTCGCGACAACGCACTCCTGCTCCCTTTCTTCTCCTCTTTGGCTCTCTTCATTTGCGCGTCTTATCACGCTCACGATGTCTATCGCGCTTGTGACAGATTGCTTTTCTCTTTTGCTTTCTTCCCTTCCTTTCTTCTTTCCTTCTTTGCTTGGCACTTCCTGTTGCGCTCGCGACAGATTCTTCTCTTCCTTAGCTCTTTTTTGCTCTTTTTTCCAATCTTCTCCATTTTCTCCTACACACATAAAACTTAAAAAAAAACATAAAACATACCTAATTCTAACACAATTAACTACACATAAACATTATTTCAACCCTAAAATATGGATTAAATATGAGCTATTTAGACTCATATCAGGATGCATAGTGAAGACCGTAGTACATGCCTCATTCGAAAGCTTCTTCCTTAACTCATCACTCTCGGGCACACACAAACGGTTTTTATACATAAGCACCCCATCTAAAATAGAAAACTCGGACTTCTTGCCCGATCGAACCTCTTATAAAACCCGCTACAATCTCAAATCATCCTTCTGAGTGTCCACAATAAACTGTCTCAAGGTCAGTTTCACTCTCAATTGGGCAACCAAATCCCCATCTGAATCAAATCTTCATCCGAATCGCCTCAAGAACAAAGCCGAAACCTTCTTCCTACTCAAGGCATCCACGACCACATTGGCTTTACCCGGATGATAATCCACAATGCAATCATAATCCTTAAATAACTCCAACCATCGGCGCTGTCTCATATTCAACTCTTTCTGCGTGAGGAGATACTTCAAACTCTTATGATCCGTGAAAATCCTACACTTCTCCCCATACAGATAATGTCGCCAAATCTTCAAAGCAAAGATCACAGCCGTCAATTCTAAATCATGCGTCGGATAGTTCTTCTTATGAGGCTTCAACTGACGAGATGCATAAGCCACAACTTTACCTTCTTGCATCAACACACATCCAAGCCCAACGCCTGAAGTGTCACTATACATTACAAACTCCTTAATCGATTGGGGCTGAGTCAGTACAGGAACTTCAACCAACAACCTCTTCGGCTTCTCAAAGCATGCCTGACACTTATCCGACCATTCAAAACTGACTCCTTTCCTCAACAGTCTGGTCATAAGAGCAGCAATAACTGAAAAACCCTTCATAAACTGATGGTAGTACCTAGCTAAACTAAGGAAACTTCTCACTTCAGGAACATTCCTATGCACTTTCCAATTCACAATCACCTTAATCTTGGCCAGATCAACTTGAATACCATTAGCTGACACAATGTGACCCAAGAAAGACACTCTCGAAGCCAAAAATCACACTTACTGAGCTTCGCAAACAAACGGTGCTCCCTCAAAACTTGCAGCACTAACCGAAGATGCTCTTCATGCTCACTCTCATCTTTCGAGTAAACCAAAATGTCATCTATAAACACTACTACAAATTGGTCGAGATATGGCCTGAACACTTGGTTCATCAAACCCATAAAAGTCGCAGGTGCATTGGTCAACCCGAACGGCATTACAAGGATCTCATGGTGGCCATACCGCATCCGAAATGCAGTCTTAGCCACATGCACATCTTTCACCCGAAGCTGATAGTAACCCGATCAGAGATCAATCTTGGAGAAAACACCCGAACCTCTGAGCCGATCAAACAAATCCTCAACTCTAGGTAAAGGATAGTTATTCTTCACTGTGACCTTATTAATCTACCTATTGTCGATGCACATCCTCAAGGAACCATCCTTCTTCTTGACAAACAATACTGGAGCTCCCCATGGAGATATGCTAAGTCTAATAAACCCCTTATCCAATAACTCTTGTAGCTGAGTCTTAAGTTCCCTCAACTCCACAGGAGCTATCTAATAAGGCGCTTTTGAAATAGGCAAAGTACCAGGCACTATCTCTATGGACAACTCCACCTCTCTCTCGGGGAGGCAACCCAGGCAACTCACTCGGAAACACATCTCCAAACTCCCTTACAACTGGGATATCCTCAATCTTAGCCTGATCATGCTTAGAATCCAACACCACTGCTAGAAACGCTTCACAACCCTTCCTCATGAAGCTCCTAGCTTGCATAGCAGAGATCACACTACTCAAGGAGCTCGAACCTAAACCTTTAACCACCACAAAAGACTGATCTCTATCTCGCAATACAACCACTTTCCTATGACAATCAACCACAGCCCAATGCTTACTCAACCAATCCATACCCACGATAAAATCAAACTCTCGAAATGGCAACTCAATCAAATCCGCAGAAAACTCAACACCTTGAACCAAAAGAGGACAATTCATATACACTCTACTCACAATGACACTATGCCCTAAGAGACTGGTCACACAAACCTCATAATCTAACTGATCAACATCATACAACTTATCAAATAATTTACTCGTTCACAAATATGAGTGTGTGGAACCAGGGTCAATTAGAGCATATAACTCAGTATCAAAGAGTAGGAACTTACCAGCAATCACATTCGGGCTATCTTGCTCATCCCGAGCTCTCATAGCATAAGCTCTAGCTGGAGCCATCAATGGCCGTTCGACAGATTCTAATGGAGTTCCCTCTCTAGGCCGACCGCCTCGACCTCTACCTCTACTTTTAGTCCGATCGGATTGCAGTGCATTAGATCCAACTTTACTAGCCTCACGCTGATCACCAGAAACCTCACTCAACTTAGGACAACTAGCCAAATAGTGATTAGTGCTCCCACATCGGAAACAACCACCCATGAGCCACCTACACTCACCCCGATGGCACTTGCTGCGATGAGAACACTCGGGCAATACCTAAGTCCTATTACCCGAACCACCTCTACCCGCACTAGAACCCATGGCAGAACCTTGCCTCCTACCCCTCAAAGCCGAACCTGAGGACGACTCATCATGCAGGTTCATAAACCTCTTACTCGGAGATGCTGATGATCCTCCACGAGGGGGATTCCTCCTCTGAGTTCTCTCCTTCAGAACTGACTTTGATCTCTCAGCCTGTACTGCTGCCTGAACAATCTAATAATACCTAATACCCGGAGTACTCATCAATAAAATCACCATAGCCCACAAGGACTCATTCAAACTAGCCTCAAAGTGCCTACATCTGAACTCCTCTGTCAGAACACCCTCTGGAGCATACTTCGCAAGATGGTTGAACACTTTCTCAAACTCAGAAATTGACATGGCTCTCTGCTTCAAACTAAAAAACTGAGCCCACTTCGCATCCTTATAAGCTTGAGTCACATACTTACTCATAAACTCCCTCTCAAAGAACTCCCAAGTAATCGGATTAGGAAACTGGGGATGCCTATGGACTAACTTCCACCAATCGTAGGTGGATCCCTGCAACAAAACAACAACACACTCTACCTGCCTATCAGGAGGGCATCGAATCTTATCAAGAACACGCTCTATCTTCTCTATCCATTTCTCAGCATACTCAGACTCATCCAAACTAGTCCCATAAAATATCTCTACACTAGCTTTCCTCATACTCTCAATAAGGGCTCTCGGAGCTGTCACTCTCTCTAAGACACGAGCCATATCCTGAGAAATCTTTAACATGGCCTCAAAGGTCATGGTTATGGCCTCAGGCTGAACCGTAGGTGTTTGAGCCAAAACAGACACTGAAGGATCTACTGCTTGAGGATTTACACTCTCAGCGGATCCCTCAAGCGACCCACGCACAGAATCAGAATCCATCTAAAATAAACACAAAAATAACCGCATCAGCCAACACAATTCTAGACACATATCTATGCACAACAACACCTAGAAATGCCTAAACCTAGGCTTTGATACCAAAACTGTAACACCCCCTACCCATACGTAGGAGAACCCATCTGCAATGGAGTGAGAACCTGTATAAGCAAGGGTGTCACCAAGCAAAACACTACAATAAATATTCATCAACATAATATAAACATACGTATATACAGCGGAATTTAAAGTTAAATTCCAGACCCAGAGCAGCCAGAGCAGCAGCCTCCTCAGCATCCTCAGCCATAGATTCAGCCGCGGCCGTAGCCCGAGCAGGAGCCACCCCGGACTCCGTTGGATTTCGACGTGGAGTTCACCATGGACGAGCTGTTCGGTACTCCTACGGCATCCAGGGCACCGACTCCTGCTCCATCATCGAGCACTGGGGTACAGAGGTCTACCTTCAGGCCCCCCGAGAGGTATCACCCATACTTCCGGAGTGACCCGGGGGCATCTTCGTCTACGGCCCCACCGCCAGAGCCAGCACAACAGCAGCCGGCGTAGCCTGATTTCTCCTAGCTCCTAACTTCAATGTTCGCAGCCTTCGAGCGATGATTGGATGAGAGAGAAAGAGCTCTACAGGAGAGGCTAGACCATCAGCAGGCTGCTATTCAGGAGCAGTCCTGGATGATAGAGTGGTTGACTCAGGAGCAGGCCGGTTTTATTGAGCATACGGTGCGAGAGCAGGCTCAAGTCGTAGAGACCTTCAGGGAGGAGCAGGCGAGGCTGGTAGAGCAGATTGCCCAGGGCCAGAGGGAGCTTAGACAGCAGCTCACTCATCATCTGAGGACGTCCCAGGACCAGGCATCCCAGAGAGTTGGTATGACTTTACAGATGATCAATGAGTCAGTCGACTCCCTGAGATCCTGGGTCCAGGATATAGAGGGGATCCTTCCTCCCTTGTCCCAGACTATGAGGGAGTTTAGGGAGCAGACGGAGCAGCGTCTAGATCAGATGAGGAGGACCGCCAGCGAGCAGACTGTTCAGATGAGCCAGGCATTCAAGAAGTTAGGAGGCACAGTCTCAGAGACTTTGGAGTTCATAAGGACATGCACCCAGCCCTTCTTGGATGGCTATGCTCAGATCAGGTTTAGACAGACCCACGATGTTGGGGCAGGACCTTCCACGGCACAGCATCCACCTCCGACACAATCAGCTCCACCTCCACCTCAGCCAGGGACGGTGCATATCTCAGATGATGAGGATCCTGACGAGGACCCCTCCGACTACACGCCCCTCTGATGTTCAGGGAGTCATTTTTTGTATTTTCACATATTTTCACTTTGTATACACATTGTACAAAAGTGGATATTTCTAGTGTAAAACTTTCATTTTCAGTTTTGTACATTCATTCAGTTATCTATAATTCGTTCATATTACAGATAAGTGTATGCTTTCACATTTATTCATATTCCAAAATGGTGACGACACAACAAATGAAAAGGAAAATAATAACAAAAGACAACTTAATAAAGTGACAGCTTAAAAAGAAAAAAAAGAATATAAATGAAGCATGACATGGTAAGTAAAACAAAACCACATCGTTCATGGACACGTTAAAAAGATAATAACTCAAACATGAATTTACAAAACCTTTTATCACATAGGTACAGAGAAACATTGATCCGGACACAAGCATCGATCAAAAGTCCGAACATGAGCACCTAAGATTCATGTCTTCTTGGAAAGGGAACCCAGCGAGGTCTCCTCCCCCACAAAATCAAGATTACGGTCAGAGAGTACCGCTTCTCAACAATTGAAGTTGTAGTTAGAGAATACTACTCTTCATCTCGAGACTGTGGTCGGAGGGTACCGCTTCTTGCCAATCGAAGCTGCGGTTAAAGAAACACTGCTCTTCACACCGGGTTTGTAGTCAGAGAGTGCTACATCTCCTCAAAGCTGCACGAGCCGAGAGGAGGCCAGCAGAAGCAGAAGCTGCGGTTAGAGAAACACTGCTCTTCACACCGGATTTGTAGTCAGAGAGTGCTACATCTCCTCAAAGCTGCGCGAACCGAGACGAGGCCAGCAGAAGCAAAAGCTGCGATTAGAGAAACACTGCTCTTCACACTGAATTTGTAGTCAGAGAGTGCTACATCTCCTCAACACTGCGCGAGCCGAGACGAGGCAAGCAGAAACAATCGAAGTTGCGGTTAGAGAAACATTGCTCTTCATATCGAGGTCGTGGCTAGAGAATGCTACATCTCACCAACGCCTACAGGTCGAGACGAGATCGATAAGGGTATCTTCACCCGCCGAACAGACTGAGATGAGGTCTACCCGATAAAAGGCACGGAAGGTAAGAACGGCCGCAGGTACGCCTTCTTCCTTTCTGTCCTTTCTCTCAGTTTTGGCTCATCTAGGCGCTCGTGCACTAGTTTCCCCAAAACTGGGGGCAACTATAAGCACCGTGTCCCGGGGCGGTCCGGATCAGAGATTACCTTATGATGAAATCGGCGTCCGAGCCTGTACAAACGGTTTGGATTCGGAGGCTTTAGTCCCATGCTCCACGAGAAACGAGTCTTTTTACCTTTCGTAGGCAGAAGGGGAGAAAACGGGGAGTTTTTAAAGTCCAAAAAAGTTTGTTTTCCTCGACGGACGGCCAGCCTGTCGCTCAGGGCCCAACCTATCGGTTGGCAGGATCATCAGATGAATCCTTGTGTCAGAAGGATTCTTCCGATGCCCGTAGGTCGAAGTGGCAGGACCGTCGGATGAATCCTTGTGTCAGAAGGATTCTTTTGATGCCCATCGGTCAAAATGGCAGACCCGTCGGTCAGTTTGCAGGGCCGTCGGATGAATCCTTGTGTCAGTAGGATTCTTCCGATGCCCGTCGGTGAACCACAGACGCCCGTCGGTCATCCCTGGCCTATAAAAGCTTTGAATTTTCTCATAAAAGGGGTTGGAAAAATTTGCAAAAATAGGGGAAACTCTACCAAAATTCACGTGCGTTTTCTCTCTCTTCCAACGAACACATTTCTAAAAGATCTAACTAATTCAAATCTTGAAAAGAAAGAGGATTTAGTTGATTTTTCACGGGTTTTTGGAATTCAATTTTCGTTGAGCTGTTGAGGATAAACCTAATCTTCTACATTTGATCTTTTGTTTGAAATTTCTCGTGGAGCGTGCGGGAAGCCAGACAACAACAAGGAATCCAACCAAGAGGTTGTTCTGAGGGTAAATATTTTGGACCCTTTTCTGTCCTTTTTTTATCTTCATTTTCTATATTATCTTTGCTCTTGTTCTTTTCTATTTCTTGTTGCTATTCTTTTTAAATTTGTGTAAAATTTGTCTTTTTGCCTTTGAAAAGCTTATATTTTTTTCTGGGACAGAGGTGACCGACGGGTCATCTGCTGTGATCGTCGGTCACCTTTAAGCGTAACCCGTCGGTCACCCCCACACAGACGATTCCCTTCGAGTGAGCGACGGGCTGTATCGGTCACCTTAACTAACGCCCGTCGGTCATTCAGCATAGCCCATCGGTGGGTTCTGTCCCACATTTTGAAATCTTTTCCTTTTTCCCTTTTTTGTTCACTCAAATTTTTATGTTTATTTATAATTTTTCTTCTGTATTTTAACATCCTTTTGGCTTGTTTTGTGAGAGTATATCCTTATTTCTTGGACTAGCTGGAGCCTGAGGGAGTTCTCCCGTATATGGAAAGTTTGCCTGGTTTAGTTCCCTATCCTCCTCTCTTTCGTATTTCATATATTTATTATTTTTCCTGTATATGACAAAATTGTTGTACTTCTCGCTAATGTAAAAATCGGCCAAACGTTTTATACTTAATAAATTGAATTCTTCATAAAATCAAGGACCTAATGTCCTATTTTTATCCAATAAAATCCTCATAATAGAAATATTCGTTTTAATAATAATGCATGCGAGGACCAAAGTCCTCAAGATAAGCAATGCCCCGATTCATGTATGTATCGCACATTTATAAAAGGGAGTTGTATTATGCTCCTTGTGCTATTGTAATTTATCGCTTTCATTATTTACTCGTTCATTTATCGCTTTCCAAATGTGACTAAATGCGCTTTGATTCAATTGCATCGTGTGGAGAGAGAGCGAATTAATGAAAATTTAAATTTGATCATAAAATAATCAAGGTAGAAATAGATGAGAAGTCCCGAACTCAGCTCTGGTCTTTGGGCTCAAAGAGGCGAGAGGTCTATCCGATCACTCATTGGAACTATGACCTCCAAGACACCTCTTGTGTCATGTGTAACACCCCCATCGCCGCCCCCGTTGGAAGGACGCCGACGGGCGCGCTACCCGACGTTCACTCACACAGATATGCATATGCACAATGCGGAAGCATACATTCATACATAACATACATATGAAAATACGGGTTAATTAAAAACTCTTTAAGGGGAAAGAAAGCAATTTGACTTAACTTGCGGCCACAGACTGACCATGCAATAACTCACACACACGCAGGCACTAAGCGGGAGCATAAAGCGAAAGATAATACAAAGGAATAACTTAACATAAAAACATACTAACGTTTACATTTCCCAAAAGTAATCTCAAGCTTCTTACATATAATTACCTACACAAAAATACAGAAATACAAAAACTGAAGTATAGAAGCTGAACAAAATACATAACTTCAACTTCAACGTGGCCGACCTTGCAGATGCGCGACTCGAACAGAACCAGACCTGCCACCTGCACGGAAAGGAAATCCGTGCTAAGCGATAAACGCTTAGTGGGGAGAACACACAAGAGTATGAACGGCCATTCACAATGGTCGTCAAGGCATAACACATTCACAATAGCAAATGCAACATTCAGAATACATATATAATCAGGCTTGCATAATAAAGGTATTAATTCAAAAACTCACAACCATAACCATATGCTTATATCAAGAATAGGCCAAAACAGACGTAATACAATACACGATACAAGTATCATCATGCAGAACTACTTACTACATCACATGCATAAACCTACAATGGTATCAAATATCAGTACCTTACCGAGCGAAGTCACTTGGGATCACCACATGCAATTGACATAACCAAGTACTCATGCATTAACGGAAAACAATCCATTCACATGCAAAACAGTTATCAGACAGTAATACACCCAACTATCATGCCGAGGACACTAGTTATCTAAACATACTTTTATCACGTTATAAGACGTATACACTAATTGAAACCTAAGGTACAATATCAAACCGCCACACTTTCACTGCGCAACTCCAATCCATACAATATCATGCCTTGAAATGTAAACACAAGAACACACGCTGAAATCATTACAATAAGAAAACTTGAGAGAGGAGGCACGAAACATAATACAATATATAACATTCCAAGGTCAAGAGTACATTCATTACGTATCTTGATTCACATATATCACCATAACAGTTAATAGTGTAAAATCACATTTGTGCACATGCTTATTAACCATAGCATTCAATAATTCACGCTCGCATTCATATACCTATTAAATCCCATTCATATAGGCATAACTAATAGAATTCACATCTTCATAAGCATGACATAATAAAGCATATTCATGGCATTCAAAAGATCATGGTCACAGTCACGCACATCTTAATTCCCGTACCTATGTTCACAACCGTTAGCATACAATACATTCACAATATGTTATGCATATACTCATATATACAGATAAATATGTCCAATTCACATGTTTAGGTCACGCTTACCCCATTCAGAGATTCATAATCACATTCGGATACATAACCAATTCACATGTCCAGAATCATGCTTAATCGAATATCACGTCCTCTTGTTCATATCAGGCAAAACAACCAGAATACCTGTTGATTCAAAATAGTGGATAACGAGTATACGGAAAGTACTTTACGGGTACGAGCCGATACGGACAGTACTTTACGGGTACGAGCCGAGAAAACCAATTTTTACTTTTTCCTTTTTAACTTTCTCAAAGCATTTACAAAGGGGATCTTAAACAAGATCTTATCATATAAGGGTTCGCGAGGAACCAAACTGGGACCTGATCGCGACAGAGCACAGGGCACTTCCTCGCGAGGTCACGCCAAGGGGCCTACTCGCGACGAAGCACTTACGGCATAAATTCACGGAGCCGAGCTCTGTCGCGCTTGCGATAAGCGTCGCGATCGCGACAGAGACCAATTCCTTCCTCCTTGCGCGCACTTCTGCACTTTTCGTACTCTTTTCACACACAACTCTTCATACATGCACACAACATGCTCAAGCACTTACCTCTCGCCTCCAGCACATCACCGCATCATTCTCAAGCCACATAAACACATTTACACAATAATCAAATATAAATTCAACATGAAATCACTCACAACCAAACTCAAATACACTAACGTGGCATGTTCAAATTTCCAAAAACACATAACATCTTCACTATATCACTTACACTTCACTATAAATCACTACTTGATTTAAACATGCATCCATAAAACACTAAAGATTACAAATGACATACAATCTCAAAATAGAGTTGATCCAAGGATGAAATTAGGGAAAAACACAATCCACAAGCATAGCTCCCAACACTTTTATGCATTTAAAACCCATACCCAATAAACACTCAAGAACACAGCTCCCATACCTGGAAAACGAAGCTTCAAACCGTGCCCCTCACGAAACCACTTTATCCTTGCCCTTGCTCTTCCTTCTCTCTTCCGATGCTTGCACAAAACCCCAGTCACAACACACTCAAATCAGACCCAAAACCACAACAAAACTATAATCCAAAGAATAAGAAGTAAATAAAGGAACCCCAATCCGAACTCAAACAGTTACCTCCAACAATTCCAGCTCAAACATCAAGATTCCCACTCAAAGCTCAACGAAGCACAAGAGAAAAGAGATGAGAGCAGCAAAAATGGAAGGAGAGAGAGGGGACGGGAAACTAGGGAAACAAGGGAAAAGGGACTAGCTTCCACGGGAAGCCTCACCAAAAGCTGCCCCTCCCTTCCTTTCTCCTACTTTTCATTAATTGCTCACCAACCCTTGCCACTTGTCACAATCCTAGAGAATCAATCAATCCATCTTAACATAACCACTCTTGGCACCATACACTAAACACACACAAGCCTTTCTTACACAAATATCTTCAATGCACCAAAACTCACTCACACCTTAATATTTCTTAAAACTCCTTTAGGCACCATGCACCACAAACCACACAATAAAAGCCTTAAGTCCACTTACACCCTACAACCATACACTATAAGCACACACTATTATTTCCTTTAACACATAATTCCTTATTTTCCTATTTTTCTCATACAAAAATTACGAAAATACTCTCACTTACCGACTTACCACGCAAATTCCGACAAGGCCCTATTTGGGTTGTTACACAAATGATGACCCGATCGGTCGTTATGCTCGTGATGAGCTAGACCCGTCAGCAGGGATCATGCTTGGGTAGCCCTAAAGTAACATCTCCCTTGGCTAAAGCTCATGTAATAGCCGTAGCTACTTTCGATAGGTGATATGAACCGTAATTCCATGCTTGCTGTATGGATCCTTATGTATTGGACGAGTCCAGATGTCTTGCTTGGTAACCTAGCCAAAGGCTTTCATGCCCCGGCAGGGCCATGTCAAAATTTTTGGAATGTCTAAATACATGGTGATTATTATCCATTCGCTTGTACATTAGCATAGGAGTGTCATGCTGCCAGTTTTTTGCCGTGCACCATGCACGTCCACTGGGTCCCCCGCTGACCCTTGGGCTAATCCCGCCTAGGAAAGAGACCGCGCGACTACGTGTGTAGGAGAAATAAGGGCGAAAGGACCTACGTGCTTGCTTGTGTTTTATGGGTGTTGCATATCACGATCATGCATTGCATCTGCATTCCATGCATCACATCTAATGCATTGTCCCTGTAGCCATCATAGATCTGCCCAGGTGGACTAGAGCGCCTACCGGACGGTTGATCCGAGTTCCTGCATCTGAACTGCTAGATAGAGAAGGCCTTTTAGAGATCTTACCGGAAGTCAGCTGTACTGTATCTGAGATGGCAAACTCACCTAGAGATAATGGTGCCACCCGGGCCATGATTGCAGAAGAAGTGGGCCGAAGGTTTGAAGAGTTTGAGGGCAGAATGATGAACATGCTAACTGCTTTGGCACAACAGAATGCTCCGCAGAATACACCACCACCTCCTCCTCCCATGAGACAAAATGAGCGAGAAGAGGAAAGAGCTGAGAGGCAAGAAGAGCCTATTCGGCCGCCACTAATAGAGCTGAGGTCAGTAGCTTCGGGAGGTCAGAGAAGAAGACCAGTGCTGAGGGTAGATGATGACAGGGATGACGAAGACGACAAAATGAGTATTGTATCTGAGAGAGGGAAGGCACCCCAAATGGATGAGTTCATTCTGAAGAAGATGGAAGAGAGGTTTGAAGCCATGGCCCGTATACTGAGTAGAGGTCAGGGGATGAACCCGGAGGACAAAGAATTGGAGGGAGAAGACCCGATTCCTTACGATGTCAAGATGCCTGATGTGCCAAAATTTGACGGTACCTCTGACCCGACTGCCTATGTGAAGCAGTACTCTCTGGTCATGAAAGGGACCACTTTGTCTAAGAGGCAGAAGGTGGAGTACTTTTGTTTGAGTCTGACTGGCCCTGCCATCGACTGGTATTATAGCCTCGATCGTCGAACTAAGGAAGATTGGGATCTACTCACGGAGGAGTTCTTGAGGCAATATGATTGCAACACCAGGATGGAGGTGACTCTTAAGGACCTTGAATTGCTCCAGCAGAAGACCGGGGAATCTTTTCACGACTATCTCACCCGCTGGCGGAATAGGGTAATGGAAATGCGAAGAAAGCCAGACACCCAAGACTAGATCCGATTATTTATCAAGAATGCAAGCCCGTATTTGAAGGATGTTCTAAAGATGAAAGGGTTGAAGGATTGGGAGTCTCTAAAAGACATAGCCATTGTGGCGGAGGGAGAATTCTTGGCCCAGAAAGCTAGCGATGATAGTTTTGCAAAAAGGGCTAACACCGGTTAGGGAACCAGTAGGCCAACTGGTCCTAGTGGTAGCACCAGAAGAACGGTTGAGGTGTCTGCTACTGATGCAACTACCCTGAGGAAGTTTTTGAACTTAGGGAAACCCTTATCTTTGGTTTTGAGGCGCTTGATGAAGGAAGGAAAGTTGCGACCTTTGGCTCCTAGGCCAGCTAAAACGCAAGGGATGCTAGGTCACAAGGACAATGAATACTGTGCATTTCACCAGCACACAGGCCATCTAACAGACAATTGTAAGGCACTGTGGCACTCAATCCAGGATTTGATTGATAGCAAACAAATCACTGACCCCGAACGGAGAGAGGAAAAAAAGAAGCCTAACTACAATGCCGTGCCGCCACCAGTTTTTATGATCGGATCCAGCTTGCCAGAGTGGTACGTACTGCAGGACTTGTATGGAAGCAAGAGTATTGTTGTTGTTTATTTTGAGGATAGAGAAGGAAAAGCAGTTGTAGCGACCATTGATTATTGGTCGAGCAGTGAGAGCGGTGAAGAGGCCCAGGAGGAAGGAGAGCCGAGCTTAGATCTGTGGAGATCTGATGAGGATGAAGAAGAGGTAGGGGCTGTGACAAGAAGTGGGAGAGTGGTCCCTGAGATTGCAAGGGTACCAAAACCAGCGCAGCCATCGACGAAAAAGGAGCCAGAGGAGAACCAGATTGTTAAGAAGTTGAAAAAGACCGCGGCTCAGATATCCATCCGGGATCTCTTAAGACAGTCCCCTTCTCACAGACAGAAAGTGGTAGAAGCCTTGACTGAGTCCACTGTTGCCACCATGATTTCCCCATCAGAGCTTTTGGGTCTAGTTAAAGGAGGATCGGGGGAGAGATTGGTTTTTTCCGATGCTGACCTGCCGGTCGAAGGCCGCGATCATAACCGACCCCTGTATATCAAAGCGCAGATTAACGGCAAGCACACCGCTTGCGTTATGGTAGATGATGGATCTTCTATCAATGTTTACCCTCTAGTAGCTCTTCAGGCTTTTGGATTGAGTTAGGATATGCTCAGTGAATCAGATTTGACGATTACAGCCTATGATAATTCGAGAAGACAAGCCTCGGGAACATTCAAGACCCTGGTCAAAATGGGACCCATTGAGGTAGAAGTAGAGTTTGTTGTTCTGCCCATTCCAGCCAATTTCGTAGCCCTACTCGGGAGGCCTTGGTTTCACAGACTAGGAGGAGTACCATCCACGCTGCATCAAATGATAAAGTTCCCACATGAAGGGGAGGTGGTAACTATTAAGGCAGCCAGAGAGAATCAGGTGTCGGCTCTTAAAATTGCCAATCAGCCATTTAGTGGCTTCCACGTGTCGATGATAGGAGAAGAGCATGGACCAGTGGATAGCCCAGCAGTGGTTAACATGATGAAAAAGATGCACTATCTCCCTAGGGCTGGTTTGGGTAGAAACTCTCAAGGGCTGCAGACTGCGATCACCACTCAAGGTCAGAAGAACCGAAAGGGTCTGGGGTACAGAGGCGGTTTTGGCAAGAAGAACATGGCAGATAAGATCCCTCACATTTCAGAAAGTTTTGTACCAGCATCCTCAGTATGCACTTATATGGGTGAAAATGAGCCGCAGTGGGTGAATGGGAGGATTGTCCCCGGATTTGAGATCTTCAACGATGTATTTGACTGGGATGTCGGGATTATCAAGACTGCTGAGAGCTTCTGGGATGAAGAGGTAATGACTCAGTGCATTGCTTGGGACAGAGGTGAGCCCGAAGAGGTTGTCACTGAGAAGATGTTAGCTGCCAGGCTGATAGGGAAGGGAAAAATGGTGGAGCCAGAACTGAAAATTGGGGATTTAAAGATTTCCTTAGACATAACTGAAAGGGCCTCTGCTGAATCAAGAAGCCGATGAGCAAGCTGCAGCAGCATCAACCTCTAGGGAGGCAGAAGAAGACTCTAGCTTAGATTGTCTTTTTATTCCAGAACTTTTTTATGATGTAAATGACAATTATAATATTATTAATAAGGCAAATGATTTCTCTTACTTGCGCAATGTTTCCAATAATTTCAACATGCATGAACATGATCATATTCCATCAATTTTTGATATTGATTCCACTGATACAATGCCTTTTAATCTTGGAACCTCGGAAAATCCGAAGGAAATTCTAATAGCATCAAATATAACTCCTGATGAGAGAGAAAAATTTGAGAGAATAATAAGAAAATATGAAAAAGTCTTTGCCTGGACCTATGAAGACATTCCAGGGATCGATCGGAACGTAGCAGAACATGCTATCCCAACTTATCTAGACCATAAACCTGTAAAGCAGAAGTTGAGAAGGCTCAGGCCAGAATGGGCAGACAAGGTCAAGGAGGAGATTCGGCAGCAGATTGAGGCGAAGTTCCTTGTTGAAGTGCAGTATCCTACATGGTTGGCAAACGTAGTCCCTGTAGCGAAGAAAAATGGGAAGGTCAGGGTATGTGTGGATTATCGAGATCTGAACAAGGCCTGCTGTTTGTTGATTTTCTAATGATGCAACATTATACCGCAAGTATACGGTGTACCGCAATAGTACTTTAGATATCGATCCCACAAGGAACGTCTTTACACACTATTACTAATCGATTTTAATCTTGTTTACAATTGTAAAATGATAAAGAAATGATTCTAAATTAATCTAATATGTAAATTTATTAAGTCAAGTTTATGTGAATCCAAGAAGATAGAAAAGATTAATGATGCTAGATAAAAAGATGGAACTTTAATTAATTGTTCTTAATGATTTCAACATTCTTATCTTGCAAGTCAAATTGAATAAATTTCCTACTTAATTTCTCAATATAAATAGGACTGCCTAAAACATACACATATAAATCTAATTCCAAATTTTCATTCAAGAATGAGATTATTATACATGCAAATCTTAGGAATAAAACACAACCTATAACAACCATTTTAATATTATGATTTCTCAAACAATATCTTAATGATGAATTTCCAATTAGATGTAAGAATAAATTTATTTCTCAATCAAACCCATACTTATAATGATAATGAATAATGTACTAATGAGAAATTCTACAATTAAGAACACTTGAATAAATATGAACAATAAAATAATTTAATATTAAACTTTTAAGTTCAGAATTCACATCATAAAACAATTACAAAGAAGAATTAGAAGATAGGAATTGAAGAAGGAGATTTCTCAACCCTTTTCAAGTCACCAATTGTAGTCCTCTTCCTTGTATATTATCTTCTCTTCAACACATAAACTCTACTTAAGAAAAACTAAAAGAAAACTATTTTTTTAACTACAGAAAAATATTCAAATGTTTAATTCTAAGTTATCATCCCTAAATTACAGTTGAGAATAGTATTTAAAATATCAGCTCATGCCCCTTCAGATGCCCTTCTACAAAGGTTATAATTGTTGGAGGAAAGTTGCAACTTTTCAAGTTCAAATTTGAACTTTAGTGTCTAACGGATCCTTCTGTCGCGATCGCGACAGCTGTCGCGCTCGCGACAGAACACGCCTGCTCTTTCGCTCGCCTTTCCTCACGTGTGCCTTCTCCGCGCCTTGTCGCGACCTCGCGACGCCTTCCCTTGGTCGCGACAGCTCCTCTTCTCTTCTCTTTCTATTCTTTCTCTCTTCTTCCCTTAGCTCGCTCTGTCGCACTCGCGCCGCCTATCGCGATCGCGACAGGAGCTTTTCTGCCTTGGCTAAATTCTTCTTCTTTTCTCCATTTCCTCCACATTTTCTCCATTTGTCTCCTACATGCAAAACTTAACAAAACACATAAAACACACCTAATTCCAACAACTAAAAACACATAAAACATTATTTATAACCACAAAATATAGTTTAATTATGAGTTATTTAAACTCATATCAAACCCCCACACTTAATCATTTGCTTGTCCCCAAGCAAAACACTTAAACAACACTAAAACAAAATATATATACTAACACAATATTCTGGAGCTCACTTAGACATTTGACAATTATTTGAAAACACCATGCATAGAATTATCCTTCTAACACACTAGCCTTAATATGCAACAAATTAAACATTCCCATCATTCATTAAACTTTAACCCTCTTTGCACATTTGGAAAACCATGAAATGGCAAAACACAATGATGTTTGATCTCAAGAAATTAAATATCTTAACACATGTAAGAGATTATTTCACACAAAGCATTGCCTAAGATAATTTTCACTCAACACTTATTTTGATAAACACTCAATCACTCAAGTGTATATAAAGGTTAGTGTTTTCCCTCATTCCTTGATTATGCCATTACATACCATAAGCTTGTAAGTAATAAAAATCTCCACTACTAGTAAAAGGTAGTAAAGAGGATCAAAGGGTCTTAAAAGGGTTGTAATGTGGCTTAGGTTAAGGTAAGAAACTTTTGGGTTTAAGTAGCTATTATTGTGCAGAGAAAAGCATTAATATAACATAGGAGAATTAACCAAATCAGAATAGCAACAAGCATGATATTTTTAATTAAATTCCCTTCTTAAGAATATAAATTCGCTGCTAGCTCTTAATTTATACTTACTATATTTTTTTTTCTCTCTTTTTTCTCTTTGTTTTTATTTTTTTTATCTTAGGATAGCAAGAGAATTCAGTGTGGGTGCATTTTAATGCTCCATCCCTCACATAAGTAATTTAGATGTACATCTTGCTAATCCCATTTTTTCTTTTTTATTTTATTTCTACTAGCAGTTGGAATTCTAACTTTGAAAAGAAGGACTTTGCAATTGCAACTTTTTACTAAGTTCATGCTTTTCAATGACAAATATATCTCCCATGCTATATAAATCCTAATCCCTCCACAATAGGGCAATTACAAAGAAATTAGGCCTTGTTTAAGCAAAAGTTTGGGTTAGTAATATGTTTAAACAAGAAAAAACAGATATAGGCTCAAAATTGGCTACCTAAAGTCAAAAGGTAAAGAATTTTAAAAGTAAGCCAAAATAGGATCATTCTAAATGCCCTTATCATATCCCGTGTACATCCTCTACTAAAATGTAATCTCGAAATTTATTACAAACAAGTTCTAGAGGATATAGCATAAGAAGGCTCTCATACAAAGAAAAATTTGTGTATAAGGCTTCAAAAGCTCACATGGCTATAGTTTAAACTATAATAGGCAATGAATTGGCAAAACAATCTTTATTTACATATAAAAAGATACCTAACTTAAAAAGAACCTACACCAAAGTGTTTTACTAATTCATACCCTTCACTATGTACAATAAAAAGCTAAAGTAAAACAAATAATGAAAATAGTCAAAAAGTTGCTATCTAGGCTAATGGTCAAAAACATAAAACCTATACATGCTGTAATTTTCAAATATTCTTCAAATACTAAGCTCCAAAATGTTTTGCATAAAACAACCTAAAACAATCTAAAACAATACATACCTAAATCTAGCAGTTCATGCAAACACAAGCTATACTACACAAATATACATAAATATAACCATACATACATATATTTATTAAAAACAGAAAACATATCAAAACACAAAACATCCCCCCACACTTAAAGGACACAATGTCCTCATTGTGTAAAACGGAATAAACGAAACAAACTAACATAAACAAAACACAAATTAAAACAATAACAAAACAAAGAAAAAGAAAAAGAGACAAACTCAAAAACTCCCACTAGGAGAGCTTGGAGGAGAAGGAGAAAGGTCCACATTCTGCTTGCGGAAGAAACTGAGGAGTTTGCGGCCCAAGCTCTTTTGATTCTTTAACACCGTCCGCACATCAGTTTCCAGCACATCCATTCTAGCTGCCATACTCTGATTGGTGGCCTCAATACCATCCAATCGGTGCAAAATAGGCTCCAAATCTACAGCAACTCCTCTAGTATTCCTCCTCTCATCATCAGCAACACCTTGATAAGCCCTTCTATCATCATCAGCAGCACCAGCAACCGCCTCGTCCTCACCCGAGGAGTCATGAGCCATAGCTGCTGAAGCTGCTTCATGTGCTCTAGCATGAGACACACTTGGTCCAGCCAAATTGGGGTCAATCCTACTTGATCCACCTGCACATCTATCAACAAACCTTGGGGGCCAAGCTCCCTTGGTTAAAATATTAGCTCTGCGCAAATACACCACATCCAACAAAGGAATTGATTCTTTTTCTTCCATTACAAAATTATTCAAATCTCCCAAATATGCCAAAATAATCCCTGTTACCATATGACACATACCCACTGATTTACTACGGGCAGTAGACGCATGATAAAGGCCATCAAGTATAAAATCAATGGAGTCAGGTGTTTTGTGAGATTGCAATAAATCTAAAACAAACAAATCCTTTGTTTGGACCTTTGTACTTTCAACTCTCCCAAACATGGCATGGCATAAAAATTTATGAAAAAGCATTAAAGCATTGTCTTTAATTTGCCTATTAGTAGAATTTTTGTTATTAAAACGTTCAAGGCCTGACAATGTATGCCATACAGGGGAAGGCTGAAATAGATGGGAATCAAAACGCTTACCATTCAAAGGGAAACCAAACCATGTATGCAAATCATTATAGTGAAAAGTATAATTAACACCATCATGCCTAAATTTCATTGAATCCCTTCCTTTATCCACATAATCTAAGGTCACAAAAAATTCTAAAGCCCAGTCCTTACGTACAGGTAAAGAGTAAGTGACGAATTTCCCCCATTTCATATATATAAGGAAATTATTAATTTGGTCATTTAAACCCATGGTATTCAAAATAGCAGAATCAAGACCCCACATCCCTACATACGATTTTTTAGCAAAATAAATGAATTTCTCACCCTCCTCATCAGAATAAATGGGAAAAGGACAATCGTACCTGTTTTGAAAAATAAGGGAAGCAGGCGTTGGTTCCTCTTCCGGATTGCTGGTTTCTCCCATTGGACGCTTCCCTTTACTTTTATCACCCACATGTTTAGTTCTCACCATTGCAAAAATCGGTTTAAAATTGAAGGACAAGATGAGAAGAAATAGAAAAATAAAAGCAAGAGATTGATAGAAGAAGAAAAACGAGATAGGCGGTGGAAGTTAGAGAGAATCGTGAGAGATTTGTGAGAGAATCGCGCCAAAATAAAGAAAAGAAAACAGAAGAGGCAAAAGAAAATTACATAAAGAGAAGTTATTAGGGTAGAAAATGAGAAGATGGGGAATTAAATGTGAGTCTAACGGTTGGTTTGACCGAAAAAAGTCGAATTCCGCGTTCTGTCGCGACAGAACCGAAATGAAAAATTTAAACATCGCGTTATACGTCGCGTCATCGCGACAAATTTTCCCGCTCTCCATCGCGACAACGTCGCGATCGCGACAGAATGAAATTTTTCAAAATCCAATTTTTCTGTCGCGATGATATGCACCGTCGCGCCGTCGCGATGAAGTCTAAAATACACTTCCCTCATTCTGTCGCGCTCGCGACAGAATGTAATTTTAAAAATCACATTTGCTTTTCCTTCCAAAAACAACATACAAAGGTATATAAAATAAATTTACATATGAAAAACATCTGTGGAACAAAAAGAACGACATTAGTATATACAAATATCACATATAATAAAACATTTAATTAAAAAGAAAAGTTAAACCAAGTAATCATCAAATCATTTTTAAGGAAAGAAATGAAACCTCCCTTCCATGAAATGTTTCCTCCAAATACACTTTACATTTTTGACCATTGGCTTTAAATAACTCATTTTTATTATTTTTAAGTTCCAAAAACCCTTGATCAAAAACTTGCGTAACTTCAAAAGGTCCACTCCATCTTGATCTTAATTTTCCCGGGAAGAGTTTCAATCTAGAATTATAAAATAAGACCTTGTCCCCAATATTAAAATTTTTAATCCGTATATGTGCATCATGCCATTTTTTAGTCCTTTCTTTATAAATCTTAGCATTCTCAAATGCAAGAAGTCTCAACTCATCTAGCTCATTTAATTATAAACATCTTTTGACACTTGCATCTTTAAGATCATAATTCAGAGTTCTAATGGCCCAATATGCTTTGTGTTCTAACTCCACAGGTAAATGACACGCTTTACCATAAACCATCCTATAGGGTGTCATACCAATTGGGGCTTTAAATGCAGTGCGATATGCCCACAAAGCATCATCTAATTTATGTGCCCAATCCTTCCTAGAAGTAGAAACTATTTTTTCTAATATCCACTTTAACTCCCTATTTGACACTTCAACTTGACCACTTGTTTGTGGGTGATATGGTGTAGCTACCCTATGATGAACTCCATATTTTTGCAATAATGAATCAAAAGAACGGTTAATGAAATGCTTACCTCCATCACTTATGATGGCTCTTGGAACTCCAAATCTTGAGAAAAGCTTCTTTAAAAACTTTATCACTACCTTTGAATCATTGGTAGGTGTGGATTTGGCCTCAACCCATTTTGATACATAATCTACTCCAACCAAGATGTAGTTTTGACCAAAAGAAGTGGGGAAGGGACCCATGAAGTCAATCCCCCACACATCAAACACTTCAACTTCTAATATGTTATTCAAAGGCATCTCATCTCTTTTCCCAATATTTCCAGCCCTTTGACATTTATCACATTTAGCTACATACATCTTTGCATCATGAAATAAAGTTGGCCAAAAGAATCCACATTCAAGCACTCTAGATGCAGTTTTATTCGCACCATTATGACCCGAATATAATGCAGCATGACAATGCATTAAAATGTTTTGATAATCCCCCTCACTTACACAACGACGAATTATACCATCTCCACTTATCTTAAACAAATAAGGCTCTTCCCAAAGATAATTTTTAACATCACTAAAGAATTTCTTCTTTTGTTGCCATGTCAAATTTTCAGGTACAATTCCAGCAGCAAGATAGTTAGCAAAATCAGCATACCAAGGTACATGCATATTCAAAATTGACATCAAGGCTTCATCCGGAAATGTTTCATTAATTTCAATACCATCACCTAAAGTTTGTTCATTGTTTTATAATCTAGACAAATGGTCAGCAACAAGATTTTCACTTCCCTTTTTGTCTTTGATTACAAGGTCAAATTCTTGCAATAACAATACCCAACGAATCAACCTAGGTTTAGCATCTTTCTTTGCAAATAAGTACCTCAATGCAGCATGATCGGTATAGATTATAACTTTAGATCCCAACAAGTATGATCTAAACTTATCACATGCATATACCATAGCTAACATTTCTTTTTCAGTTGTTGTATAATTAACTTGAGGAGAAGACAAAGTATGACTAGCATAATATATCACATGCAAATTCTTACCATGCCTTTGGCCTAAAACACAACCCACAGCAAGATCACTTGCATCACACATAATCTCAAATGGTAATTCCCAATTAGGAGCAGCAATAATAAGAGCACTTATAAGAGCATTCTTCAAAGTTTCAAAAGCATGCATACATTCTTTAGAAAATTCAAAGGAAACATCATTAACTAGCAAATTAGTTAAAGGTTTAGCAATTAAAGAAAAATCCTTTATGAATCTTCTATAAAATCCAGCATGTCCAAGAAAAGATCTTACCCCCTTAAGTGTAGTGGGTGGAGGTAATTTCTCAATTAATTCAGTTTTTGCTCTATCAACCTCAATACCCTTACTTGAAATTTTGTGCCCTAATACTATCCCTTCATCTACCATAAAATGGCATTTCTCCCAATTAAGAACTAAGTTAGTTTCTTCACACCTAGCCAATACTTTGTCTAAATTTTGTAAACAAAGCTCAAATGAATCTCCATATACAGAAAAGTCATCCATAAAGACTTCCATTATATCCTCTATCATGTCTCCAAAAATTGAAGTCATACATCTTTGAAATGTGGCTGGGGCACTACAAAGCCCAAAAGGCATTCGCCTATAAGCAAAAGTTCCATAAGGACAAGTAAATGTAGTTTTCTCTTGGTCACTAGGGTAGATAAAAATTTGAAAATACCCTGAATATCCATCAAGAAAACAGTAATGAGAATGGCCAGCAATTCTTTCAAGCATTTGGTCAATGAATGGTAAAGGAAAATGATCCTTTCTAGTGGCCAAATTAAGCTTTCTATAATCTATACATACCCTCCATCCTGTGGTGGTTCTAGTTGAAATTAAATCTCCATTCTCATTTCTTACTACTGTCATACCCCCCTTTTTTGGAACACAATGTATTGGACTTACCCAATCACTATCCGAAATGGGATAAATGATTCCAGCATCAAGCAATTTAATAACTTCTTTTTTTACTACCTCTTTCATATGAGGGTTAAGCCTCCTTTGTCTATCAACTTTTGGTTTAAAATCATCTTCCATATTTATCCTATGCATGACAACATTAGGACTAATACCCTTCAAATCAGATATTTGCCATCCAATACTTTTTATCCTTTTTCTAACAACTTCTAATAATGCATGCTCTTGTTCTTTATTTAGTTTATTAGAAATAATAATAGGCAAAGTATGATTTAATCCAAGAAAGGCGTACCTCAAATGACTAGGTAATTCCTTTAGATCAACATTTGGTGGACTTTCAATGGAAGGTGGTAAAGGTGCTTCATTACGAATAAGAGGTTCACTTCTAAAACTTTCTTGCTCTACCTCTTCATGAACTTCTTCTTCCATTTGGACTTCCTCTTCATCTGCATTTTCTAAGACTTCCACAACACACGCATCAATGACATCTATTTTCATGCACACATTTTCATCCATTGGGTATTTTAGTGCCTTTTCCATGTGATATTCAACACTATCATCCCCTACTCTTAAAACTAATGTGCCCTCATAGACATCAACTAAAGCTCGACCAGTCCTCATGAAAGGTCTACCCAATATTAAGGGACATTTCTCATCATATGCAAAATCTAAAAGGACAAAATCAGCTGGCAAATTAAATTTATCCACTTTTACAAGCACATCTTTAACTATTCCATATGGTTTCTTAATGGATTGATCAGCTAATTGCAAAACCATGGAAGTAGGTTTAACATAATCTAAACCCAACTTTTTAAAGATGGAATAAGGCATGAGATTAATACTTGCCCCCAAATCACATAAACACTTAGGAAACTCTTTATCCCCTAAGGTACATGGAATTGTGAAACTACCATTATCTTTAAGTTTGGTAGGCAAATTATTTGTGATTATAGAACTACATGCTTCAGTCAATGCAATAGTGGATATATCCTCCCAACTTCTTTTCTTAGAAATTAATTCTTTAAGAAATTTTGCATAGTTAGGAATTTGTGATATGGCCTCAATGAAATTCAAATTTATATGCAAATGCTTCAATTTATCAATAAAAGATTGAAATTGCTTATCTTGGTTTTGTCTCTTTAGGCGTTGCGGAAACGGTGGACAAGGCTGAAATATTTTGGAAGAATTTGCTTTAGATGCCCCCTCTGTCGCGACCGCGATAGGTGTCGCGATCGCGACAGAAGACTCTCCTCCTGCTGTCGCGTTCACGTCTGGTATCGCGCCTAGTGTCGCGCCTGGAACTTTGGTTTGCTTCTCTTCTGTCGCGACCGCGACAGAAGAATCATTCTTCTTTTTATTTTCCTGAAATTCTCCATTCTTGTTAGTAATAACAAATTCATTGGTGTAAGATTTACCTGACCTCAAATTGATGGCTTTTAGATGTTCCCTTGGGTTCTCCTCCGTATTGAATGGATGAGGCTTGATTCTTTGTGATTTGATCAAACTTATTTTCTAACCTCTTTTGGTTCTCCTCTTGTGAATTAAATTTCATATTAATCCCCTCTAAGAACCTATCCATTTTAACCTCTAAGGCACCAAACCTATCTTGAGGTGGTTGAAAATTTACTCCTTTGTTTTGATTACTACTATTCCCCCATGAAAAATTGGGATGGTTCCTCCATCCAGGGTTATATGTATTGGAAAATGGGTTACCTCTTCCTTGCCCTTGGATAAAACTAACTTGCTCCTCCGTACTATTTATGCCCAAATTACATACCTCACTTGGATGTCCTTGTTGTCCACAAATATTGCATCTATTTGGTTGACTACTTCCCATACCCATATTATTGAGTTTGTGAGTCAATGCTTCCACTTGAGCTTGCAATGCAACCATTGAATCTATTGCATGAACTCCTCTCACATTAGTAGAATTTGAATCTCTACTCCTCTCGGTAGGCCACATGCAATTGTTCATGGACATCTCCTCCAACAATTCAAATGCAGCTTCAGTAGTTTTTCTCATCAAAGATCCTCCAGCAGCAGCATCAATAGTTCCTCTTGTGGTAGGATTTACTCCATTATAGAATGTTTGCATTAACAATTCTCTTGGCAAGTTATGGTGTGGACACATCCTTTGCAATTCTTTGAATCTTTCCCAAGCCTCATATAATGACTCATTTTCATTTTGAACAAATGTAGTAATATCCTTTATGATTTTTGCGGTTTTGGCTAATGGAAAATATTTTGATAAAAATGCTTGGGCCAATTGGTCCCAAGTAGTTATAGATCCTCTTGTCAAAGAATTCAACCAAGCCTTTGCTTTATCCTTCAATGTGAATGGAAAAAGCCTAAGCTTGATTGCATCATTTGAAACCCCATTTATCTTAAAGGTATAACAAATCTCAAGAAAATTTGCCAAATGAGCATTTGGATCCTCATTTGCCAAACCATAAAATTGTATACTATTTTGAATCATTTGTAACAATGAAGGCTTAATCTCAAATTGATTGGCATTTACCGTTGGTCTTACCACTCCTTGTTGAGCACCACTCAAAGCAGGTGTGGCAAAGTCCATCAATCTTGGTGGATTTTTATCAGCCATGATAATTGATCTTCTATTTTTGTTCTTCTTTTTATTTGATTTTTGGTTACTCAATAAAAACCTCTCAATTTCAGGATTTAAAGGCTCAAGCTCTTCTAAAGAACTCCTTGTACTAGGCATGAACTTCTAAAATCCTGTAAAAACAAAACACAAAATTAATTTAAACAAATAAACAAATTAAAACAAAAAAAATATTTTAATCCAAAATCATAAATCAATTTTCATAATGGCATAGAACCGTTCCCCGGCAACGGTGCCAAAAACTTGTTTGTTGATTTTCTAATGATGCAACATTATACCGCAAGTATACGGTGTACCGCAATTGTACTTTAGATATCGATCCCACAAGGAACGTCTTTACACACTATTACTAATCGATTTTAATCTTGTTTACAATTGTAAAATGATAAAGAAATGATTCTAAATTAATCTAATATGTAAATTTATTAAGTCAAGTTTATGTGAATCCAAGAAGATAGAAAAGATTAATGATGCTAGATAAAAAGATGGAACTTTAATTAATTGTTCTTAATGATTTCAGCATTCTTATCTTGCAAGTCAAATTGAATAAATTTCCTACTTAATTTCTCAATATAAATAGGACTGCCTAAAACATACACATATAAATCTAATTCCAAATTTTCATTCAAGAATGAGATTATTATACATGCAAATCTTAGGAATAAAACACAACCTATAACAACCATTTTAATATTATGATTTCTCAAACAATATCTTAATGATGAATTTCCAATTAGATGTAAGAATAAATTTATTTCTCAATCAAACCCATACTTATAATGATAATGAATAATGTACTAATGAGAAATTCTACAATTAAGAACACTTGAATAAATATGAACAATAAAATAATTTAATATTAAACTTTTAAGTTCAGAATTCACATCATAAAACAATTACAAAGAAGAATTAGAAGATAGGAATTGAAGAAGGAGATTTCTCAACCCTTTTCAAGTCACCAATTGTAGTCCTCTTCCTTGTATATTATCTTCTCTTCAACACATAAACTCTACTTAAGAAAAACTAAAAGAAAACTATTTTTTTAACTACAGAAAAATATTCAAATGTTTAATTCTAAGTTATCATCCCTAAATTACAGTTGAGAATAGTATTTAAAATATCAGCTCATGCCCCTTCAGATGCCCTTCTACAAAGGTTATAATTGTTGGAGGAAAGTTGCAACTTTTCAAGTTCAAATTTGAACTTTAGTGTCTAACGGATCCTTGTAACACCCCCTTCCCATACGTAGGCGTTCCCATCCGATAAGGAGTGAGAAGCCGTATGAGACAAGGTGTCACCAAACAGATACAAAGTAAAGTATACATCCATTCATAACATACATTCAGAAATACAGAATAATTAAAAACTTTACATGCAGAAAGCAAAAGCTGATCATGCAGTACTATAATTAAACTATTACAATAATGATCAGATCAACAAGCTGATATAAATAATATTACATATACAAAATATAGATACAAAAGCGGAAGCTGACACAGAGAGTTCTATACAAAAAGAATCAATAACTGATACAAAACTGAGCCCTACACTAATCCCTTCTGTGTTGGCTTGATGACGGCGACTCTCTCTAGCAAAACGCCTTCCGCACCTGCACGGGTAAAAACACCGTGCTAAGCGATAAAACGCTTAGTGGGGAAACACACATAATTTATGGACGGCCACTCACAGTGGTCGTCAAGGCATAACACATTTACAATGGCAGAATGCAAGGACTGTTGCATAAATCATATAAACATGCCCGTAATTAAATACCATACTTTTAGAATCTCACATGCATTGCAGAATCAACCAACATGTATTTCATCATTAAACTCATTCAGATATTCCATTCAAAGCCATATCAGATCAGAACATTTCCATTAACATTTAAAGAATACCTGCTGACTCTAGACAGTGGATAACGAGTGTACTGAGGGTACCTTACGGGTACGAATCGAATACTGAGGGTACCTCACAGGTACAAGTCAAATATTATATCATTTATCAGAACATGTTATTTATATACTGAGGGAATCTTAAACAAAATTCTATACTGAAGAGTTCGAGAGGAACCAAACGGGGACCTGATCGGGGTCCAAACTGAACTGAGGGCTGCAGCTAAAGACTCTATTAGGCATGCCTAACTATCCACTTACTTGACTCTAGCAGGTTATGCGTCACACTGATCACATTTCAGGATATAGAGTATAATTCATCAGAAAGTCATGCTATCACGCATATCAAAGTATCAAACAGTAAAACATGCATCATACAACAGTAAAGTCCATTCTGAAGAAATAACAAATTCAGTTCTGAGTTAAAACCAGGAAATTTCGAAAAAACGAGCTGAGCGGAGAAAACTGGCGACTCAACAGGCAGGTCACGGCGTGACCGAGGGTCACGTCTCGTGACCTGCTTGTTCCTCGCCATTCGCGTTGCGTGATCCTCGCGGGTCACGCAATGCTTATGCAGGTCACGGCGTGACCTAGGGTCACGCGACGTGACGCTGCTTCTCCCTCGCAGATCACGTTGCGTGATCTGCCTTTTTCCTTCGCAGGTCGCACGACGTGACCGAAGATCACGTCGCGTGATTTGCTTGTTCTTCAGCTAGTCACGCGACTGGCTTCTCAGCAGGCATGTCACGTCGTGACCGAGAGTCACGCGACGTGACTTGCCTTCCTGCGTAGCGAGTCACGCAACGAAGAACAGTACCTAAATTTCCAGAATTTCCAGAATTTCCAGAATCAAGAATTCAATCCCAATTTGATTTAAAACCAATCAAACCTGTATTTACCCTCCAGAAATCATCTCAAATCACATAATCAATATACATGCAACTCAATTTAGCATTTAAACAATCAAATCAAGACTAATTGATTCAAACTCTTCAAGAGCATATAAACCCTAGAATTTACAGTAAAACATCAAAATTGCACAAATCAATATTCCCAAACCTGGATTCTAACTTCTATCACTTAGCTCCACTTGGTCCAGCAACCTCTTTCCCCTTTGGATCACGTGGAGCCTCAGCTAGAACACAAACACAGTAAATTCAACCCTAGGTTAAACCTAAACTCAAGGAAGAAGATGAAGATGCAATTTACAGTAAAACAAAGACTAGATCTTGCACTTACCAAGCTAATAAATGCAAGGAGAGGATTAACTTCACCAATAAGACCTTGAATCAAAATACACAGTACTTGGGAATAAAGAAAGTGAAGAAGAAGAGAGAGTGAGTGAGAAAAACGTGAATCTGTAAGTTTCTTTTTCCTCATTCCCTTTTCTTTTTCTTTTCTTTATTCTAAATATGTATCAAACTCCTATTGGTGACACTAATCACTCACACTAAAATAACCTACACTACACACACCTAAAACCCTCTTCACTTATGCATACCCTACCATGGTATGAACACATGCGAATGCTTACACATACTGACAGACAGATAGACAGACAGACAGACGGACAGACAGGCTCATTCTACTAGGGGGCAAATGGGGTGTGACAACTCTCCCCTACTAATAAGAATTTCGTCCTCGAAATTCTCACCTGAACTGAATAACTGTGGATACTGAGCTCTCATCGACTCCTCTGGCTCCCAAGTCGCTTCCTCGACTCCATGATGGATCCATAATACTTTAACCAAAGGAATCTGCTTATTTCTCAACTGCCTAACCTCTCGGGCTAGAATAGCTCGCGGTTCCTCATCATAAGAGAAGTCTGGCTGAACCTGGATATCCTGAACTGACAGAACATGCGAAGGATCTGATCGGTACCGACGAAGCATCGAAACATGGAACACATCATGCAACTTTGCTAACTCCATCGGTAACGCCAATCTGTAGGCTACAGGTCCTACCCTAGCCAAAATCTCATAAGGTCCAATGAAACGAGGACTAAGCTTGCCTTTCTTTCCAAATCGAAGCACTCTCCTCCAAGGAGAAACTTTAAGGAAAACCTTGTCCCCGATCTCAAAATGCACATCTTTCCTTTTCAAATTAGCATAAGACTTCTGTCGATCCTTGGCTGCCTTCAAATTCCGCTGCACTACTCTGATTTTCTCTTCAGTATCTCTAACCAAGTCTGGTCCAATCATAGATCTCTCGGATAGCTCGATCCAACAAATTGGAGTCCTACACTGACGACCATACAAAGCCTCATATGGTGCCATACCAATACTCGACTGGAAACTGTTGTTGTAGGCAAACTCCATCAATGATACATATCTGTCCCAACTGCCCGAAAAATCCAAAGTACAAGCCCTCATCATATCCTCCAGAATCTGAATAACTCGCTCTGACTGACCATCGGTCTGAGGATGAAACGCTGTACTGAAGTTCAACCTAGTGCCCAAAGCTCTCTGTAACTCCTTCCAAAACTTGGAAGTAAACCTCGGATCCCGATCTGACACTATGGACAAAGGCACACCATGCAACCGAACTATCTGATCCACATAGATACTGGCCAATCTGTCCATGGAGTAGTCCACTCTAACTGGCAAGAAGTGAGCTGATTTCGTAAGCCGATCCACAATAACCCAAACCGAATCATGCTTCCTCTGAGTCAAAGGCAAGCCAGAAACAAAGTCCATGGTGATATCACTCCATTTCCACTCAGGAATGGATAAAGGCGTAAGCAAACCTGAAGGAACCTGATGCTCTGCCTTTACCTGCTGACAAGTTAAGCACTTGGAAACAAAATCCACTATATCACGCTTCATACCGGACCACCAATAGAATTGCTTCATATCTCTGTACATCTTCTCACTGCCCGGATGCATAGTAAAGACTGAACTATGCGCCTCACTCAAGAGCTGTCTCCTCAAATCCTCAGACTCTGGCACACACAGACGATCTCTGAACATAAGTACCTCATCCTGAACTGAGAACTCTGACTGCTTACCCGATCTAACCTCATGCACAATCCGCTGAAGTCTCACATCATCTCTCTGAGCATCCACAATCAACTGTCTCAAAGTAGGCTTCACACGCAACTGGGCAAGCAAAGCCCCATCCGAACTAAATCGCCATCTGAAACGCCTCAAGAACAAGGCTGAAACTGACTTACGACTCAAAGCATCTGCAACTACATTGGCCTTACCAGGATTGTAATCCACAATGCAGTCGTAGTCCTTAAACAACTCAAGCCATCTGCGCTGTCTCATGTTCAACTCTTTCTGCGAAAGGAAGTACTTCAAACTCTTATGGTCCGAGAAGATCCTACACTTTTCCCCATACAAGTAGTGACGCCAAATCTTCAAAGCAAAGATTACAGCTGCCAACTCTAAATCATGCGTCGGATAGTTCTTCTCATGTGGCTTCAACTGACGAGAAGCATAAGCCACTACTTTACCCTCCTGCATAAGCACACATCCAAGACCAACTCCAGAAGCATCACTGTAAATGACAAACTCCTTACCCGAAATGGGTTGAGTAAGGATAGGAGCCTCAACAAGCAACTGCTTTAACCGATCAAAACAAGACTGACACCTGTCTGACCACTCAAATCTAACTCCTTTCCTCAACAATCTAGTCATAGGAGCAGCAATCACAGAAAATCCCTTAACGAACCGACGGTAGTAACCTGCTAAGCCGAGGAAACTCCTCACTTCCTGAACATTTCGAGGCGCTTTCCAATCAACTATCGCCTCAATCTTAGCTGGATCAACCTGAATACCGCTAGCTGAAATAATGTGACCCAAGAATGACACTTCTCGAAGCCAGAAATCACACTTGCTAAGCTTAGCAAACAACTGATGCTCTCTCAACATCTGCAAAACTAATCTGAGATGTTCCTCATGCTCACTCTCATTCTTGGAATATACCAAGATGTCATCAATGAACACTACTACAAATCGATCTAAGTATGGTCTAAACACACGGTTCATCAGATCCATAAAAGCCGCTGGAGCATTTGTCAAACCAAACGGCATCACAAGAAACTCATAGTGGCCATACCTAGTCCGAAATGCAGTCTTCACCACATCTGCATCCTGAACCCGAAGCTGGTAGTACCCTAATCGAAGATCTATCTTGGAAAAGACACCCGCACCTCGAAGCTGATCAAATAAATCCTCAATCCTAGGCAAAGGATACCTGTTCTTCACTGTAACTTTATTAATCTGGCGGTAATCAATGCACATCCGCAGGGATCCATCTTTCTTCTTGACAAACAGCACTGGAGCTCCCCATGGAGATATGCTCGGTCTAATAAGCCCCTTATCCAATAACTCTTGTAGCTGAGATTTAAGTTCCCTCAACTCTACAGGAGCCATCCGATAAGGTGCTCTCGAGATAGGTGCAGTACCCGGCATGATCTCAATGGACAACTCAACCTCTCTCTCAGGAGGCAAACCAGGCAACTCGCTCGGAAACACATCCCCAAACTCTCGCACTACAGGAATATCCTCAATCTGTACCTGATCCCTCCTGGAATCTAACACAACTGCTAGAAAAGCCTCACAACCTTTCCTGATGAATCTCTTAGCTTGCAACACAGAAATAACATTATTCACTGAACTAGCACCCAAACCTTTCAGAAATACAAGAGATTGACTTCTATCCCGAAGTACCACTGTCTTCCTATGGCAATCCACTACAGCCCGATACTTACCCAACCAGTCCATACCCAGAATCAAGTCAAACTCTCTGAAGGGTAACTCAATCAGATCCGCTGGAAGCACAACTCCCTCAACAATCAGAGGACAACTCCTAAAAACTCTACTCACACTGACACTATGCCCTAATGGACTGGTCACACAAATCTCATAATCTAACTGATCAACTGAATGCAATTTATCAATAACTCTATCTGTGCACAAATATGAGTGTGTGGAACCAGGATCAATTAGAGCATACAACTCAGTGTCATGGAGTAGGAACTTACCAGCAATAACATCAGGCGCATCCTGCTCATCTCTGGCTCTCATAGCATATGCTCTAATGGCACCCTGAGGAGGATGCTCAACAGTCTCAGAAGCAGCACCATCTCTATGCCGACCACCTCTACCTCTACCTCGGCCTCTGCCACGGGTAGCCTGAGAAGCATTCGAACCGACCCTACTGCCCTCTCTCTGGGAACCTGAATCCTCCTGTACTCTCGGACAACCGGCCAACCGATGCTCAGAACTCCCACACCTGAAGCATGCACCAGTGAGCCACCTACACTCACCACGATGCGACTTACTACAATGAGGACAAACTGGTGTAGTCTCAGCTCTACCACCCCTACCAGAACCTGACACAGCTGCAGAACCCTGACGTCTACCTCTAGAAGCCGGACCAGATGCTGACTCATCCTGTGGGTCCCTCAATCTCTTACTCGAAGAAGATCCTACACGAGAAGAACTCCTCCTCTGAGCTCTCTCTCTCATCACTGTCTCAGACAACTCTGCTCTCACTGCAGCCTCCACAATCTGATAATAGTGAACCCCAGGTATACACATCAGTGAAATCAAAGCAATCTTCAGAGACTCATTTAACCCTGCCTCGAAATGCTTGCATCTAAAGTCATCAGTCATAACTCCTCGAGGGGCATAGCGAGATAACCTGTTGAACTCTTTCTCATAATCAGCTACTGACAATGCTCTCTGTCTCAAACCCAAAAACTGCGCCCATCTCGAATCTCTATAGGTCTGAGTGATGTACTTCTTTATGAACTCACCCTCAAAGAACTCCCAGGTAATCGGATCTGGTAACTGAGGATGCCTGCAAACCAACTCCCACCACTCAAAAGCAGACCCCTGAAGAAGAGCTAAAGCACACTCTGCCTGCTGGTCGGGAGGACACCGAATCTCTCTCAAAGCACGCTTCACTTTATCTAACCATCTCTCTGCAGTCTCAGACTCATTCAACCCAGTACCATAGAAATCCTCAACTCCTGCTCTCCTCAGATTCTCCATAGGTGCTCTAGGAGCAGTCACTCTCTCCAAAACCCTAGCCATGTCCTGATGCAGTCTAAACATAGCCTCTAAGGGCATGGCTGCGGCCTCGGGCTGAACCCTAGCATGCTGAGCCGACACATTAACAGAAACAGACTGATCAACAGCGGGAGGATTCACACTCTCGGCGGACTCCTCACGCGCACCATGAGCAGAATTAGAAGCCATCTAAACAAACAAGAAACAACCGTATCAGCCAACACAGATCTAGACACATACACATCTTAGGAACTCAGAACACTCATAACAACACCCAGAAACGCCTAAACCTATGCTCTGATACCACTAACTGTAACACCCCCTTCCCATACGTAGGCGTTCCCATCCGATAAGGAGTGAGAAGCCGTATGAGACAAGGTGTCACCAAACAGATACAAAGTAAAGTATACATCCATTCATAACATACATTCAGAAATACAGAATAATTAAAAACTTTACATGCAGAAAGCAAAAGCTGATCATGCATTACTATAATTAAACTATTACAAAAATGATCAGATCAACAAGCTGATATAAATAATATTACATATACAAAATATAGATACAAAAGCGGAAGCTGATACAGAGAGTTCTATACAAAAAGAATCAATAACTGATAAAAAACTGAGCCCTACACTAATCCCTTCTGTGTTGGCTTGATGACGACGACTCTCTTTAGCAAAACGCCTTCCGCACCTGCACGGGTAAAAACACCGTGCTAAGCGATAAAACGCTTAGTGGGGAAACACACATAATTTATGGACGGCCACTCACAGTGGTCGTCAAGGCATAACACATTTACAATGGCAGAATGTAAGGACTGTTGCATAAATCATATAAACATGCCCGTAATTAAATACCATACTTTCAGAATCTCACATGCATTGCAGAATCAACCAACATGTATTTCATCATTAAACTCATTCAGATATTCCATTCAAAGCCATATCAGATCAGAACATTTCCATTAAAATTTAAAGAATACCTGCTGACTCTAGACAGTGGATAACGAGTGTACTGAGGGTACCTTACGGGTACGAATCGAATACTGAGGGTACCTCACAGGTACAAGTCAAATATTATATCATTTATCAGAACATGTTATTTATATACTGAGGGAATCTTAAACAAGATTCTATACTGAAGGGTTCGCGAGGAACCAAACGGGGACCTGATCGGGGTCCAAACTGAACTGAGGGCTGCAGCTAAAGACTCTATTAGGCATGCCTAACTATCCACTTACTTGACTCTAGCAGGTTATGCGTCACACTGATCACATTTCAGGATATAGAGTATAATTCATCAGAAAGTCATGCTATCACGCATATCAAAGCATCAAACAGTAAAACATGCATCATACAACAGTAAAGTCCATTATGAAGAAATAACAAATTCAGTTCTGAGTTAAAACCAGGAAATTTCGGAAAAACGAGCTGAGCGGAGAAAACTGGCGACTCAACAGGCAGGTCACGGCGTGACCGAGGATCACGTCTCGTGACCTGCTTGTTCCTCGCCATTCGCGTTGCGTGATCCTCGCGGGTCACGCAATGCTTATGCAGGTCACGGCGTGACCTAGGGTCACGCGACGTGACATTGCTTCTCCCTCGCAGATCACGTTGCGTGATCTGCCTTTTTCCTTCGCAGGTCGCACGACGTGACCGAAGATCACGTCGCGTGATTTGCTTGTTCTTCAGCTAGTCACGCGACTGGCTTCTCAGCAGGCATGTCACGTCGTGACCGAGAGTCACGCGACGTGACTTGCCTTCCTGCGTAGCGAGTCACGCAACGAAGAACAGTACCTAAATTTCCAGAATTTCCAGAATCAAGAATTCAATCCCAATTTGATTTAAAACCAATCAAACCTGTATTTACCCTCCAGAAATCATCTCAAATCACATAATCAATATACATGCAACTCAATTTAGCATTTAAACAATCAAATCAAGACTAATTGATTCAAACTCTTCAAGAGCATATAAACCCTAGAATTTACAGTAAAACATCAAAATCGCACAAATCAATATTCCCAAACCTGGATTCTAACTTCTATCACTTAGCTCCACTTGGTCCAGCAACCTCTTTCCCCTTTGGATCACGTGGAGCCTCAGCTAGAACACAAACACAGTAAATTCAACCCTAGGTTAAACCTAAACTCAAGGAAGAAGATGAAGATGCAATTTACAGTAAAACAAAGACTAGATCTTGCACTTACCAAGCTAAGAAATGCAAGGAGAGGATTAACTTCACCAATAAGACCTTGAATCAAAATACACAGTACTTGGGAATAAAGAAAGTGAAGAAGAAGAGAGAGTGAGTGAGAAAAACGTGAATCTGTAAGTTTCTTTTTCCTCATTCCCTTTTCTTTTTCTTTTCTTTATTCTAAATATGTATCAAACTCCTATTGGTGACACTAATCACTCACACTAAAATAACCTACACTACACACACCTAAAACCCTCTTCACTTATGCATACCCTACTATGGTATGAACACATGCGAATGCTTACACATACTGACAGACAGATAGACAGACAGACAGACGGACAGACAGGCTCATTCTACTAGGGGGCAAATGGGGTGTGACAACTTCTGTCACTATCGCGACAGCTGTCGCGCTCTCCACAGAACACGCCTGCTCTTTCGCTCGCCTTTCCTCACGTGTGCCTTCTCCGCGCCTCGTCGCGACCTCGTGACGCCTTCCCTTGGTCGCGACAGCTCCTCTTCTCTTCTCTTTCTATTCTTTCTCTCTTCTTCCCTTAGCTCGCTCTGTCGCGCTCGCGCCGCCTATCGCGATCGCGACAGGAGCTTTTCTGCCTTGGCTAAATTCTTCTTCTTTTCTCCATTTCCTCTACATTTTCTCCATTTGTCTCCTACATGCAAAACTTAACAAAACACGTAAAACACACCTAATTCCAACAACTAAAAACACATAAAACATTATTTATAACCACAAAATATAGTTTAATTATGAGTTATTTAAACTCATATCACCTGCCCTAAAAATGATTTTCCACTACCCCACATTGATGTATTGATAGACAATGCCGCCAACTGCACGATGTACAGCTTTGGGGATGGTTTTGTGGGCTACAATCAGATCCTAAATAAGATAGCTGACCGGGTTAAGACCGCTTTCATCACAGAATGGGGGACCTACGCCTACCGAGTTATGCCTTTTGGCCTAAAAATTGCAGGGGCCACATACCAGAGGATGGCGACCAAGATTCTAAGTGACCTGATCCACAAGGAGGTGGAGGTGTATGTCGATGACATGATGGTCAAGTTAACCACCCGAGAGGGCCATTTTGAAGCTCTAGAGAAGTTCTTCACCAGGATTGATAAGTACAGTCTGCAACTTAACCCCAAGAAGTGTATATTCGGAGTAAACTCAGGGAAACTGTTAGGACGTGTCGTCAGCCAGAGGGGAATAAAAATTAACCCAGACAGGGTAAAGGCCATCAGAGAGATGCCCATGCTGCAAAAGGAGAAGGATGTAAGGAGCTTCTTGGGTAAGGTGCAGTACGTCAGCCGATTCATTGCCAAGCTCACTTCGATATGCGAGCCCATTTTTAAGCTGCTCAGAAAGAATCAGCCTGTGGTCTGGAATGAAGACTGCCAGAAAGCCTTTGACAGCATCAGGGAATATCTGTTGAATCAGCCAGTGTTAAGGCCGCCGCAACTAGTCAAACCGCTTATCCTATATCTGGCAGTGGAAGGCAGTTCTGTGGGTGCCATGATGGCTCAGGAGGATGAATATGGAGTGGAATGCGAGTGATTTGCCTTGCAGTGATTCGGGCATCAAAGAAGATGAGGCATTATTTCCATTCGTACAGAGTTCAGGCAGTAGCCAAGCAGAATCCGCTGAGGTATTTACAAGAAGCGCCGTCTTTGCTTGGTAAGATGGGGAGGTGGCTGCTTTTGCTACAGGAGTTTGATGTTGAATACATCACTCGCAAAACCATTAAAGGGCGAGCTGTAGCCAAATTTCTTGCTGAGCATCCTATTCCAGGGGACACCCCCGAGTTCACCTTTCCTGATGAGAGCATAGTCGCAATTTCTGTCCAAGGATGGCAGTTACACTTCGACAGGGCAGTGAATAACAAGGGGGCTGGAGTTGGAATTATTTTGACAACCCCGGATAATGAGAAACTCCCTCTAGCCAAGAAGTTGAGGTACAAAGCAACCAATAATGAAGCCGAATATGAAGCATGCACTTTCGGCTTAGAAAGCTTTAGCTGCTTTGGGGGCAAGGAACGTAGAAGTCTTTGGTGACTCATCTTTGGTGATTAACCAGATCCGAGGTGAGTGGGCTGCAAAAGAAGAGCGGTTCGTACCCTATGTTAGATATTTGAAAGAGATATGTGGGCAGTTTCAAACCTGCACTTTCCAGTTCGTGCCAAGAGATGAGAACCGTCTAGCTGATGCGTTGGCAACCCTAGTGTCGATGTGGGATAATCCTGAAGGGGTAGCTATGAAACCAGTGCTGATTTCAAGTTCTGAGAAGCCCAGCTTTGAGATCAAGCCAGTAATGGAAGTAGAAGTGGCGGATGGAAAACTATGGTACTTTGACATTATGAATTATTTGGAAAATGCTAGGTTTCCATAGGAAGCTACCGAGAAAGACCAGAGAATGATCCGGAAGCTATGTACTCAATTCATATACTTTGAAGGAGTGTTGTACAAAAGACAGGCAGACGGGATTCAGCTTAGGTGCTTAAATGAAAAAGAAGCCCGCAAGGTAATGGACTCACATGAATGGTTTAACTCTGGCAAAGAAGATCATGAGGCAAGGCTTCTATTGGCTTACGATGGACAATGACTGCTCCAAGTATGTCAAGCAATGCCAGTTATGCCAACAGTACGCAGACTTGAGACATCTGCCAGTATCAGAGCTACACAACCTGACATCGCCTTGGCCTTTCGCTGCTTGGGGGATAGATATCATTGGAGAGATTCGCCCTACGGCATCCAATGGGCACAGATACATCATAGTCGCAATTGACTATTTTACCAAATGGGTAGAGGCAGAATCCTTCAAAAAGATTGATGCAAGGGATATGGCTAAGTTCATAGAGAGAAATCTGATCTGCCGATATGGCCTCCCTCACCACATAGTGTCTGACAACGGCGTGCAGTTCATGGGGAAAACCGGGAAGCTCCTTGAGAAATATGGTATCAAGCACCATAGGTCCTCTCCCTACCGACCCCAAGCTAACGGGGCAGTAGAGGCCGCAAACAAAAATATGAAGAGGATCCTATCCAAGATGGTCCAAACTTACAAAGACTGGGCAGAGAAGCTACCCTTCGCACTGTGGGGATACAGAACAACGGTAAGGACATCTACGGGTGCTACGCCATATTCTCTGGTATACGAGACGGAGGCAGTATTGCCAGTTGAGATAGAGCTCCGATCGTTGAGGGTGATTATGGAAGCCCAGATTCCGGAGGCTGAATGGGCACGACAGAGGCTACAGCACTTAAACTTACTGGATGAGAGTAGGCTGAAAGCTTATTATCACAATCAGATCTACCAGAAGAGGTTGGCAAGGACATTTGGGAAGAAGGTGAGAAAGCATCCGCTGAAAGAAGGGGACTTAGTGTTCAAGCAGATGAGACCAGGTATACCGGATATCAGAGGAAAATTCAGACCAACCTGGGAAGGGCCGTATATCTTTAAAAAGCTGTTGTCCAAAGGAGCTGCAATCTTGTCGGATAGCGATGGAAATGAATTCAAAGAACCGATCAATGTCGACAGGCTCAAAAGGTTCCATGGCTAAAGACCAAAATAAAAAGAAGAGAATAAAATGCCCTGCAGGTTGAAAACCGAAAAAAGGCGGTCGTGCTAAAATTGGGCGCCTCGACAGGGTGAAAACCGAAAAAAGGCATCCTGTGCAAAAATAAGAGGCACGACAGAAAATGTCCAATCGTGAAAACTCGAGAGGGCCGATTGGTAACAGGAGTTGATGCTGTTAAAATTTGGTTTCATGTATTAATAGGGCGTATGCGGTTGAGTTAATGTCAAAACTGATCATGTTTGCTGAAATTACATGGAAATATACACAATTTCGTGAAATAGAACAAATATTATTCTTTTCATTTTCGTCATTTTCTAGTTCTGCATTAAAAAGAAATGTAACACCAAAAGGAATACATATGTAAGCTAAGCTAAGTCCTGCCACTGCTCTCGCCAACCAGATGCTTGAGCCCTCGTGTCCTATTGTCAGACGCTGGGCTAAGGACCCATTTCTTGTACTCACTGGTTGAAGCCACAGAATGATCGCCGAACCTCGGAATAATAGTCTTCACTGGTAGTTTCCTCCACAACTCATGATACCTAGAGGCGAAGGCAGCCGAAAGAGCTCCTCCCCGAAAAGATAAGGGAACTCTCACCACATCCTGGGTCATCCCAAGCTGATGTGCACATCGAGAAGTGATGCAGAAAGTTGCTTGACGGAGCCCACAGAGGGGAACACACCCTGATGACCCATCAATGATCACATGAGACAGTGGTAGCCAGGCAGACGTGAAACTGATATCGTCATCTGACAGTTCACCAAATCTGGTAATGCCTTCACCCGCGGTGTGACACTCGTACAACAGTCGACGCGGAAGAAAATGGCTCGGCGAGTACTGTGGAATAACCCGAGGAGGTGGCTCAGACAGCATCCTCAGTTTCTCTTGCAGCCATATCTGAAAAAAAAAAGCCGCTAGAGTAAGTAGGGTTTACTTCAAGCAAAAGTGAGGCAAAGGGTTGTGTGAAAATTCGAAAGGACGCACCTCTCGCTAAGAAAAGCTAGTGCGAAAATCCATAAGGAACGCACTACCTTTAAAATAATGACGTACCTGGAGCAATAAGGGGCTGCCGGTGAAAGTAGTGGTGGATCCAGACCTCACAGAGTCCAAACCCAGGATAGTTTCAGCTAGAATAAGTGGGAAGGGTGATGATCCCCGATGAAAGTCGCTCAGAACCCCAAATAGGCGAGGGTCGCCTGTCAAACCCCCTGGAGCTGCAGTGAGAAAGTTCGTCATGCAAAACAGAAATGTGATGCTTACCTGATAAGTGGGGACATTAGTGAACCGATCTAGAGCCTCGATCAGTGGCTCCAAATTAAAGGAAGAGCCCAGAGAAACCAGCCGAACGGCCTGAGAAGGGGGTATGCCGAGAGCCATAGCCATATCCCAAGTTCGGAGTAGACTACAGCGGGGGACGCAAGGCAGAATGTTAGGGGGATACCAGGCTCCAGGAATTGCAGCTAACTACTCAGGCAGGGGGCACAACTCCTGATAAGTGAACCGGAAGATGTGAAACCGGGGGTTCCAGAAGTGAGTCGCCGCCAGAAGAAGGTTCTGGCCAACTTTGACCCGACGCAGATACTTTAGCCCAGACAGAGAGGAAAGGTTGCCATTTTCCCAAGTTTGCTTGTCATCTAGGATGCAGTGCATTCTTTGGAGAAGAGGGGAAGACATTTTGAGAAGAATGAGGGGCTCAAGATGTGGGGAAAATGAAGAGACACAAAAAAGCAAAATTTTTGGAGGAATTTATAGAGAAGCGCCATCGACGGCCTACCCGTCTCTCACAAGAGACGGCCTGCCCGTCGGTAAGAATCCACCTGGCAGATGCATACGTCAGCATAGCATTAATCACGAGAATTAAATGTGCATTAATTGGGGAATGGGGAACGACAGACGGGCAGCCCGTCGGTCGCTCCTAGAGACGCCCAGCCCGTCGGTCACGAAACTCTATATAAGGGCGAGTGACAGACGGACCAGTAGCTGCTGTCATTTTCACTTTCCCTCCCAAAATAGTTTTTTTTTTTGCATTTTTTCTGCATTTTCAAGTATTTCTTCTCCTTTTTCTTGCAATTTCTTTATCTTTTCGCGTTCTCCACTCACCGGACTCTCGGACACTCATTTTTCTTTAGTTTTTCTACACTTTTCGCGACTACAAGTAAGTAAAATAACTACTTTACTTTTTAATTTAATTTATTTCTTCTTTTCTTCTTTTTCTTCTTCTTTTATGCCTTAAAAATGGTTAGGATGCTTTAAATATCTAGGGAGAGTGTTGCCCGTTTTTTTTTAGTAATTTTTAGTGCAATTAATCTGAGCCTTTGCATGATCACATAGAAATAGGACTTTTCTATACCTTTGTCGCCTTAGAAATAGGCTTTCTAGCGCATATGTGTGTTGTTGGGGCCTGAGACCGTTCTTTTGTGCAGGATTGGGGGCACACCCTTGCCGGGGTGCGACCCATTTTTTATATATATTGTGGTTGGGGCATGAGGCCTATTTTGATGCCTTTTTATGCAGGATGTGACGCCCGTTCCCTAACGACAAACTAGCTCAGCTAATCTTAGTTAGAGAAGGTCGCACACACACCCAAAACACATGCGGAAACTGAATAATAAAATTTCATCACACACTATTTTAATTCATGCATCACATGCCAACTACTATTAGTCACACGCCTTAGCTATTCACATGACACACATACATGTGGGAGGTTACATCCGTGATTACTACATTATTACATGCCTTTACATATTCAAAATACATATTAACCATATAAAACTTATACAAAAGTCCCAAATAACAAGCCCCCAAACCTACACTATATACTTCCTATTGTTGACCGTACCAAAATGCGGGGGACGTCCTTCAGTCACCTCTCGTCCGTACCTGAACGGATTAGAGTAAATCCATGCTAAGCGATAACGCTTAGTGGGGAACTCATACATATAGCATATAATTTATCACACATCAGAATCATCATACATAACATGCTAATAATCATGCCAGATTAACCATTACTATATTCAATCATAAGGCATCAATTACTTATTCACATTTCCATACTTCCTTGTATCACAATCACTTCTGTTTATATTTAATTAACTTTTAGCCGATTAACCAATTAGCCTTTCTGCCACTTTGCCTGCAATTCAATGACGCGGATAACGGGTATCGCATCGGTATCTCTCAGACACCAGTAATCTCATCGAGACTACTTTTTCACATTAGCACCTTCTGGTGCTTCTTATCACATTAGTACCTTCTGGTACCTTTCATCATTCCACATATAACACAATCCAGTAAGGATATTCGCATTGTGATTCCCATGGAATCAGACACATTTAACACATGGGGCTGCAGCACTTGACCCTATAGGCATGCCTAACTATCCACTACTTGACTCGCAGGCTTAAGTTGTTAAACACGTTATTCAGTTCACTTTTCACTTTACACATTTGTATTAGCACACAGCCATACATTTCATTTGCATATTCAATATGCTTTCAAATTCAGTCTTCACATTTAATATTCACATAACTTATCACATTCAGAAGTCATCATAGTTGTATGCATTTGTAGATCACTTAACACATATACATTACTTACTCATGCTGTCCTTCATTTCAGCTTAAAGCCATGCCATTTGAATGACCAAACACATTAGGATTATATTGCCAAAACAGGGTGGGTCACGATCACAATGGATTTCATTGTCACCGTGACATATTGAAGTCCAAAACAGAATGCAAATTGGGGACATGTCACGGTCACAACCAATTTCATTGTCACCGTGATGTGTTCCCAACTCTCGGCAGAATGCAACCTGAGGGTATGTCACGGTCACAATGAATCTCATTGTCACCGTGACATATTCTCACTTTGCAAAACAGAATGCTTTCCTGGGTAGGTCACGGTCACAATGAATCCCATTGTCACCGTGACATACCAAATTCCTCTAGGCAGAATTGAACTCAGCATATGTCACGGTCACAATCAATTTCATTGTCACCGTGACCTATGCAAAAATACCAAAACACAGCTGTGTTTATCACTAGCACGGCTGTGCTTTTTCAGTCCACTTCTCCTTTTACGCCTAGACCTCAAATCTCATTCTTATTTGTTTGGCAATCAACCCAAATACAACAACCACACAATCAATAACACATACCTGATTTTCCCTTCTTGTTTGGCATTCAATAATAGTACAAATCATAATCACTTTCAAGCACTTTATCACAATCATATTGCTACTATAATCATACAATTCAGCATCACATAATTCATGCTCAACCTTCAATTTCACATATCATGCAATTCAGTTCAAAACCCTATTTAACCAACACTAATCACATATTCATACAATTAGGGTTTGTTCCCAAACCTCGTCGCCTTAGCTCCTAATTACGACGGACGCTCGGTTCGCCGATTACAGCCTTTCCCTTATCTCTCTTCACTTCTTCAGCTAGCAAAACCAGTTCAAATTCCAGAATTGAGCACAATCCATCAATCCTCATTCCAAACTAAATCAAAACCGAGAAGAAGAGTAGAAGATGGGAATATGCACACAAAACCACTTACCTTAAGATCTTAACACTTAATTCTTGTTCCAATTAGCTACATGCACACATCCACTTAAACCACTCTCATCCTTACTCACGGAAACAAGAAGAAAGCCAAAGCCAAATGCAGAAAATGAAGAATGAGGCCAACACACACTCACCTCTCACTTCACTAGGCAAATGCATGCAAAGAAGGAGGTGGCAAAACCTTACAAAGCCACACGGAATCCACTTCAGAAAACCTGCCTCCACTTACCAATTTCTTACTTTATTTTATTCCTAATTAACCCTCCATTAACTAGTTAATCAGCCTTTAACTTATGCTTAGCACAAACATTCATAATTACCATTTAACCCCTTAACTATACTGCTTTCTTTCAATTAAGTCCAATCCTACACATTCAATCCACTCACTCACATGCCAAATTAGGTTAATTCTCTTAGGGTACAAATCCGGCCATGACAACTCTCCCCTCCTTAAAGAATTTCGTCCTCGAAATTCATACCTGAATGAAATAGTTGTGGATGCTGTTCTCGCATAGCCGCTTCTGGTTCCCAAGTTGCTTCTTCAACACCATGGTGCTGCCAGAGTACTTTCACAAGTGGTATCTGCTTGTTCCAAAGTTGTCTGACTTCTTTTGGTAAGATCACTATTGGCTTTTCATCATAAGTGAAATCTGACTGCACTTCCACTTCTGGTAGAGATAGCACATGGGAATCATCTGACCTATATCTTCTTAACATAGACACATGGAACACATCATGTAGCTTAGCCAAAGTCGGAGGCAAAGCCAACCGATAAGCTACAAAACCTACTCTTTCAAGCACTTCATATGGCCCAATAAACCTTGGACTCAGTTTCCCTTTTTTACCAAATCGCAGTACCTTCCTCCAAGGAGACACTTTCAGAAACACTTTATCACCTACACTGAACTCAATATCTCTTCTCTTCAAATCAGCATACGACTTCTGTCTGTCACTTGCTGCCTTCAATCTTTGCTGTATGATTTTAGCTTTCTCTTCTGTATCACGAACCAAATCTGGCCCTATGACTCTACTTTCATTCAATTCTGTCCAGCAAATCGGTGAACGACATTTCCTTCTATACAAAACTTCATACGGTGCCATACAAAACTTCTTTTGCTAAGTTCACCATGGATGAGCTGTTCGGTACTCCTACGGCATCCAGGGCGCCGACTCCTGCTCCGTCACCGAGCACCAGGGTATAGAGGTCTCCCTTCAGGCCCCCCGAGAGGTATCACCCATACTTCCGGAGCGACCCGGGGGCATCTTCCTCCACGACCCCACCGCTAGAGCCAACACAGCAGTAGCAGCCAGCAAAGCCTGATTTCTCCCAGCTCCTCACTTCTATGTTCGCAGCCTTCGAGCGACAACTGGATGAGAGAGAAAGAGCTCTACAGGAGAGGTTAGACCGTCAGCAGGTTGCTATTCAGGAGCAGTCCCGGATGATAGAGCGGTTGACTCAGGAGCAGGCTGGTTTTATTGAGCATACGGTGCGAGAGCAGGCTCAGGTCATAAAGACCTTCAGGGAGGAGCAGGCGAGGTTGGTAGAGCAGATTGCCCAGGGCCAGAGGGAGCTTAGATAGCAGTTCCCTCATGATCTGAGGACGTCCCAGGACCAGGCGTCCCAGAGAGTTGATATGACTTTACAAATGATCGATGAGTCACTCGACTCCCTGAGATCCCGGGTCCAGGTGATAGAGGGGATCCTTCCTCCCTTGTCCCAGACCATGAGGGAGTTTAGGGAGCAGACGGAGCAGCGTCTAGATCAGATGAGGAGGACCGCCAGCGAGTAGACTGTTCAGATGAGCCAGGCATTCAAGAAGTTAGGAGGCACAGTCTCAGAGACTTTGGAGTTCATGAGGACATGCACCCAGCCCTTCTTGGATGGCTATGCTCAGATCAGGTTTAGACAGACCCACGATGCTGGGGTAGGACCTTCCACGGCTCAGCCTCCACCTCCGACACGGTCAGCTCCACCTCCACCTCAGCCAGGGACGGTGCATATCTCAGATGATGAGGATCCTGACGAGGAGCCCTCCGACTACGCGCCCCTCTGATGTTCAAGGTGTCATTTTTTGTATTTTCACATATTTTCACTTTGTATACACATTGTACAAAAGTGGATATTTCTAGTGTAAAACTTTCATTTTCAGTTTTGTACATTCATTCAGTTATCTATAATTCGTTCATATTATAGATAAGTGTATGCTTTCACATTTATTCATTTTCCAAAATGGTGACGACAGAACAAACGAAAAGGAAAATAATAACAAAGACAACTTAATAAAGTGACAGCTTAAAAAGAAAAAAAAAGAATATAAATGAAACATGACATGGTAAGTAAAACAAAACCACATCATTCATGGACACGTTAAAAAGATAATAACTCAAACGTGAATTAACAAAACCTTTTATCACACAAGTACAGAGAAACATTGATCCGGACACAAGCATCGATCAAAAGTCCGAACATGAGCACCTAAGATTCATGTCTTCTTGGAAAGGAAACCCAGCGAGATCTCCTCCCCCACAAAATCAAGATTACTGTCAGAGAGTACCGCTTCTCAACAATTGAAGTTGTAGTTAGAGAATACTACTCTTCACCTCGAGACTGTGGTCGGAGGGTACCGCTTCTCACCAATCGAAGCTGCGGTTAAAGAAACACTGCTCTTCACACCAGATTTATAGTCAGAGAGTGCTACATCTCCTTAAAGCTGCGCGAGCCTAGAGGAGGCCAGCAGAAGCTGCGGTTAGAGAAACACTGCTCTTCACACCGGATTTGTAGTCAGAGAGTGCAACATCTCCTCAAAGCTGCGTGAGCCGAGATGAGGCCAGCAGAAGCAGAAGCTGCGGTTAGAGAAACACTGCTCTTCACACCGGATTTGTAGTCAGAGAGTGCTACATCTCCTCAACACTGCGCGAGCCGAGATAAGGCCAGCAGAAACAATCGAAGTTACGGTTAGAGAAACACTGCTCTTCATATCGAGGTCGTGGCTAGAGAATGCTATATCTCACCAACGCCTACAGGTCGAGACGAGACCGATAAGGGTATCTTCACTCGCTGAACAGATTGAGATGAGGTCTACTCGGTAAAAGGCACGGAAGGTAAGAACCGCCGCAAGTACGCTTTCTTCCTTTCTGTCCTTTCTCTGAATTTTGGCTCATCTAGGCGCTCGTGCACTAGTTTCCCAAAAACTGGGGGCAACTGTAAGCACCGTGTCCCGGGGCGGTCCGGATCAGAGATTACCCTATGATGAAATTGACATCCGAGCCTGTACAAACGGTTTGGATTCAGAGGCTTTAGTCCCATGCTCCACGAGAAACGAGTCTTTTTACCTTTCGTAGGCAGAAGGGGAGAAAACGGGGAGTTTTTAAAGTCCAAAAAAGTTTGTTTTCCTCGACGGACGGCTAGCCCATCGGTCAGGGCCCAGCCCGTCGGTTGGCAGGATCATCGGATGAATCCTTGTGTCAGAAGGATTCTTCCGATGCCCGTCGATCGAAGTGGCAGGACCGTCGGATGAATCCTTGTGTCAGAAGGATTCTTCCGACGCCCGTCGGTCAAAATGGCAGACCCGTCGGTCAGTTTGCTTGGCTGTCGGATGAATCCTTGTGTCAGTAGGATTCTTCTGACGCCCGTAGGTGAACCACAGATGCCCGTCGGTCATCCCTGGCCTATAAAAGCTTTGAATTTTCTCATGAAAGGGGTTGGAAAAATTTGCAAAAATAGGGGAAACTCTGCCAAAATTCACTCGCATTTTCTCTCTCTTCCAACAAACACATTTCTAAAAGATCTAACTAATTCAAATCTTAAAAAGAAAGAGGATTTAGTTGATTTTTCACGGGTTTTTGGAATTCAATTTTCGTCGAGCTATTGAGGATACACCCTATCTTCTACATTTAATCTTTTGTTCGGACTTTCTCGTAGAGCGTACGGGAAGCCAGACAACAACAAGGAATCCAGCCAAGAGGTTGTTTTGAGGGTAAATATTATGGACCCTTTTCTATCCTTTTTTTATCTTCATTTTCTATATTATCTTTGCTCTTGTTCTTTTCTATTTCTTGTTGCTATTCTTTTTGAATTTGTGTAAAATTTGTCTTTTTACCTTTGAAAAGCTTATGTTTTTTTCTGGGACAGAGGTGACCGACGGGTCATCTGCGTCGGTCACCCTTAAGCATAACCCGTCGGTCACCTCCACACAGACGGCTCCCTTCGAGTGAGCGACGGGCTGTATCGGTCACCTTAACTGACGCCCGTCGGTCATTTAGCATAGCCCGTCGGTGGGTTCTGTCCCATATTTTCAAATCTTTTCCTTTTTCCCTTATTTGTTCACTCAAATTTTTATGTTTATTTATAATTTTTCTTTTGTATTTTAACATCCTTTTGGCTTGTTTTGTGAGAGTATATCCTTATTTTTTGGACTGGCTGGAGCCTGAAGGAGTTCTCCCATATATGAAAAGTTCGCCTGGTTTAGTTCCCTATCCTCCTCTCTTTCGTATTTCATATATTTATTGTTTTTCCTGTATATGACAAAATTGTTGTACTTCTCGCTAATGTAAAAATCGGCCAAATGTTTTATACTTAATAAATTGAATTCTTCATAAAATCAAGGACACTGATAAGTTGCAATTATATTAATATTTTAGATTAATTATTGGCCTAATTATATGTTTTATTTATTTAATTTTAATAATAATTAATGAGTTTTTGTATTTTTATTAATTTATAATGTTTTTATAAATTTAATAAGTTTTAGGATGTTTTCAGGTGTTATATTATTAATCGGAGTTAAATTGGAGGTTGTTGGATGATTTTCGCGCAGCAATCGTGCAACCCTAGCCAAAACACAGCTGTGCTTCTCAAAGCACAGCTGTGCTTTTCTCCAGTATAAAAAGAAAATGACGCCGCTGCATTCCAGAGAGCAGAGTTTTAGGTTTAGTTTTTAGTTTTATTTTTCTTTCTTCTCCTTAGGTTAGACTTAGATTTATTTTCCATTAAATTCCACCAATATTTTATTTAATTTCCATGTTTTAATTCTTCTTTTAAACTTTGTTTTAGCTTAGATTTCATTTCAAAATTGCACTTTTATTCCAATTTAATTTAGATTATTTTTATTTTTATTTTGTATTTTGGGATTTAAGGAAATTCGACGGTGGATGAACAAGAACTTCAAGATCCATTTTCTCTTTTCATCAAGGGTGTATTCTAAACTTAATTTTTCATCTTTTATATTTATATTCTTGATGTTAAGGTAGTTGTTCATACTTGGGAGTTCTTGAATCATGTGTGTATTCTGAAAATTTGGATTTAATAAATATTTTCATGTTTTCTTTTATTCCTCTTGTTATATATTGTTTTGCAATTATAATGATGATTGGAGCTAAATCCGAAAATTATTGTTTGTGCAAATGCTCTGTTCTTTTAATATTGATATTTATCTTTCCAGCTTAATCCATGGATATGGTAGGTTGGTTTGTGGGTGTTAATGTTATTAGATTAAGAATTGTGAGGAATAAATAGGTTTTAGATAACTGAATCCGGGATGGTAGGTTGTCTTAGATCTAGGAGTTGGTCATATTATACATATAGTTCAGTTTTATCTTCTCTGAAATTATCTGTTGTTGCTGAATTGAATGCAAGTTAAGGGGAGATCTACCAGGATAAACTTTGATTGTAATCAGTTCATAAATACATACATATGCTCTGTTCTATTTTAATCAACTTTCATTGGTTTGATGAATCCGAATTGGTATTTAAATTTGTGAATGTTTATTTTAATAGGTTCAGAATGGTGGAAGATAAATGAGTTTGATATCTGAATCCGAACTGGTAGGATTATCTGACTTAGAACTTACAAACATGTGATAATGCTAATATATGTGCTGAATCCGAAAGGTAGGTTCATTAATTAGAATAGCTGAGTCCGAAAGGTAGGCTTGGGTTTAGATAGGTTATCCAGAATTTCATGTTATATTATTTTACCAATTTTCAGTTACATATATGAGGATAGAATTTCCCAAGTATTTAATTTCATCTTTGAATAATTTCTTGATGAACAATTTTATTTTCAATTGTTAATTTATTTTCTGGTTTAGTTTAATCAACTCCACCAATCACACCGGGGACATCTCAAATTCACTCAACCATAGATATTTAACTGAACAATCCTTTTTCCCTTGGGTACGATAACTCGGGGTCCTAACTATACCCCACTTTATTACTTGTCGATTCGGTACACTTGCCGAGGACCCGTCAAGTTTTTGGCGCCGTTGCCGGGGATCGCGGTGTTGTTTGTTTTATATCTTTAGTTGAGTTAGTTTGAGGTTTTTATTTTTCTTTTTATTTTAATTTGGTGTTTATCTTTTGCAGGAAAATTTTGAGACATTTTCAAAATGATGCAAGATAGTGATCAAGATTATGAGTTGGTCCTTTTGCGAGCTCAAGTGAATGATATGATGAGGGAGATGCAAGAGTTACGACAATTGTATTCAACTTCACCAGTCACCTATTCACCGTCTTTTGAAGATCCTCACTCTTCATGTATATCACAAGAGTCTCACTTTACCCATATTGAACGTCTTTCAAACTACATCTCTTGTAGAGAGAAGGAATACCAAGCAGAAAGGAGGGAGATACAAGAGTCTAACTCTGCCAAAATCGAAAGCTTTTTAGACTACATATATTGCAGAGAGAAGCAATTTTGTGCAGAAAAGGGAGAGTTGCAGGCTACAATCGATTATCAAGAGGAGAGAATCAAGGCTCAAGGGGATTTATTAAAGAGTCAAGCATTGGAGATCCAAAATTTGGAATCCAAGTTAGAAATTTTAATTGTCTCTCCGAGTGATCAAAAAGATGGTGGTGAATTGAGTCATGCACCTATAGAGATTAATGAGAATATTGAAACTTTTGAGGATGGGTTGCATGAAAAAGAAAAGGAGCCAATTATTGTTGAAGACAAATCTTGTGTTTGTTTAGAAACTAATTTCAAATTTTCTGTGCAGGATAGTGCACCAAAGGAGCAAAAGTTGAATGATTCTCAAATGGAAATACTGAATTCAGTCCATTTGAAGGATTTATTTAGGCTTGAAGAGCCAGTGGAGTTCGTTTACAGTGAACCCAAGGTGGAGTCATACTTCATCGAAGACATGGAATTTCCCACCTTGGTAGCTTTCGATGATTTTCTCCTACTGATGGGGGAAAATGAAGAGCAAAAACCGGAAAGACCATTATTTAGTTCACAAGCTCGTCCACCCGAGAGTAAAATGAGTCGAGCTGGGACTCATTAAACCAGAACTTTTATTTTTCTTAACCCTTCCTATTTAATTTTTTTTTGTCATTTTTCTGTGTTTATATTTTGATTTTTAATTACTAGTTGTTTGTATTTTTATTTTTATTTTTCTTAAAATAAAATATATATATATATATATATATATATATATATATATAATAATAATAAAGTATTCTAAAAAAAAATAAAAATAAAAATAAAAAAATAAAAAAATAAAAAAATAAAAAAATAAACAAAAATAATAATAATAATAATAAAATAAAATTATTATATATATTTTTATAAAATAATATCCCTTAAATTTTTAGTGTGTTAGAATGTTAATTTGTTATTTTTAATGTTTAATTTGTTGGATTTAATTTTTGTGTTATTTGGTTTTGATTTGTTTCATTGTTTTGAAAATTAATAGTTGAAAAGGAAGAAAATTTCAAAAGGAGCAAGAAGTGCAAATTGGGACAAGGAGGACAGTGGCAATCTACACGGCGGTAAGCATTTCAGAGCGAAGACACAGCTGTGCTTTTTCAAAAGCACAGCTGTGCTTTCATTTAAAACACGCCTATGCGGAGCGCGCTGAAAAGCACAGCTGTGCTTCTATCAAAAGCACAGCTGTGCTTTCAATTAAACGCACGCCGAAACGCAGCGCTGGGAAAAGCACAGCTGTGCTTATTTCAAAAGCACAGCTGTGCGTTTTCGCACAGCCCATTAAACACGCTGTGCCCCTCTTTCTTCTTCCTTTCTCTTTTCTTTTCCTCTTTTCCCCCCTGTTCTTAAAAATCAAAAATTTCTCCGATCTTCAATTGCAATCCAAGCTATTAACAGGTAATTTAAATTTAATTTTAATTTTCGAACTGTAATTGAAATATATTCTTATTTTCTGTTTAATTTTCGCTTTTTCCCCAAATTCTTGCCCGATATTGATTTTTCCCCATTTTTTGCACAAGTTCTAGATTTCAGCTTGAGTTTGAGATAGATTGAACTGAGCCTTTCATTCAATTCTCGGTTTTCAAATTTTTAAGTTTAGCATTCCAGTAATTTTTGCAAGCTACAGGTATGTATATTTCCCTCATCTCTGTTCTAAACGCCACTGTGTAAATGTGCATTTTCTTTCACTAAATTTCTCTAGGATTTTGATGTTTATTAGTGATTATGTGAATTGTGCTGCTTGTCTTGTACGTTTTCTACAGATCTTTGGGTGTTGGGGTTATTAAATTTACACACAAATCCAGTTTATATTCATGCACACCAGCTGTTTGCTTAAATGCCTCAATGGATGTTCAAAGAATAATTTTGTGCTTTTGTTTGATTTGTACAACAATTCTTGTGCATGAATTCTTATAGAAATTGTCAATTTGAACTATGCAATTTATGTTGGAGCTGGATGGCATGAACTTTGTGCTTATTTGTAATGAAAATTTATTACCAATGGCACTGTTGGAGCTGATTTAAACAGCTGCTGTGATGAGAGTCTGGCCAACTTTTAATGGAGCAGTTTGTCTAGGAATTATCAGTCTTTAGAGTTTAATTTTTATGTCATTCTTTTCTGGGTATTGAAGCTGCCATGTTGACTGGGTTTTGGGCTTATTTTTCAATTATCTAGCTTGCATTTATTCTTTACTTGGTCAATTGAAAGGGAGAATCATGGATGATGGGATTTTGAACTTCAATTGGGGAAATTAAATGTTTTCATTGTATTAGTTTATTTGGGCATAGCAATGGATGGGAAGATGTTGAAAGTTCAATTTTAAATTACTTGAGATTATGCTTGGTATTATCTTGTGTTAATAATGCTGCTTTTGCTTTTAAGCTTTTAATGTAGATGCAATTGGTAATTGTGCTTTATTGTGTTGAGGTAAATGCATGTTTGCTAGTTCCCAACTTGATGGGATTAGGAGAAGTTGCAATTGATGCCAAATTTTCATAGTTTTATTTACATGCAGCTTTGAATTTTTCCTACATATTTTTTGCTGTAAACGACGCAGTGATTAAGCAAACTTTGCATTTCTCTTTATTATTCTCCAATAATTGCATCTATTTTATTCTTGGCATTTGCACTTCAATGATTAATTACTTGTGCGTATTTTATTTTCCACCTTGTACTTTTCATTTTTTTTTAATTTATTTAAATTCAAATTTGTGCAATCTTCCAATTGTTACTATGTTGTGCATAGAATTTGTACTTCAATAGGTTTATACATTTGCCTTATGCTTAATGTTTCAATTTTTGCATCATCATTAGCTAGAAAGTATATTTATTTCGCAAATTCTGTTGTGACGTTTTGGTGAGTTTAGATATTATTCTTCCAATTTAGTTATAGATGTGGTATGCGCTTAATGAAACCAAGAATGTTTTGAACAAAGTGTTTACTTTCTTTTTCAGGAACCATGGTTCGTAACAGAGAGGAGCAACCATCAGCGCCCATTCAGCCTCCTGATTGGTTGACTCCAGAGCAGCGTACCCTGTTCAATAAGCTAGCTGCGAAGATTATTATTTCGAGTAGGTTTATGAGCATGAAGACACTCATCGACCTGGGCATTCAAGAGAGGGTAGTATCTTTGCTGAGGAACATCGGATGGGAGGAGTTCTTTTCTCTGAATGGTCCGACTTATCCTGAGATAACATTGGAGTTCCTTAGTACGTTTCAGTACTCTCCTAGGTTATCTCTGGATGATCGGAATACCATTCAGTTTAGAGTGCGCAATATCCCTTATTTTCTATCTATTTCTGACCTGGCTAGATACTTGAGGTTGCCAGAGGATGGGGAGGTGCATGTTATGGGTGATTCAGCTGTGCATTGGGCTATTATTGGGAAGCCCAATATGGACTTTCATGCGCGAAACACCAAGTCAACGAAACTCCGCTCTCCAGTCTATCAGTACCTACATAGAGTGATGACTTCATCAGTGTTTATGCGACCGGGGTGTCCTAGCAATGTGAGCACACCAGATTTATTTTTTCTATATGCTATGGAGACCGGCACCAGAGTTAATGCCGTACCTTGGTTGTGTAAGCAACTGAAGAGAGCCACCGCTACTTCAGGGAAGAGGATCGGGATTGGTGGATTGATCACCTTGATCATGAGAGCCCTGCATCTGCCTACTCCTGACATGGGACCAGCTTTAGGGTCATCATACTTGATTGATGAGGAGGTAGTGCTCAGATGTAGGATCGCTATAGAGGATCCTTCTTCCGAGAGTGGATATCGACTTAGGAGAGCGGAGGAGATGGAGGCCCATGACTTAGGTGATGATGGAGAGGGAGATTCTGATGATGCCCATCCGCCAGCTGATCACGATACTGATGCTCCACCACCACCTCCGCCACAGAGAGCTACTTCCAGTAGGAGGGTGAGACGGAGGAGTGATATTCCCTTCTCCCCTCCAGATATGAGTCGGTATGCTCAGGGGCATGATGAGCCATCTTCTTCTACAGCACCTCCACCCTCAGCTCCACATCTAGATGCTTCTTTGGTGCAGACTTTGATATCTGAGATTCAGTCTATGACAGCATCGATGACGCAGTTTCAGACTTCTTTTAGTGAGTTGAGGAGGGAGCAGGCAACCTTTCAGGAGAGGGTGTGGGAGAGATTGGATGAGCTGAGCAGAGGATTGGCGGAGGTCAGGGCAGCTACCGCTCAGAGTGACCAGATGATCTCTGGCATGGACTTATCGGTACAGCGAGCTTGGGAGCGACTGGCTTCTATTGAGACTCAGATGGAGCAGGTGCGCCGCGATATGGTCCTGGGAGCTGAGCAGAGAGATGCATTTTTGGGATCCTTCCAGCACAGGATTATGACACAGTTGGACAGGTTGAGCGTTGAGATTCGTGGATTTTTCACTCCTGTTTCCACTGTGTTTCCTCCACATCTGAGACGACCACCACAGTAATATATTGTATATATATTTCAGGAAGTGATTCGTACACAACAGATTTTGTATATATTTATTTATTTATTTTAGTTAATGAAATTGATGTAGTCAGGCAATGTATGATTTTATTTACTTTATTATATTTTGGAATTGTGTGGCTGAGCCAATGACGTGTGATAGGATAGATATTATTTGTGTTGGCTATGAATTTCACAGATTTCAGAGTATTTTATTTTGCACAGTGATTATTGGATTCTTGCACAGGTTTTGAATTTTCTTCAATTTGCACAGGTGGCATGCAGAAATTTTGTATGGTTGTTAATTTTGCACAGTAATTATTTTATGTTTGCCATTTTTGAGATGCTTGCAATTGATCTTAAATTGCAATGAGTTTTAGCACAGCATGGGGGAAAATTTTTAAAAAATTATCTCTGTGTACTTCATTTTCTTGCACTGAGGACAGTGCAACATTTTGAGTTTGGGGTGGAGTACCATTTCAATTCTTCAAATCAAAACCAGTTCCGTTTTATTGTGTTTTTTTTTAATTGTTGTGTGTTTAGGGTAACATTTTAAATTTTTAGTAGTTTTTAATTAATTTTTGTTTTGTTTGTGGCGTGTTTGTGTCAAGTTTGTGTCTAAATATTTTTATGGTTGTTTCTTTTTGATTTTCCTTCGATTTAAATTTTTTATTTCGTCCTAATAGTTCTCAATTGTGAATGATTTTGATCTCAGGTTTAGAAATTTGTGTTTCATTCAATATTAAGTTGAGTGAGAAATAGTTATGTTTATATCGTTGTTTGTTAGACTGCATGTAAACCTTAAATATACTTTGCAATTTCTAAATTTTGAGCACTTTGGGCCTGTTTTTTAAAAAAAAAAAAAAAAAAAAATAAAAAAATTAAGAAAAATCTAGTTGCAATTAGGGGATTAGATAAAAACTCACTAAGAGCACTAGAACCTTTCTGATTACCCATCGAAGCGACCTCAGATGAGACACAACTTAGAAAATGATTTAGGCAACCTTTCTTGTATAGCTACTTTAAATGACTTTTCCTACCTTAATTTCATTGTCTCTTGTTAGCCCGTTGAGCCTATTATTATTTTAGTATGCTAAATGCGTGCTTGTTTTATTGTTACACATATTAAAACTACCTTTAGCCTTAAATGATTTTTGCCTCCCTTAGAAGAGTGGCCACTCTAGTAAGATTGGGTTTTTATTTTGGGTAAAAGGGAATTTAGATTTTGTCAATTCTTGGTGTAAATTTCTGTTTGAGAATTGATTGGTGTGTGTAATGGAGAGTTGAGCCCATTTAAAGAAATGAGTTTGGGGTTGATAAAAAGGAATGTGATTTAAGTGGTTTATTGGTCTTGTAAAAAAAAAAAAAAATTTAAAGCTCAAGTGTAGTTCTTGCTGGGATTTATAGACGAATTAAGTACTTTATTTATTGTTAATGGCTAGTTGGTTTTTATGCTTCTAAAAAAATAAATAAATAAATAAATAAATAAATAAAAAAAAATAAAAAAATAAAAAAAAATAATAAAAAATATTTTCTTTAAAAAAAAAAAAAAAAAAAAAAAAAAAAATTGAAAAAGAAGAAGCATTGTAAGTTTTTCCTAGCTAATTGGGCAAAATGTGAGTTTGGGGTACAAAATTTAGTGAGACTTGAACTAGTGCCTTGTGGAAATCGGTGTTGAATATTATGTGGCATTTGTTATTGTAAGTTGAGTTTGATGATGCTAAGGTGTCTTTTAGGCCAATTTTATTTTGATTATATGCAATTGAGTTGGGAATATTTATTAGTACAGTTGGGTGATTGTGTTTTGTTAGGTAGTGGCTATTTTTCTCTAGTGACTTGATCTTTCTTTGTTAGCCAATTTACCTAAGCCTAACGTTACAACCAAAATGTAAGACCTCTTGATTCTTTGTTTTGTCTTGTTCTATTTAGTGGAGATGACCTTCTAGTAAGGTTTGGTACGTAAGAAGAGGCATATGGTGTTTCTTGAGCTTTGAGTGAAAAGCCATGAGTGCATTCATGCATTCGAGTTGATTCATTTTCCCAACATTGTATCTAGAAGTTTTGTTTTTAAATGATAAAAATTCTGTTTTGGCCTATTGCACACACACACAGAAATTGTTTAGTATGTTCTTGTGTTTATTTGTTATTTAGTGAGCATTGGTATTTGCAAACCTATTTTCTTGTTCCTTAATTGAGAATGACTCCTTATTTTCTTTTGTTGAGATTGAGATGATTGAGAATGTGGTTCATTCAGTTTACTCGAGGACGAGTAAAGGTTTGAGTTTGGGGTAGTTGATAAGTTGCAATTATATTAATATTTTAGATTAATTATTGGCCTAATTATATGTTTTATTTATTTAATTTTAATAATAATTAATGAGTTTTTGTATTTTTATTAATTTATAATGTTTTTATAAATTTAATAAGTTTTAGGATGTTTTCAGGTGTTATATTATTAATCGGAGTTAAATTGGAGGTTGTTGGATGATTTTCGCGCAGCAATCGTGCAACCCTAGCCAAAACACAGCTGTGCTTCTCAAAGCACAGCTGTGCTTTTCTCCAGTATAAAAAGAAAATGACGCCGCTGCATTCCAGAGAGCAGAGTTTTAGGTTTAGTTTTTAGTTTTATTTTTCTTTCTTCTCCTTAGGTTAGACTTAGATTTATTTTCCATTAAATTCCACCAATATTTTATTTAATTTCCATGTTTTAATTCTTCTTTTAAACTTTGTTTTAGCTTAGATTTCATTTCAAAATTGCACTTTTATTCCAATTTAATTTAGATTATTTTTATTTTTATTTTGTATTTTGGGATTTAAGGAAATTCGACGGTGGATGAACAAGAACTTCAAGATCCATTTTCTCTTTTCATCAAGGGTGTATTCTAAACTTAATTTTTCATCTTTTATATTTATATTCTTGATGTTAAGGTAGTTGTTCATACTTGGGAGTTCTTGAATCATGTGTGTATTCTGAAAATTTGGATTTAATAAATATTTTCATGTTTTCTTTTATTCCTCTTGTTATATATTGTTTTGCAATTATAATGATGATTGGAGCTAAATCCGAAAATTATTGTTTGTGCAAATGCTCTGTTCTTTTAATATTGATATTTATCTTTCCAGCTTAATCCATGGATATGGTAGGTTGGTTTGTGGGTGTTAATGTTATTAGATTAAGAATTGTGAGGAATAAATAGGTTTTAGATAACTGAATCCGGGATGGTAGGTTGTCTTAGATCTAGGAATTGGTCATATTATACATATAGTTCAGTTTTATCTTCTCTGAAATTATCTGTTGTTGCTGAATTGAATGCAAGTTAAGGGGAGATCTACCAGGATAAACTTTGATTGTAATCAGTTCATAAATACATACATATGCTCTGTTCTATTTTAATCAACTTTCATTGGTTTGATGAATCCGAATTGGTATTTAAATTTGTGAATGTTTATTTTAATAGGTTCAGAATGGTGGAAGATAAATGAGTTTGATATCTGAATCCGAACTGGTAGGATTATCTGACTTAGAACTTACAAACATGTGATAATGCTAATATATGTGCTGAATCCGAAAGGTAGGTTCATTAATTAGAATAGCTGAGTCCGAAAGGTAGGCTTGGGTTTAGATAGGTTATCCAGAATTTCATGTTATATTATTTTACCAATTTTCAGTTACATATATGAGGATAGAATTTCCCAAGTATTTAATTTCATCTTTGAATAATTTCTTGATGAACAATTTTATTTTCAATTGTTAATTTATTTTCTGGTTTAGTTTAATCAACTCCACCAATCACACCGGGGACATCTCAAATTCACTCAACCATAGATATTTAACTGAACAATCCTTTTTCCCTTGGGTACGATAACTCGGGGTCCTAACTATACCCCACTTTATTACTTGTCGATTCGGTACACTTGCCGAGGACCCGTCAGACCCAATGTTCTATTTTTATCCAATAAAATCCTTACAATAGAAATATCCGTTTTAATAATAATGCATGCGAGGACCAAAGTCCTCAAGATAAGCAATGCCCCGATTCGTGTATGTATCGCACATTTATAAAAGGGAGTTGTATTCCGCTCCTTGTGTTATTGTAATTTATCACTTTCATTATTTACCGCTTTCCAAATGTGACTAAATGCACTTTGATTCAATTACATCGTGTGGAGAGAGAGCGAATTAATAAAAATTTAAATTTGATCATAAAATAATCAAGGTAGAAATAGATGAGAAGTCCCGAACCCAGCTCTGGTCTTTAGGCTCAAAGAGGCGAGAGATTTATCCGATTACTCATTGGAACTATGACCTCCAAGACACCTCTTGTGTCACGAGACTTTGACGTTAATCCTAGGCTCCTTAGGGCGAGAGGTTTACCCTCCAAGACCCCTTTGGTTGGCCCAAAATGGATACTAAGCGCAGTCTTAGGCTCTCCGAGGCGAGAGAAACTTTTCCAATGTTCTATTGGGTGGCGACTCCATGAAACCTCCTTGTTGCCCAAAATAGATGCACTTGTAAATATCTTTACAAGTTGCCAACGGATCCTCAATTGCCCAATCGCCCTCAAGCGGGCGGTCAGAGGGGCGGCTGCGGGGATCCGGCGCGCGTCACAATGATCAAAACTATTTTGGTTGTCATCGTGACATACTCCACATTGCTAGGCATAATGTAAGTCATGGTATCTCACGGTCACAACTATTTTGTTATCACCGTGACATACCAAGTTTATCCGAGTAGAATGGAATCCTTGCATACCTCATGGTGGCAATTATTTTGGTTGTCACCGTGACCCATACAACAATGTAAAAACACAGTTGTGCTACCAACCTCATTTCTCATATCGACTGCAAGACTTATAAATCCTACTCAAATGTCATTCTCAACCAATTCATACTTCTAACAATATGTTCACCTACTTACCAACTTCCCAACAATCTTAATTTCTACACAATTAGACTTCAATTCAAATAATTATAACCACAAGTTCACAAGAGACCTTAAACATGTCTAGGTTACCATATTTATGTTATCCTAAAATCTTACATATGATAAAACACACTCAAATTTTAGGCTTAGCAGAGTCCAATTTATGTCCAAAAATCACATATCAATAAACTTGCACAATTCCTCTCCTCATAATTTATGCATTTAACATTATATTCAAAAATTAGGATTAAAGCACAATGATCACTTTCTAGTCAAACCAACACATAATTACCATCCAAATCATACATACCACCGCTAATACTCTAAATTTAAATAATTAACAATAAGAACACAAAATAAAGCAAGTTCCCAAACCTCTTCTCCTATGCTCATAAAGGGCTCCCTTAGAACTTGGTTCTCTAATCTTAGCCTTTCCTTTATCCTTATTTGATTCAACCACTACAATTACAGTCCAATTTCCAGAATTGGGACTCAATGTTATCATCCATTCAATTTCTAAAGAAACAAGAGAAGATGAAGGGAAGTCCACTAATTAACCACTTACCTTTCTTAAATGATCATACCACCCTTCTAAACACCATGCAACTCAAAGAATTCTCACATACACCAACTATTACCACAAAATTATTCAATTGAGTGAAGAAATGGGAAGGAGAGTGGGAGTCTAGCTGTGAAGAAGGAGATGAAATGCAGAATTTGCTCTTCCTCTCTCCAAAGTCCTTTATATTGCATGGCTTGAGTGGGTTGTCAAAGCCACCAAGCCACACGTGGATTCTACCTTCCCATCCCAAACCTGCAATTTCTTCCTTAATCACCATTAATCCTTAATCCATTTAATTAAGCTAATTGATCCCACTTAATATTTGATCATGCACAAATGCCAATAAGCCACTTAACTTCTTTTATTTATTCAATTGAGTCCCTAATACTATTACATTTAAGTCCAATACTAACCAATCTATTGATCCCTCACCCTAATTATCCTAATTAAGCCAACTACTACTAGGGTATATTTTAGGCCATTATAGAATTTGGTTGGTTCCATTTTACGATTAAAATAGAATAACTAGGTATGGGTGAAATTTGTGTTTTGAAAAAGAAAGGCATTATACCATGCTTGTTAGTAATCCCAATAGGTATAAGTCCTATAATGGGTTATGGTGGTTTTGAAATTAAAGGGAAAGTGTTTTGGTTGGCAAAGGTTTTGTCCCTACTCAGTAGGAGAAAAGAGTATGTGGATTTTCCCTTTCGAATAATTAACTGGGCTAGATACAGAACCCATCAATTCAAGAATTGTCCTATAATAAGGCTGTGGTTTTGTTAAATCTCAAGGTTTGAAAATTAGCCTTTGAAGAAAATTTTTGAAATGGCCATGTGAGGGTCCATATGAAAATAATAATCTTCCATGGTTTAGATGTTTTGGAAATCCATTTTGACAAAATCTTTTGATTGTAATAACACAATTAAGAAATCATTTTTAGACAAAATAATTTAATAATTCCTCATTTGAGGATTTTAAAATAATTTTTGTGCAGGAATCCCCCCTTGAGGGTTTTGAAATAATTTTTGTGCAAGAATCCTTCTGTGAGGGTGTTGAAATACTTAGAGAAAGGGATTTTGGGGAAGAAGATTGTCCCTTCCTAGGTTTTAAAATAGTTAAAGTGCCTTTCCTAAGCATTCTCCTTCAGTGGTCAGAGATTTTTAAAGTTTTTGAATCTCTAAAGCCTGTTTGTGGAGTAATTCTAGTTCCTGCTGTTTTGAAAGTGGTTCGACCCTTTCTTTGATTCGAAGGTTTTAGTTTTGTGGACTATCTTCTTCTTTGACTACTTTAGCCCAAGATTTGATTTCTGTAGCAGATGTAACAACTGTTGGTTTTGATTTCTCTTATTTTTTTTGGACAACCTTCTCCTTCCCTTTTGATTTTTTAGGCATATCTACGTCCTATTTTGAAAGAACTCTCTATTCAAAAAATCTGGAATTGACTTTTTATCTCCTTTTATGAATTCAATTTCAACATAAAAAAATATGAAGGACGGCCTGCGATCTGGCAAAAATTTGTTTAGGTGCTTTGAACATCCTTTTGTAAACCTTCTTTTGCAGATTTGCAATTAATGTGAAGTACAAATTTTTCATTGAGTAAATCACTTTGAAATTTGGAAATGTACATGATAATTGAAAGAATTTATGTTTTGATGGTTGAATAATTCTTTTGGCAATCATTCCAATGTGTAGATGTGAATTGAACAATACATTTTTTTCCACTCACATTTTGTTTTAATATTCCTTCATCTCCTACGTTAGATTCCTTAGTTTCAACAATCTTAGGAGCTGATAAGGTTTGCTAAATGTAAGCATTAAATTTTTCTAACCAATTTCTTAATCTGCTGATCTATCAGGATGTTCTTCAGACCATGAGGCGGGGTTTTTCTTCAACCTATTATGCAAAGGTTTTGCTAATCGGTTGATTTTGGAACAAAAATTTGATACATAATTTACACTTCCTAAAAAACTCTTAAGTTGGGTTTTGTCTAAAATTTTGTCAAGAAATTTATCGACAAAAACTAATCTCAATTGGTGTAATTGTTCCTTGAGAAATATAATGTCCTAAAAAATGAATTTTTGCCTAAAAAAGAGAGATTTTTGTTTTTCAAACCACTAAGCCATCTTTCTTAGCTACATAGAAAAATGTTTTGAGGTTTTTGAAGTGTTATTCAATTGATTATAGAAAAATAAGAACATTATTAATATAAACAACACAAAATTTTTTAAAGGGGTTAAAAATTTCATTCATTATTCTTTGGAATTCTGAAGGAAATAGTAAAAACAATTTTGTATTGATCTTTCAGATCAATTTGTATTTGACAAAAACTTGATTTTGAATCAAAATTTGAAAAATACAAATGCAAAATGCAACTTTTACAAAAGATCTTGTCACACCCCAAAAAGTACCCTAGCAGGATTCGTGCATATTGAGATGAGCGGTGACCAAAGTTCTGCAAATTGAAGTGTTAGGTATGTTAAATGGATCATTTAAGAATTTAGGTGAAAGTTTTAGCAAGTACAGTTAATGGTAAAATTAATGGAGTGGGCCAATGTGAAGGATTAGTGAGTTACAAGTATAAATGTATGGGGTAATGAAAGTTGAAGAATTGAAAGAGAAATTTGACATAAATATCTAAATTTGGCCAATGGAAATGTGACAAGTTGCAAGGGGAATGGAGGAGTATAAAAAAGGAGAGAGAAGGAGAGAGAAGGAAGAAAATTTGCCCTCTCCCTTTCCCGTTCTCTCGTTCTTTCTTCTTATTCTTCTTCTTCTTCATTTCCTTCTTGTTTCAATGCCTTGTGTTTCCCCTAAGATCTAAGCTCAAGATTGATGATGAAGTTAATTAGCTCAAGTGATTTAAGTGAAGAGGTTGTTAAGAGAGGTAAGATTTAGTTTTGATTCCTTCTATCTATTTTGATTTGGATAAAACCCTAGATTTATGTTTTGTGTGCGTGTTTGTGATATTGCTGAGGATTTTGGATGAGAAGGACTTTGGATGGGTTTTGAAATAAGCAAGATCAACCAAGGAAGCTTTTAGGAGCAAAGGAGTTGAGGTTTGGGAGTCATTTGAGTTTTGGTTGTGTTTTGATAGTTTTGGATTTCTGAAATTTTGAATAGTTTTGTGTTTTATATGTATGTTTGAGTTGAGTTTGAGTAATTTCGTAAATTATTGCTTTTATCAAGTGTGAAAGGTTGTTAGGATGATTATAAGCATGAGTAGAGTCCATATACTTTGTTATTTGAAGTTATATGCATGAGATGAAGATGTTGAGTTTGAAATGAATGAGTTTTTTGCGAAAATCTGGGTTGAAATGATTTACACGACAGTAAAGGATCTCTATATCGCCGTTGTAACACCCCTGACGCCCCCGTTGGAAGGACACTGGGGCACTACACGATGCTCACTCAGAAACACGCATACGCGACAACGAAAGCAAATGATAACAATAATAAAGCTCATAAACTCAACATTAAATTAAAATATACAATATATTATATACAACACTCAGAATTACATAAAGGTCCTTAACAAAAATTACATATACCACTATCAAAATAACACATATACAAAAGGAATACAGGAGGAGTACAAAAAATAAAACAAGACTCTACTCCTAGTGGCCAACCCTGTAGATGTGCCACTCGAGCGGAACCAAAACCTGCCACCTACACGGGAAAAGAACCCGTGCTAGCGATAACGCTTAGTGGGGAGGAACAAAGACAACAAAACACTATACAATAATATCATGTAATAACAGATAAATATATATATATATATGCATAAACATACAGAAATCTGTAAGTAACAAAACAGAGATACAAGAATTATAATCACTATAAGAATGCTTAATTTAATAACAGCATGCGCAAAGCAAGATACATTAATTGGAATCAAATAATATTCATAACACTTAACTATGCAAAAGCCGAACACTACAAACCATAGCCTAAATTTCACTAGTGGTGGATACGGGAACACTACATGGGAGACCGAAGCCTCAAATACTTTTATACCCGAAGGTAACAAGCGAGACCAGATTCTCAAAACATTTTCACTAAGACCTTAACGGAGGTCAACTGAAAACACTTGACTCAAAGCGGGACCAACACTGGTAGCTGCACTCACTATCCCTATATAAGCATGCTTATCTATCCACTACTATGACACTTCCGGCTCAACTCAATCACTCAAACATGTCACTAATCAATATAAGAATCAAAGTCAAAACACTACCATTTCCTTAATTATTCACACAAATGAGAGCAATAATGCTTGCAAGGTAAAAACAAAGGCATAGACAATGCAGTACCGAGGAACCATGTAGGGGATTTCAAAAATAAAGTTTGAAAAATAAGTCTTACACAGCGGTAAACAAATATCTCACAGCCGTGTAACATTTCGAAAAATAAAATTTTCAAAATAAAAGGGCATTACACCCGCGATATGGGTAAGCCTCACCGCCGTGTAAGCCAGCCCACATGGGGGTCAAGATATCCCTGACCGCTGTGTGACAACCAGTAATTTAAAAGACAGAGGCTATTCACACGGCGGTATGCACTATCCTAACCGCCGTGTATCATGTTACATGGTAGTATGGACCGATCTTTCCACCGTGTGACATGACGGACAACTAAAATCACCAAGACATAATAGCTTTACATGGCGGTATGCACTCCCTTACCGCCATGTAACACCCCCAGAACCCAGAATTTCCCAGAAATCACACTTGTTTTACATGGCAAACTACTCCCAACTCAAAACAAATTAACCCATCATGCCTACACTCTTCAAATTTCCAAACACATTCAATCTAACATGCTCAAAATCATTTATAGACATAATTTACACCATTTAACTTAACTCAATTTTCATGCAAAAAGCCAAGCTCAAATCACTTCAATATCACATACATATTATCACTACACACTAGCATTCAAATCCAATTTCATTACCCAAACATACATATGCATTTACACATACTCACACATGATCCAAGAAGAGAATAAGGGCAAAAACACTCCCAAACCTAACAAAGAAGCTTCAATCCAACTCCTTCACAAATCCAACTTTCTCTTTTCCTTTGCTCTTCCTTTTCTCCTCATATTCTTGCACAAAACCCAGCCAAAACACACTTAAATCAAACCATCCAAACACTTAACCAAAACCAAAAATAAAGAAGGAGGAGAAGAACCCAATGCAACTCAATCACTTACCTTTCAAAACCTAGCTCAAATCCAAAAATCCAATCTCAAAGCTCAAGATTCATGTTAGGGCAAAGCAAGGGAGAGCAAGAAAGAAAGGAAGATGAAGAAGGAGAAGAAGTGGAAACGTGAGCAAGAAGAGAAATTCTGCTCTTTCCTTGCTTTCCTCTCCCCTTCACTCACTTCTCACTCAATGCTCTCACCTACTTAGTCCACTTGGCACCATCCTATTAAACCAAAGAGTCCACTATGACTTTCATGTCCTAAGGCACCATACACAACACACACTAGATAATCTCTTATTAAATACTTTACATCCTTGGTACAATACATATAATCCATTAGATAATTTCTTCACTTAACCTTTTTAATTAATTTTGCAATAAGTCCTTATTTTCCAAATTTCCTCTTGCACAAATTACCGAAATACCCTTAATTTTCTGACTTTGCAGGCTAATTCCGACTAGGCCCTTTTTGGGTCGTTATAATCACTCCCCCTTAAGAAATTTCATCCTCGAAATTTCCTCGCTAATCGCAAATACAATAAATCCAAAAAATTGAACATAATAAAAGTTAATAATACAACTTAAAAGAAGGTCCTGCTTGTTCAGCTGCATCTTTTCATACACTCGCGGATGTACATACACTTCTTTAGTTGGCGGCTTTTGCACTGTCTCCGATGGTGCCTGTGAAGGTCTTCCACTGCCTCTACCACTTTGGTTCCCTCTCGATCTCTGTCCACTCACTTTACTTTTGGGTTGATCCTGAAGCTCTCTTCGTTCTGAACAGTTGGCTACTATTTGCTCTTTGCTTCCACTTTTGAAGCACGCTCCAATGACCCTTCTACACTCACCCCAATGGCATTTCTGACAATGTTCACACTCTGGAATCACACTTCCCCTACTAGAGGGTGGTGCTATACTCCCAACTTCTGAATGTAGAGGAACCGATCCCTTCGCTCCTTGGCCACTCGAAATACCTCTTGACTTCTTACCACTCCCAAGTCCGCTATCTAGTGCTTTCCTCTTATGCTCAATCTTCTGCTTGATCAACTCAGATTCTTCTAACTTGATCGCTGCTGCAACTAGTCGATAGTAACCCACGTATGACCGCCATAGCCGATAACGGTCCTCTGATCACTTCCCTCAAACCATCCTAGAAATGCCGACACTTAAACTCCTCTGTAACACCCTAAAGTGGCCTTAGCAGAATTATAGAATTTTGACATGTGACATTATAGGAGTGGGACAAGTGGCAAGAGGCCTAGTAGTTTTATATGAATTAATAGGGAAATAAGTGGCAAAAGGGGAAGAGAAACTTGTCTCAGAGAGAGAGTTAAGGTGGTTAGTGGAATTTATTGCGAGTAATTAATCTTGAATGGGCATTAATTGGGATGGATTAACATTGACCAGCTGCTCTTTTTCTTTTCTCACGTTGGTTTTGCTTTGCCTTGGATTATTTGGCCTTTGTTCCTTCTTTTCTCTTTGGCTTTTTGCCGTTCTTTCTTACCTTGCCATTCCTTCCTGCTTTTTCTCCTTTCCTTATCTATTTGACATGCTCTTTAAGTGAGCTACTTGGATGGGTTGAAGAGAGTGTGGTAAAGGTAAGTTGGATTTGTTCTCCGATCTGATCTCCTTTTTCTTTCGATTTTTAATTTAAAGTGAGAAGAGGATTAACTTTAGTATTTTGATTGGTTTTGTTCAAGCTGTGGACAAGAAACTAAATAAAGGCAAAGAAAAGGTCAGAGCTGAATAGAGAGCTGAGTTCAAGCTTCCTAGAGGTAGGGATCGTGTGCAATTCTATTATTTTTGCATGTGTTTACATGAAATCCATGATTGAATAGAGACATGGTTACATAGAGAAATGCATGACTAGCTTAATTGCTCTTTTAGTGTATATTTGATACATGGTCATTTTGATTGCTTACAGTGTCTAAATACTTGAAGTTGATTTGTATGATTTGAGTGTAAGAGTTGTGTATGAGGTTTACAAGTTAAAAGTATGATTTTTCTTGAAAATCTGGGCCAGGAAAGGTTTACACGGCGGTATGGAACACCATATCGGCGTGTAAACACATTCTGGAATTGTTATTTTGCTTGTCTGACCAGTTACACGGCGGTAAGGGCATTTCATACCGCCGTGTAAATGCTCTCTGGACAAGTTGCAATTTTTTTTGATTCTTGCGTGTTAGTGGGAGCGTGAGAGAAGGAGCACGAGACGTGCTCCATGAGCACGAGTCGTTCTCAAGGAGCACGCGACGTGCTCAAAGAGCACGAAATGTGCTCTACTCTGTGTAATGCTTCCTTTGGGTTGATTCCTGAAGAGAAGAGAAAGAAGAGGGATCACGAGTCGTGCTCGACCAGAGAGAGAAAGGGGGAGCACGAGACATGCTCTAGGAGGAAGAGAGAAGAGCACGAGAAATGCTTAATGAGCACGAGTCATGCTCAAGGAGCATGAGTCGTGCTTGGTCTCCTTCCTTCTCTGCAACGTCGCCTTACATAGCAGTGAGAGATTCCCATACCGCCGTGTAAGTTGCTTCTGTTTTGAGTTGTGTATATTGAACTGAGATATGATTATGTAGAGTTTTTATACTACCATTTGGTCTCTGTCTCTTCAAAATTATCTTTTTAACCTCTTGCATGATAAATACTAGCCAAATGAACATGATTAATAAAGTTTGTACATGAATTAAATATTTCTGAATTTGATGAATGTACTTGAATTATAGACTATAGTTTGTTAATAGGGCAAAGTACACTTGTAATGTTATTGAGCCTGAATTACTATTATAGTGGATAAATAAGCATGTGCAGCTGCTAGAGTTGGCCTTAATTGTGCCCAGAGTTTTGAGTACCTTGTGTATTCCATAAAATTTGAGTTAATTCTCCACATGTAAGATACTGTAAACAGTATCCAGAGTTACCCTATCCACCATGAAAGGAATTCAGGCTTATTAATGTTGTGTAGTGAACTTGAGACGATTAAAAGTATTGCTATGAGTAAATGTTATAGTACATGTTTACATGAATGTGGACACATGATTATTGTATATTTGAATAAATGATCTGTACAAGGTTGAAAGTTATATGCATGAGCTATTTGATTATCGGTATATGAAATATGTGATTTATGTGTGACTTCGAAGAGAAGTCCTTTGCATTATTTTCATCCCCACTAAGCGTTATCGCTTAGCACGGATGTTTGTTTCCGTGTAGGTACAGGTTTGGACTTAGTGAGAGCATGCATCTGCGGCTCAAGGGCACTAGGAAGTTTTGTTCATCTTTTTTGTATAAGATAGAAATAGAGTTTATGATGTTTTGAGTAACATCATTATGTAAATGTATATGTACAGAAATAAGTATAGTAATTACATGCAAATGTATAAGTAAAGTTAAATGAAAACAGGTTGTAATATGAACATATATACAGATAAATATGTAAATATCTAGGCAGCTAATAGGGAATACATGTTGGGCCCTAGTGTAACACCCCCATACCCCCTGGAAGGATATCGGGGCGCCACGCGGACACTTACGTATATATCTTCACAAACATACACTAGCGGAAGCGATAGCATTAAACACATCCATTTAAGAGTAATAAAATACAATAATACTACACTAGGGCCCAACATGTATTTCATATTAACTATACATATATATACATATTTCTCTTTATACATGTCCATATTACACTCTGTTTTCATTTCACTTTACGTATACATTTACATGTGATTCTTTTACTTTTATTACATAATGATGTTACTCAAAACATCACTAACTCTGTCTCTAATTTAAAGGAAAAGATGAACAAAACTCCCTGGTGGCCTTGACCCACAGATACTCGCTCACTGATCCGAACCTGAAAACCTACACGGAAATAAACATCCATGCTAAGTGATAACGCTTAGTGGAGATGAAAATAATGCAAAGGACTTCTTTACGAAGTCACAAATAAATCACACACTTCATATGACAAAATCAAATAGCTCATACATATAGCTCTTATACGTGTATAGGTTATATGCTCAATTATCAAATACTACGAGCTCACAAGTATATAATATCTACTCTTTTACTTATTCATGCACACTATAACTTGTACATATCATTTATTTAAATATACATTATCATGTGTCCACATTCATGTAAACATATTCTTGTATATAAACTGTCATGTACTTATACATTTCTCTCATGTACTAAAACATTTATTCAGAAAAATACTTTTAATCATCTCATATTCACTGTACAATAACAATAAGCCTGAATTCCTTTCATGGTGGATACGGGTAACTCTGGATACTGTTTACAATATCTTACATGTGGAGAATTAACTCAAACTCTATGGAATACACAAGGTATTCCGAACTCTGGGCACAATTAAGGCTAACTCTAGCAGTTGCACTCTAACCCTTTATAAGCATGCTTATCTATCCACTATAACGGTAATCAGGCTCAAAAAAAGAACAACTCATTTATACGCTACTCTGATGCCAAAGCATAAATTATAACTCAAGTGCACTCATCAACTTCAGAGGCATTTAATTCATATACAATCTCTATTAATCTTGTTCAACAACTAAAAGCATGTAACATTTAAATTCCATGCATAAACTCTTATATCACATCATCATATACATGCATTCATAAGTTCACACATATTTATGATGCCCTTTTTCTATCCTTCACACAATTGTACATTGTTACTTTATTAGTTAAACTACCAATCTTAAACATATTCAAATGTATTTTCCTATAGATAACCACTTTATAATCATTTAATAACCTTAATCATGTATAATAAGTTAAGGGGAAGGGTAAGGGGTTGACCCATACCAACCATGGGCTCAAAATGAAGAAGAAAATTTTTAATATGGGTTGTTCTTTCGCGCTCGCGACAGAAGCTCGCCTCTAATGCCTTACGAGACTGCTTTTTACCCTAAACTTTCATTGCAAAAAGAACCCTCTAGAACTCGTTTATAAGCAAAGTGGTCTTCATAAAACTTTTTTTCTAGGATGTTAAATTTCCAATGGAACAAGTTTCAGGTCGTGTAGACATCTATAACAAAAGATATGATCTAAACAACCTATATTGTTCAAATAACCCGACCTAAACAGGCACACTACGGTTTTAGCCAATTTTCAGGATCATAGAGCAAGAATTTGCTCAAGATAATTTCTTAAACTTTTATAGATATAGAAGTCATGGTTCTATTGGCTCTAGAATAACTCAATTCAGAGGTCTATAACTATACTTATGATAAAAAAAATATAACACAAAGGTCAGATGACAAATAAGCAGAATTTGCCCAATCAAACTTTATCATCAACACCCACACTCAATTGATCACTTCACATGCTTATAAACATATATACACATATCATAAGCACCGCAAGCGATCAAAATGGACATCTAACAAATATACTCTAAAAGAACAGTTGAGCTAATTAAATCTCATCATGCATCTCTCAATTCAAACATGTCTCTATTCAAACATATTTCATGTACACATGCAAGAATAATAAAATCACACTCGATCCCTACCTTAGGTGGCTTAACCTGTGACACCCCAATGCCCCATGGAAGGATAAGGGAGCGCTACACAACACTAAGCATACAATTACCTTATTAACTTTACTTTCATTTTAACTTTCACTAATACTTATGATCCATGCATTCCACTACATTATGGTTAATCACTAGTACTTCACTATTCACTATTACAAAGTACAAGCTTCACTACAATAAGTCACTTATAACACTATACATGTACAAAAAGAACGACTATTGCAAAAATGGAGCTTAACATACAAAATCTATACATTGAAGAGAGACCCTTCACGCTCCTATGGTGGCCTGCAGAACTCCTTCAAAAACTCGGCTCCAATCCACAACCTACACGGGAGACAAGCACCCGTGCTAAGCGATAACACTTAGTGGGGATGTAAACACAAGCACTAACATAATAATCACAAAGCACTACACAATAGAGAGCATGCTTAACACATATGGCATATTGTGTACACTCACTAGATCAATATTACACTAGCATGCCAACATACCGTAGTTCATGTTAATCACAAATCATACATTGTCTATAACATACTTTAATTCACTATTCACTTACCAAGTTCAATATTCACTTCACTATGTCAATGAAGAACAATAAGTCACTATCAATCAACAATCATGTACACTGCTCATTAAGCACTATGCTAAGCCATTTGTGGGCTCACTGCACTATCACTAATTCACTAGCATGGCATAAATATCACACTATCGTTTAAAACACTAATACCAATACATATTTATCATGAACACTTATAATATCTTTGTTATTCATTAATAGCCTGTATAGTCTTAGAGATGGATACGGTATACTATTCAATAAACACTAGAGACAGAAGTCTCGAACACTATATCATTAGATACCCGTCGGTATCAATCACTAGACACCCGTTGGTGTCACACTAGCAGCCGCAATTCACTAGCCCTTCATAAGCATGCTTATTTATCCACGACCCGACCACAGGCTTATAGGTTCATTTGTTCATTCACTACTCATACATGCTTATGGCATCATTCATCCGCTTATAATTCAATCGCATATTAACATTCATTCACATGATTTGATTCTCCTCGCATGTTTAGAATTCGCATGATTTGATTCTCCTCGCATGTTCAGAATTCGCATGATAATGCAATCAAGCTTAGTTAGGCTGTCATGCATTTCTAATTCACATAGTCACATATTCGCATGTTGATGCATTCAAGCTTAGTTAGGCTATCATGATCTCTAATTCGTATAGTCACATGTTCGCATGATCATCTCAATTATTTGCTTATATACTTCATTTATCATATTCGCATCCATAGTTTACCATCCTTATTTATACCCATTCATATACTTAATTCATCACCCTTAGAGCACTTAAAGCTCATACATATTTATATACATTAGCATGCATAGTTCATCATGCTTAAGATACTCATTTTATAATGATAAACATGGATTGGAGAGCCTATGGGAACTCGTAGTGAAGTTCGGGTACATTTCGGGAAGAAAAATACCGTAAATAGACAAAATAGGGAGGGGTCACGGTGGTAACCACTTGGTTGTCACTGTGAGGTCCATTTGCATGCGATTGTGCCCTCTCTGGGCATTGGTCACGGTGGTAATGAATTTGTTGCCACCGTGACATACTAAATTAAGCAAAACAGAAGCTAACTTTCGAGACAGGTTCACACCACAATTTTGTACAGCCCAAACGGATGTCTTACACTCAATTTTAGGCAAAGATCCCTTCATAACATTTGTGCCTCCATGTCTTAGCTTTTAAATGGGACAAGCTTTAGGTCAATAGGATTTATAATTAAGGAGTTATGGTCAGAGGAACAAAACTGGTTCCAGAAGCCCTCCTACAGAATTGTGACTACGGTTATGGTCAATTTTTAAGACCTTTGAATCCTCAAATCAACAGAGCTATTTCTAGGACATTTAAAGCCACGAATCATATGGTTTTAATCCAATTGGTCACCCCTTTTTTAGTTGCAAAACTCAACTTACACAATAAACAAGTCACAGGGGTCAGCATAGGCTTCTAAGACAGGTTAACACAATCAATAGTTAGAGCTGGTTCACTTATGATGCTAATTCCATGGTTCCTTACTCATCACATGGCAATACACATTCAAATACAGTTCCATAAAAGTTCATAATCATGTTCAATTCCATGAATCACATATTTAATATCAATAACACATTTAAGCTAAACAGCCATCACATACACTTGAGCAAAATTAACACGTAACACACATATATATCCCTAACCTCTTGGAGCAGTCCTTCCTTTACTCTTCTATATTACTTTCGCTTTTCCCTTTCCAGCTCTACTTGGCTCTTCAACTCATAACACATATAATACATACAAGTCCATTAGACTATACTCATAATCTTAACAATCAAAATCAGAATTAGAAGAAGATGAAGGAGATACACTACATACTACATACCTTGCTAGTCCTTGACTCAATCTTCTGAACTATCTCTACTCAATTCTTAGTAGTTCATGATCCACAAGAGCAAATGAAAGAGGAACAAAAAGAGAGTGAATTTTTTTGAGAGAAAGTGGCCGGTTCAAGGTAACAAAATATAGATTTCCCTTTTTCACTTCCACCTCATGCTTGCATGCAAGTATGAGGTGTCCAATTCCCTTTTCCCTCTCAAATTAGGTGGCCGGCCAAGAGGAAACCACATGGCTTCCACTAACTATTGATTAACCTAAGTTAATCACCATTACACTAAGTTAATTCACACTTATCACTAATCTTGCAATTTACATTTCAGCCACTACAATACTTTATTTCTCTTCAATTAAGTCTCTCATTTCACTTTTACAATTAGGTCCAATGCTATAAACCCTAATTATCATGCATACTTTTACACTAATAACACTCATTTCTACTAGGGCACTTTCAGGGTGTTACATAACCGCTTCTCTCTAATTGATTTCGAGTTTCTCCTTTCCCTTGTCCATAACTCTCATGCAAAACCAGACCAAAACACTTAGGTTAACCCTCTTTTCACTTTAAATCAAGAACATAAAGAAAAAGGAGGTCAGATCGAAAAATAAATCCAACTTACCTTCTTGAAGAGACCTAATCAAGCCCCTTCTACACTCTCTTTAACCAATCCAAGTAGTTCTTCCCAAAGAACCAAGCAAAAGAGGAAAAGCAAAGAAATGGCAAGAAGAAAGGACACGGCAACTAAAAGCAAAGAAAACAAAAGGAGAATAAAGGGCCAAATGATCCAAACCAATATCAAAACCAACGTGAGGAGGAAAAGGCAGTTGGTCAATGCTAATCCCAACATTAACTATTCAATTTAATGCCCCTCACTGTAATTAACTACATGAATATCCCTTATCCCACTCAATCTTCTTTTTAATTTTGACCAAGTCAAAAGCCTTTTATCCATTGGTTAATTGTTCTTTTTTCCAACTCATGTAAAACTCCCAACTTCTTGCCACTTGTCACTCCCCTACAACGCCATGTGTCACAAAACCCATCTCAAGGTCTCTTAAAACCCACTTGTGCAAGCATCTCGCGATAGGGTTCTGTCGCGCTCGCGACAGAACACTCACATCCACACCAACCAGCTATAGTTGGAAAACCACTGGAGTGTTTTGTCGCGCCCGCGACACTTGTCGCCCTCGCGGTATAACTCTCACACACAACACTTACTTTTTCGAACAAAACTCCGTAATTCTTCTAGGGCCACTTTGGGGTGTTATAAATCTCTCCCCTGCTAATCACTTACACTGGTAAATCCTTAAACAGATCTCTAAATCGCTATCACTTATACCATACGGCTATCAAATCGCACACACTTCACATTTTCCCTAACGCACTGCACTCTAATCCATACACGTCTTCTAAACAACAATCACTCGATGTATATCCTATCATCTTTTCTCAATAAAGCGCATATAATGATGCTTTTTCACATACAAATGAGAGATGCGGATGGAAGGGCTATGTAATGATTTATGTATGCAAAATGATGCGAAAATGCAATGTAAGCTACTGTAATGCACTTTTTCCCATCCCCATGTTCCAATATGCTTATGTCAAATGATTTTAAGGAGATAGCTGACAGGAATACAGAGAGTCACCTCAAACCCTTACTAACCATATAAATTCACATTACTCACTATATCCGACATCTCACTAATCTTTCCACTCGCATCTAACTCCATCTATACACTGCACAAAAGAAAATCTGCGTTAGGCAACAACTCTGACATTTAATCTATACTCTACATCTTATAGACCAGAACCTCTAACCTATGCTCTGATACCACTAAATGTAACACCCCCATACCCCCTGGAAGGATATCGGGGCGCCATGCGGACACTTACGTATACATCTTCACAAACATACACTAGCGGAAGCAATAGCATTAAACACATCCAATTAAGAGCAATAAAATAAAATAATACTACACTAGGGCCCAACATGTATTTCATATTAACTATACATATATATAAATATTTCTCTTTATACATGTCCATATTACACTCTGTTTTCATTTCACTTTACGTATACATTTACATGTGATTCTTTTACTTTTATTACATAATGATGTTACTCAAAACATCACTAACTCTGTCTCTAATTTAAACAAAAAGATGAACAAAACTCCCTAGTGGCCTTGACCCGCAGATGCCCGCTCACTGATTCGAACCTGAAAACCTACACGGAAATAAACATCCGTGCTAAGCGATAACGCTTAGTGGGTATGAAAATAATGCAAAGGACTTCTTTACGAAGTCAAAAATAAATCACACACTTCATATGACAAAATCAAATAGCTCAGACATATAGCTCTTATACGTGTATAGGTTGCATGCTCAATTATCAAATACTATGAGCTCACAAGTATATAACATATACTCTTTTACTTATTCATACACACTATAACTTGTACATATCATTTATTCAAATATACATTATCATGTGTCCACATTTATGTAAACATATACTTGTATATAAACTGTCATGTACTAAAACATTTATTCAGAATAATACTTTTAATCATCTCATATTCACTGTACCATAACAATAAGCCTGAATTCCTTTCACGGTGGACACGGGTAACTCTGAATACTGTTTACAGTATCTTACATGTGGAGAATTAACTCAAACTCTATGGAATACACAAGGTATTCCGAACTCTGGGCACAATTAAGGCCAACTCTAGTAGCTGCACTCTAGCTCTTTATAAGCATGCTTATCTATCCACTATAACGGTAATCAGGTTCAAAAAAAGAACAACTCATTTATACGCTACTCTGATGCCAAAGCATAGATTATAACTCAAGTGCACTCATCAACTTCAGAGGCATTTATTTCATATACAATCTCTATTAATCTTGTTCAACAACTAAAAGCATGTAACATTTAAATTCCATGCATAAACTCTTATATCACATCATCATATACATGCATTCCTAAGTTCACACATATTTATGATGCCCTTTTGCTATCCTTCACACAATTGTACATCGTTACTTTATTAGTTAAATTACCAATCTCAAACATATTCAAATGTATTTTCCTATAGATAACCACTTTATAATCATTTAATAACCCTAATCATGTATAATAAGTTAAGGGGAAGGGTAAGGGGTTGACCCATACCAACCATGGGCTCAAAATGAAGAAGAAAAGTCTTAATATGGGTTGTTTTATCGCGAGGTCGTGACCTGTGTTGCGCTCATGATAGAAGCTCGCCTCTGGTGCCTTACGAGACTGCTTTTTACCCTAAATTTGCATCCCAAAAAGAACCCTCTAGATCTCGTTTTTAGGCAAAGTGGTCTGCATAACAATTTTTCCCTAGGATGTTAAATTTCCAATGGAAAACGTTTCAGGTCGTTTGGACATCTATACCAAAAGATATGATCTAAACAACCTATACTATTCAAATAACCCGACCCAAACAGAGACACTACGGTTTTAGCCAATTTTCAGGATATTAGAGCAAGAATTTGCTCAAGATCATTTCTTAAACTTTTATAGGTATAGAAGTTATGGTTCTATTGGCTCATGAGTTACTTAATTCAGAGGTCTATAACTATCCTTATGATAAAAACATCACACAAAGGTCAGATGACAAATAAGCAGAATTTGCCAAATCAAACTTTATCATCAACACCTACACTCAATTGATCACTTCACATACTTATAAACATATATACACATATCATAAGCACCACAAGCAATCAAAATGAACATCTAACAAATATACTCTAAAAGAACAGTTGAGCTAATTAAAGCTCATCATGCATCCCTCTATTCAAACATATTTCATGTACACATGCAAGAATAATAAAATCACACTCGATCCCTACCTTAGGTGGCTTAACCTGTGACGCCCCAATGCCCCTTAGAAGGACAAGGGAGCACTACACAACACTAAGCCTACAATTACCTTATTAACTTTACTTTCATTTTAACTTTCACTAATACTTATGATCCATGCATTCCACTACATTATGGTTAATCACTAGTACTTCCCTATTCACTATTACAAAGTACAAGCTTCACTACAATAAATCACTTATAACACTATACATGTACAAAAAGAACGACTATTACAAAAAGGGAGCTTAACATACAAAATCTGTACACTGAAGAGAGACCCTTCACGCTCCTATGGTGGCATCCTGAACTCCTTCAAAAACTCGGCTCCAATCCACAACCTACACGGGAGACAAGCACCAGTGCTAAGCGATAACGCTTAGTGGGGATGTAAACACAAGCACTAACACAATAATCACAAAGCACTACACAATAGAGAGCATGTTTAACACATATGGCATATCATGTACACTCACTAATATTACACTAGCATGCCAATATACCGTAGTTCATGTTAATCACAAATCATACATTGTCTATAACATACTTAAATCACTATTCACTTACCAAGTTTAATATTCACTTCACTATGTCAATGAAGAACAATAATTCACTATCAATCAACAATCATGTACACTGCTCATTAAGCACTACGCTAAGCCATTTGTAGGCTCACTGCACTATCACTAATTCACTAGCATGGCATAAATATCACACTATCGTTTAAAACACTAATACCAATAAATATTTATCATGAACACTTACAATATCTTTGTCATTCATTAATAGCCTATATAGTCTTAGAAATGGATACGGGTACACTATTCAATAAACACTAGAGATAGAAGTCTCGAACACTATATCACTGGATACCCGTCGGTATCAATCACTAGACACCCGTGGTATCACACTAGTAGCCACAATTCACTAGCTCTTCATAAGCATGCTTATTTATGCATGACCCGACCACAGGCTTATAGGTTCATTTGTTCATTCACTACTCATACATGCTCATGGCATCATTCGTCCGCATATAATTCAATCGCATATTAAAATTCATTCACATGATTTGATTCTCCTCACATGTTCATAATTCGCATGATAATGAAATCAAGCTTAGTTAGGCTATCATGCATTTCTAATTCACATAGTCACATGTTCGCATGGTGATACATTCAAGCTAAGTTAGGCTATCATGCATCTCTAATTCACATAGTCACATGTTCGCATGATCATCCCAATTATATGCTTATATACTTCATTTATCATATTCGCATCCATGGTTTACCATCCTTATTTATACCCATTCATATACTTAATTCATCACCCTTAGAACACTTAAAGCTCATACACATTTATATACATTAGCATGCATAGTTCATCATGCTTAAGATACTCATTTTATAATGATAAACATGGATTGGACAAGCTATGGGAACTCGTAGTGAAGTTCGGGTACATTTCGGGAAGAAAAACACCCTAAATAGACAAAATAAGGAAGGGTCACAGTGGTAACCACTTGGTTGTCACCGTGACGTCCATTTGCATCCGATTCTGCCCTCTCTAGGCACTGGTCATGGTGGTAATGAATTGGTTGCCACTGTGACATACTAAATTAAGCAAAACAGAAGCTAACTTTCGAGACTGGTTCACACCACAATTTTGTACAGCCCAAACAGATGTCTGACACTCAAATTTAGGCAAAGGTCGCTCATAACATTTGTTCCTCTATGTCTTATATTTTAAATGGGACAAGTTTCAGGTCAATTGGATTTATAATGAAGGCGTTATGGTCATAGGAACAAAACTGGTTCCATAAGCCCTCCTACAGAATTGTGACTACGGTTATGGTCAATTTTTAAGACCTTAGAATCCTCAAATCAACAGAGCTATTTCTAGGACATTTAAAGCCACGGATCGTATGGTTCTAATCCAATTGGTCACCCCTTTTGGAGTTGCAAAACTCAACTTACACAATAACAAGTCACGGGGGTCAGCATAGGCTTCTAAGACAGGTTAACACAATCAATAGTTAGAGCTGGTTCACTTATGATGCTAATTCCATGGTTCCTTACTCATCACATGGCAATACACATTCAAATACACTTCCATCAAAGTTCATAATCATGCTCAATTCCATATATCACATATTCAATATCAATAACACATTTAAGCTAAACAGCCATCACATACACTTGAGCAAAATTAACACATAACACACATATATATCCCTAACCTCTTGGAGCACTCCTTCCTTTACTCTTCTATATCACTTTCTCTTTCCCCTTTCCAGCTCTACTTGGCTCTTCAACTCATAACACATAAAATACATACAAGTCCATTAGACTATACTAATAATCTTAAAAATCAAAATCAGAATTAGAAGAAGATGAAGGAGATACACTACATACTACATACCTTGCTATTCCTTGACTCAATCTTCTGAACTATCTCTACTCAATTATTAGTAGTTCATGATCCACAAGAGCAAATGAAAGAGGAACAAAAAGAGATTGAACTTTTTTGAGAGAAAGTGGCCGGCTCAAGGTAACAAAATACAGATTTCCCTTTTTCACTTCCACCTCATGCTTGCATGCAAGTATGAGGTGTCCAATTCCCTTTTCCCTCTCAAATTAGGTGGCCGGCCAGGAGGAAACCACATGGCTTCCACTAACTATTGATTAACCTAAGTTAATCACCATTACACTAAGTTAATTCACACTTATCACTAATCTTGCAATTTACATTTCAGCCACTACAATACTTTATTTCTCTTCAATTAAGTCTCTCATTTCACTTTTACAATTAGGTCCAATGCTATAAACCCTAATTATCATGCATACTTTTACACTAATAACACTCATTTTAACTAGGGCACTTTCAGGGTGTTACATAACCGCTTCTCTCTAATTGATTTCGAGTTTCTCCTTTCCCTTGTCCATAACTCTCATGCAAAACAAGACCAAAACACTTAGGTTAACCCTCTTTTCACTTTAAATCAAGAACATAAAGAAAAAGGAGGTCAGATCGAAAAATAAATCCAACTTACCTTCTTGAAGAGACCTAATCAAGCCCCTTCTACACTCTCTTTAACCAATCCAAGTAGTTCTTCCCAAAGAACCAAGCAAAAGAGGAAAAGCAAAGAAATGGCAAGAAGAAAGGACACGGCAACTAAAAGCAAAGAAAACAAAAGGAGAATAAAAGGACAAATGATCCAAACCAATATCAAAACCAACGTGAGGAGGAAAAGGCAGCTGGTCAATGTTAATCCCAACATTAACTATTCAATTTAATGCCCCTCACTTTAATTAACTATATGCATATCCCTTAGCCCACTCAATCTTCTTTTTAATTTTGACTAAGTCAAAAGCGTTTTATCCATTGGTTAATTGTTCTTTTTTCCAACTCATGTAAAACTCCCAACTTCTTGCCACTTGTCACTCCCCTACAATGCCATGTGTCACAAAACCCATCTCAAGGTCTCTTAAAACTCACTTGTGCAAGCATCTCGCGAGAGGGCTTTGTCGCTCTTGCGATGCTTGTCGCGTTCGCGACAGAATGCTCACATCCACACCAACCAGCTGTAGTTGGAAAACCACTGGAGTGTTTTGTTGCGCTCGCGACATAACTCTCACACACAACACTTACTTTTCCGAACAAAACTCCGTAATTCTTCTAGGGCCACTTTTGGATGTTACACCTAGTGTAGTACTATTTTATTTTATGATTTTTATATGGATGTATATAATGCTATCGCTTTCGCTAGTGTATGTATATGTACATGTGTATGTATTTGTATAAGGATTTGAGTGCGTGGCGCCCCTATATCCTTCCAGGGGGTGTGGGGGTGTTATATCCTCAGTCAAAAGTAATTCCAGTACATATTTTCTTAACTCGCTAAACTCCTTCTCGTACTCACTTACTGTCATACCCCTCTGTTTAAAACTGATGAACTCTTTCCACTTAGCTTCCCGATATGCTTTCGTCAAATACTTATGTTCAAACTCTTGCTTAAAGAACTCCCATGTCAACTCAGCTGGTCGTTGGGGGTTGTGAAGCACAAGCTTCCACCAATCATATGCTGGCCCTTGAAGTAGTGACATTGCACAAGATGCCCTCTAATTTGCGAGACAGTTAATCTCTTGCAAAATTCGATCCACTCTCTCAATCCAGAACTCGGCCACATCCGATTGATCCAATGCAGTTCCATGAAAATCTTTGGCTTCTCTCTTTCTCAACAACTCTATAGGAGCCTTTGGAGTCGTTAACTTGTCAACTAACTGGAGCAAACCTTACACTAAAGCCAGATTCTCAAATCCCATACCAGGCATACCATGACGCTCATCACGCTGATGCTGCGAAGTAGACTCCTCGACTCTAACCGCATTCACACTATCCGTTGTCTCACCCACGTTCTCACTTGGATTAGACTCCATCTAAACAAAACAAGACAAGGCACATCTCCATTACGCCATGACACAAAACCGACTCGCATGTAAAGACTCGATACTCAAAAAATCAAAGACAACAAGAACTGCCTAAACCTGGCTCTAATACCAAAAACTGTAACACACCCGATGCCCCCGTTGAAAGGACACCGGGGCGCTACACGACGCTCACTCAGAAACACGCATACGCGACAGCGGAAGCAAATGATAACAATAATAAAACTCATAAACTCAACATTAAATTAAAATATACAATATATTATATACAACACTCAAAATTACATAAAGGTCCTTAACAAAAATTACATATACCACTATCAAAATAACACATATACAAAAGGAATACAGGAGGAGTACAAAAAATAAAACAAGACTCTACTCCTAGTGGCCAACCCTGTAGATGCGCCTCTCGAGCGGAACCAAAACCTGCCACCTACAAGAGAAAAGAACCTGTGCTAAGCGATAACGCTTAGTGGGGAGGAACAAAGACAACAAAATACTATACAATAATATCATGCACTAACACATAAATATATATATATATATATGCATAAACATACATAAATCTCTAAGTAATAAAACAGAGATACAAGAATCGTAATCACTATGAAAATGCTTAATTTAATAACAGCATGCGCAAGGCAAAATACATTAATTGGAATCACGTAATATTCATAACAGTTCACTACGCAAAAGCCGAACAGTACAAACCATAGCCTGAATTTCACTTGTGGTGGATACGGGAACACTACATGGGAGACCGAAGCCTCAAACACTTTTATACCCAAAGGTAACAAGCGAGACCGGAGTCTCAAAACATTTTCACTAAGACCTTAACGGATGTCAACCGAAATCACTTGACCTAAAATGGGGCCAACACTGGCAGCTGCACTCACTATCCCTATATAAGCATGCTTATCTATCCACAACTATGACACTTTAGGCTCAACTCAATCATTCAAACATGTCACTAATCAATATAAGAATCAGAGTTAAAACACTACCATTTCCTTAATTATTCACACAAATTAGAGAAATAATACTTGCAAGGTAAAAACAAGGGCATAGACCATGCAGTATCGAGGAACCATGCATAGGATTTCAAAAATAAAGTTTGAAAAATAGGTCTTACACAGTGATAAACAAATCTCTCACAGCTATGTAACATTTCGAAAATAAAATTTTCAAAATAGAAGGGCATTACACGGCGGTATGGGGAACCCTCACCGTCGTGTAAGCTAGCCCACACGGGGGTCAAGAAATCCTTGACCGCCGTATGACAACCAACAATTTAAAAGATAGAGGCCATTCACATGGTGGTATGTACTATCCTAACCACCGTGTAATATGTTACACGGTGGTATGGACCGATCTTACTGCAGTGTGGCATGACGGACAACCAAAATCACCAAGACGTAATAGGTTTAAACGGTGGTATGCACTCCCTTACCGCCGTATAACACCCCCAGAACCCATAATTTCCAAGAAATTACACTTGTTTTACATGGCAAACTACTCCCAACTCAAAACAAATTAACCCATCATGCCTACACTCTTCAAATTTCCAAACACATTAAATCTAACATGCTTAAAATCATTTATAGACATAATTTACACCATTTAACTTAACTCAATTTTCATGCAAAAAGCCAAGCTCAAATCACTTCAATATCACATACATATTATCACTACACACTAGCATTCAAATCCAATTTCATTACCCAAACATATATGCATTTACACAAACTCACACATGATCCAAAAAGAGAATAAGGGCAAAAACACTCTCAAACCTGACAAAGAAGCTTCAATCCAATTCCTTCACATATCTAACTTTCTCTTTTCCTTTGCTCTTCCTTCTCTCCTCCAATTCTTGCACAAAACCCAGCCAAAACACACTAAAATCAAACCATCCAAACACTTAACCAAAACAAAAAATAAAGAAGGTGGAGAAGAACCCAATGCAACCCAATCACTTACCTTTCAAAACCCAGCTCAAATCTAGAAATCCAATCTCAAAGCTCAAGATTCATGTTAGGGCAAAGCAAGAGAGAGCAAGAAAGAAAGGAAGATGAAGAAGGAGAAGAAGAAGAAATGTGAGCAAGAAGAGAAATCCTGCTCTTTCCTTGCTTTCCTCTCCCCTTCACTCACTTCTCATTCAATGCTCTCACCTACTTAGTCCACTTGGCACCATCCTATTAAACCAAAGAGTCCATTATGACTTTCATGTCCTAAGACACCATACACAACACACACTAGATAATCTCTTATTAAATACTTTACATCCTTGGTACAATACACATAATCCATTAGATAATTTCTTCACTTAACCTTTTTAATTAATTTTGCAATAAGTCCTTATTTTCCAGAATTTCCTCATGCATAAATTACCAAAATACCCTTAATTTTCTGACTTAGCACACTAATTCCGACTAGGCCCTTTTTGGGTCATTACAGCCATGTATTTGAATTCTAGATTGGTGATTTTGCTTGTCCGTCGAGCTACACGGCGGTAAGGATAGTCTATACCGTCGTGTAACTGCTCTCTGGACATGTTGCTCAGTATGATTTTGGTTCCTTCATGAGTCGTGACATCATGCACGAGTCGTGGCACTAAGCACGACTCGTGTCCATTACCCCATCCTGTCTGCCCTATTTTGTGAAATGAGTTTTTGGTCTTACTCTGCATGGGTTCTCATTACTACATGGTACATAATTTTTGCTTATCTCTGTATAACATTGTGATTTCTTTATTATAAGTTATATGTTTATTATTAATGTGGTCTATTGATATATCATTTATATGTCTATGAAATTGATTGATAATTATGTATACATGAAATAAGTGGTTATGTTGGAGTAATACTCTATAGTATGGCAATGTTTTAGAGCATGAAATGACTGATCTTTCATTTTAGTGAAAATAAAAGAATGTGTTTTAAACATATGTGTATTTAGCCTACGTAGTCGATCGTGGATAGATAGGCATGCTTATAGAGTTCTGATGCTGCAGCCTTTTGTTCTGTTCTGGTCCCTGATCAGGTCCCCATTTGGATCCTCGCGATCCCCAATGTGTATGGATCTTGTTTAAGATCCCCAATGTGAAAAAGTTTTGATGAGAAAAATACGATGTTGCTTTTCGATTATACCCACGGGTACCCCCAATGTGTTCTGTTACTCGTTTATCCACTCCTTTGACTTAGCAGGCAATTAAAAGAGTAAATTAATGTGAATTAATTGATAAGTTCTGTGATGATTTGCAAATGATTATATGAATAAGCATCTGATGCATTTATTGAAATGCTATTTGAACTTGTGCGCTATGCACTCCTCTGTTCTAGATCCTTTATGGACACTTATGTGGAAATGTGCGGTATCTTCGGATACCTTAATGCTTAGCATCTGAATCTAATGTCAGTTAAATGAAAAGAAGTATAGAAAATAATGTTTAATCTAATGCAGATGTGCGAATGACTATTAACTGCATAAGAATTTTATATGTGATAAATGCATGTCATTAATTTGTTTAAAAGTTAGAAGTATGTATGTCTTTATATAGTCTTTGCAAAGAATTATTGAAGTAACTGATATGCGTATTTGCTATAGTTGGATACTAAATAAATGAGCATTATGAATGTAGTCGATTATATATTTATAATGAGAATACATGTATGTTATGTATTGTCTGCCTTCTGAACCTTAGCTTGGATGACCAATGTAAGTATGTCGGTAAGAATCCTTGTGTATTGTTGTTGGTTCTCAGTGATTACGGTAATGGTATATTGATTTATAGTTAAAGGGAAGAGAAGTATTAAGCATGATATAGATAACTGAATTTAGGAAATGATTTATGCTTGAACCTGGAATAAGTGTATAAGACTTTTTATAGAACTACGTGGTTTTGATTCCCCAACCATAGGGATACGTAGGAAGTTTGGAATAACTGTTTGAAGCCCGAACCAAATCTGAGTATTAAAATGTTTTGTTTAGTTTTGAGCAAGTAACGGTTTGATTAAAAGGAAATGTTTTGATTTAAGTATTGATACTGTAATTTGTATAATTTTGAAATATTTGTAATAATGGGAATTTCTGAACTTTATATTTCGAACTTTAAAATGTATTTCGGGAATATATGAAGTATAACTATCTATAGGGCCATTAAGTGATTTAAAGTATATGATAAGTTTTGTATAATATATTTTTGATTAAAAAGTAAATAAGTATTTTTGTTTATGGTTTATAAGATGCTAATGTATGTGTAATGGCTTAAGTTTTCGTAATAAACTAAAGAATATGAATTTGTGATAGTTTTAACCGGTATCTTTTATGCTTATGAATATATGTAAATGCAAGTGCTAGTTTTCGCCAATCATTGTGAGTGGTTGGTTATTATTTATTTGCAGACCCTTCCTAAGCATCATCGCTTAGTACGGGTGTTTCTCCGTGCAGGTTAGGAGATCAGAGTAGCGCAGCGGTCCGCTGAGTTTTGGCCAACAAGTCAGTAGAGTTTATAGGAAGTGTTATTATTTTCGGAATGTACTTAAGTTTATTTATGCGGTTTTGTGATAAGTTGTAATATTATATAGTGCGAATAATGGTGTGTTGATGACATAGGTTTAGGATGTGCATGTCTTGAGATTTCGATTCTAAAAGTTAGAAATTTTATTACTCTGATGTCTGTATTGCCATGTGCGTCTTTGTCTGGTAGCACCCTCTGCTCGCCGTAGCTCTTCATCCTTCGATATGCTATGTGTGGGATTTGTGGGTGCTACAGGTCTTTTTTGCTATTTTTGTTAGGAATTGAATACTAAATCCATTTTAAAGCTTTGTTAAGCTATTTGTAATTTATTACAAGTCTTAGTGTGCCTATTTCTATCTCAAAATTTTTATTAACATAAAAAGCTGCACATAAAAAATTTTAGTTTCTAAATCTTGAATCTCTTTTCTATAATATTCTTCTAGATCTCAATTCATTTGAATAGGGCTAGCTTTTGTTGGTATTTTCTTTTCAGAAAAATCATTTTCATACGGTAAATCTATCTTATGTTGTTTTCTATTCCAAAAAGCATTTGGTAAATTAGAACAAATTTTATTTTCAATTTATTTTTGAAAATCAGAAATCTTTTGTTTTACCAAATCATTGTGCAGTTGTCTTTGAATTTTGAGAAAGGATACGTTCCGTTTGAGAAAACACAAATATTTTTTTTCCTTGAATTACACAATTTAATCAATTTTTATAGATAGAACAGACTTTTAAAAGGTTTAAATTCCTTGTTCTGTGTTTTTCAATAAATGGGAAAATTTTTTTTCTCTTTTTATTTTGAAAAAAAAATACTATCATATTTAATGGAATAGGTAATTGTAATATTAATGAAAGGAGTCCCTAAAATGACATTGTGGTTTATATTTTCTCATAAAACAAAATGAGTTTTGATCAAAATACTTTCATTTTTTATAAAAGCTTCGGTGTTACTTTTGATGTGCATGTCGGGGTTGTTAGCTGCGACAAGTTTTTCATTTCATTTTTTAAAAAGTCTTTTTGGTACAATACAACTTTTTAAACAATTTAAATTCCTGCCTGTATCAAAAAGACCAATAATGTCAAGCTTAAAATCTTTTGAAAAAATAAGAGTGATTTTGATTATATATTTTCTTGAAGTAATGGCTAGTAAAACAAACAAGAAATCATTTGGAATTTTTCTAAATTTTTAATTTTATTTTCTTCTTCTTTATCTTCCTCTTCTTCATTAGAATTTTGTTATACTATTTGTGAAAGAATAGTTTGAAGCAGTTTTGAGCTAGTCTCCTATTATTCTTTAAGAGTTTTTAACTCTTGTTTTCCCTTTTTAATTTCTTTTTGAAGTGATTTTATGGTTACCAGAGTTTTTGTTTTTCTTTTCATACCTAAGATTTTTGTAAGATCATAGGTATTATTTGAAAACAGAGAGGGGGATAAAGATGGGGAAGATTGAAAGTGTAACACCCCTTACCCATACTTAGGCGATCCCATCCGATAAGGAGTGAGATGCCGTAGGAGTAAAGGTGCCACCACACAAATGCATAATATACAAACATACATAAACGTACATACCTAAAATTAAGGGTAAATTAAAACTTTGCAACACCAATCATGGAAAAGCTGATCATGCATTAATATAATGAAAACGTTACATTACTGTTCTGATCAACTGAAAGATACAACAGATAATTACAAATCCCAAAATACATATACAAAAGCAGAAGCTAATACATAACCATAATAAGGGTGTTCTATACAAAAAGAACCCTCAACTACAAAAATAAAGCCCTACACTAAGACCCTGCTGTGTTGGCTTTGATGGCGACGACTCTCCCAAAAGCGATTCCTTCCGCACCTGCACGGGTAAACACACCGTGCTAAGCGATAAACGCTTAGTGGGGAAGCACACATATAGCATAAGGACAACCATTCACAACGGTCGTCAAGGAAATTCACATGCGTACATCATGTACAAACGATAATCATGGCATGACAATAATAATAACTCATGCCCACATACATAAAGCCATTCATCAGAAGATTCATTACAATAATCATATTCTCATAACAGATTACACTTTTCACCATTGAATCCATAAGGATATAACATATGTTTTCCCATATAACAATTCATACAAAACACCTGCTGACCCGAGGGAGTGGATAACGAGTATACGGACAGTACTTTACGGGTACGAGCCGATACGGACAGTACTTTACGGGTACGAGCCGATAAAACAAATTTTCATTTAAATTTTACAAAACATTACAAAGGGGGGATCTTAAACAAGATCCTTTCAGATAGGCGTTCGCAATGAACCATTCAGGGACCTGATCGGGGTCCAAACAGAAGCTGTAGCAAAGACTCTATTATGCATGCCTAACTATCCACTTACTAAACTCTAGCAGGTCATACATAAGCCAATCAATCCATTTCATAACTTTCAAAATCATCATCATAAATGCACATAATCATATCATAGTTACACTTGCATATTATTTATAGAATACAAAGTATAAATCTCATAACTGCTAAAGAAAACTGAAGTTCAAGCCATAAGCAATGAAAGAAAACTCATTTAGCATACAAGGGACTGTCGCGCTCGCGACAGAGACCAAAGTCTCTTCGCTGCGCGCGCGACAGATTTCGCGACCGCGAGGAAGATGAAAGGGCCAGGCTCTGTCGCACTCGCGATAAATATCGCGATCGCAACAGAAAACCATTGGTACTGTCACGGGCTCGCGATAGCATTTGACCAACAATACGCTCGTCGCGGTCGCGACAGAGGGTACACAACACTTCGGCTATCGCGGGCTCGCGACGGCGTCGCGTGCTCGCGACAGCGAAGCTCCCAACACTGTTCTCTGTCGCGATCGCGACAGTCGTCGCTATCACGACAGTGTCGGGACTTCGAAAATCTGCAGAAATTCTGCAGATTTTCCTCTTCCAATTCCTCACCCAACATCACAAAACTCAATCAAGAGTCACTTACCTCAATTCCAGCCATCCAAAAGCATCAACAACCATAATACAACATTTATTAACAATAAATTTCATACAATCCATTAATTTACACATTCAATTTCAAGAATCAATCAAAAGCCCCAATTTATGCATCAAACCACATCAATTCCAAAATTATCATAATTAACTCAAAGCTTGCAAATTCCACATTCCCAAACAAAGACCCATATCATACATACCATAACAAAAGCATATTTCAACTCAAATTTCCAGAAATCATCAAGAACACATTTACATGCAAAGATAAGAAATTCCCAAACCTTAAAAATCCTTTGCTCCTATTGCTTGGTTCCACTTGGCCCAACCTTCTCCTTACCCTTTGGTTCGCGAGGAGGTTCAACTAAGCACAAATCAACATAACACACAAACACAAAACCCAACTTCAAACCCAAATACGAAAATAAGAAAAAGAGAAGAAGATGGAGAACCAAATGAAGAAAAGAAGAATAAATGCAGTAGATTTACCTTTAAAACACTATGCAATGAACAATTTCCACCACTAGAGGCTTGAATCTAAGCTAGGGCACTTAAGAGAGTGCAAAGGAGGAAGAAGAAGAAGGAGAAGAAGAAACGGGAAATAGGTTTCAAAATCTGATTTTTCCCCTTTTTCATCTTTTTCTCTTTCCCACTTTACACTTGTCAATCATCTAGTGGAGGAGATTACTCACTCACACCCTAACCTAGTGCACCACATGCACACAATGAGACACCCTAATAATGCATCCTACTCATGTATGAGCAACACACACAAGATTCTCCCAAAACATGCACACCCTACACAAGTGCAAATGCACACACCCAATTAATCCTCTAGTGCATATCCTACTATGGTGCACTCAACCACACATGATGAAACTCTCATGAATACACACTACAATGGTGCGCTTGGGCACACACAATTCTGTCCTAACTAATTCACACTAAAGCACCATGCGTGCACCCACATGCAAGAGAAACTCTCAAAACATGCAATATTACCAAAATGCCCTTATTATACAAAACTTATACAAATGCACACACAAACATATGTGGCTCATTCAACTAGGGGGCAAACGGGGTGTGACAACTCTCCCCTACTAACAAGAATTTCGTCCTCGAAATTCTCACCAGAACTGAATAACTGCGGGTACTGCAATCTCATCGACTCCTCCAGCTCCCAAGTTGCTTCCTCAACCCCATGGTGATTCCACAAAACCTTGACCAAAGGAATTTGCTTATTCCTCAACTGTCTCACTTCCCGAGCTAGATAGCTCTAGGCTCCTCATCGTAAGAAAAGTCCGACTGCACTTGAACTTCTTGAACCGACAACACATGGGAAGGATTCAATCTATACCGACGGAGCATCGAAACGTGAAACACATCATGAAGCTTCGACAATTCCATCGGCAAAGCTAATCTGTAAGCCACTGGACCAACTCTTGCTAACACCTCATACGGACCAATAAAGCGAGGACTAAGCTTTCCTTTCTTTCCAAATCGAAGCACTTTTCTCCAAGGAGACACTTTAAGAAAAACTTTGTCCCCAACTTCAAACTGGACATCCTTTCTCTTCAGGTTGGCATAAGACTTCTAACGATCCTTGGCTACTTTCAAATTCCGCTGCACAACTCTGATCTTCTCTTCTGTATCTCTTACCAAATCTGGCCCAATCACTGACCTCTCAGATAACTCTGTCCAACAAACTGGAGTCCGACACTGACGTCCATACAGAGCCTCATACGGTGACATACTAATGCTCGACTAAAAACTGTTGTTGTAGGCAAACTCCATCAATGATACATACCTGTCCCAACTACCCGGAAAGTCCAAAACACAAGCCCTCATCATATCCTCTAAGATATGGATCACACGCTCGGACTGACCATCTGTTTGAGGATAAAACGTTGTACTGAACTTCAGCTTGGTACCCAAAGCTCGCTGCAATTCTTTCCAGAACTTAGATGTGAACCTTGGATCTCTATCAGAAACTATGGACAAGGGCACTCTATGCAATCGAACTATCTCATCCACATAAATACTGGCAAATCTATTTATGGATAGTCCATCCTAACCGGCAAAAAGTGAGCGGACTTCGTGAGTCGATCCACAACAACCCAAACAGAATCATGCCTTTTTTGAGTCAAAGGCAATCCGGAGACAAAATCCATAGCGATGTCATCCCATTTCCACTCTGGGACGGACAAAGGCGTAAGCAATCCAGAAGGAACCTGGTGCTCAGCCTTGACCTGCTGATAAGTCAGGCACTTGGATACAAATTCCACTATGTCCCTCTTCATACTAGACCACCAAAAGAATTGCTTCAAATCCCGATACATCTTCACACTGCCCGGATGCATGGTAAAAACTGAACTATGTGCCTCATCCAAAATCTGTCTTCTTAACTCTTCACTATCCGGTACACACAAACGGTTTCTAAACAGAAGAACCCCATCCTGAACCGAAAACTCTGACTGCTTACCCAAACTGACTTCTTGCACAATCCGCTGAAGCTTCTTATCAACCTTCTAAGCATCAACTATCTGCTGTCTCAAAGTAGGCTTGACCTTCAACTGAGCTATCAAAGCCCCATCTGAACCAAACCTCCATCTGAACCGTCTCAAAAATAAGGCAGAAACTGACTTCCTACCCAACGCATCTGCGACTACATTGGCCTTACCCGGATGGTAATCCATAATGCAATCGTAGTCCTTAAACAGCTCTAGCCAACGACGTTGCCTCATATTCAACTCCTTCTAAGTCAGAAAATACTTCAAACTCTTGTGGTCCGTAAAGATCATGCACTTCTCACCGTAGAGGTAATGACGCCAAATCTTGAAAGCGAAGACAACCGCTGTTAACTCCAGATCATGCGTCGGATAATTCCTCTCATGTGGCTTCAACTGTCGAGAAGCATAAGCCACAACCTTACCTTCCTGCATCAGAACACATCCCAAACCAACACTGAAGCATCACTATACATAACAAACTCCTTACCCGAAGTGGGTTAAGTTAGTATAGGAGCTTCAACTAACAACTGCTTCAACCTCTCAAAACAGGCTTGACACCTATCTGACCATTCGAACTTAACTCCTTTCCTCAATAATCTGGTCATCGGGGTAGCAATTACGGAGAAACCTTTAACAAACCGACGATAATAACCCGCCAAACCAAGGAAACTCCTCACTTCCTGGACATTCCTAGGCGCTTTCCAATCCACTATCGCCTCAATCTTGGCTGGATCCACTTGAATACCCTTAGCTGAAACTATATGGCCCAAAAATGACACTTCCTGAAGCCAAAAGTCACACTTACTTAACTTAACAAACAGCCGATGCTCTCTCAAAACTTGCAAAACTAACTGAAGATGCTCTTCATGCTCGGTCTCATCCTTGGAATACACCAAAATATCGTCTAAAAACACCACTACAAACCGGTCTAAGTATGGCCTAAACACTCTATTCATCAAATCCATGAATGCCGCTGGAGCATTAGTCAAACCAAACGGCATAACAAGGAACTCATAGTGGCCATACCGAGTCCGAAATGCAGTCTTAACCACATCCTCGTCCTTAACACGAAGCTGATAATACCCAGACCGAAGATCTATCTTGGAAAACACACCCGCACCTCGAAGCTGATCAAACAAATCTTCAACTTTGGGCAACAGATTCTTATTCTTCACTGTGACCTTATTAATCTGCCTGTAGTCGATACACATCCTCAAGGACCCATCCTTTTTCTTAACAAACAGAACTGGAGCTCCCCAAGGAGATATGCTGGTTCGAATGAACCCCTTATCCAATAGCTCTTGTAGTTGAGTTTTAAGTTCTCTCAACTCCACAGGAGCCATCTGATAAGGTGCTTTCGATACCGGTGTGGTACCCGGCATAATCTCTATGGCTAGCTCAACTTCCCTCTCAGGAGGCAAACCCGGCAATTCACTCGAAAAAACATCACTAAACTCTCGGATAACAGAGATGTCCTCAATCCTAACTTGATCCCTCTTGGAATCCAAAACCACAGCCAGAAAAGCCTCACAACCTTTTCTCATAAACCTTTTGGCTTGAATCGCAGAAATCACATTGTGCACGGAACTCGCACCCAAACCTCTAACAAACACTGGAGCTCGGTTCTTATCCCGAAGCACGAAAGTCTTCCTATGACAATCAACCACGGCTCTATGGTTGCTCAACCAATCCATACCCAAAATCAAATCATACTCTCTGAAGGGCAACTCTATCAAATCCACAGGAAACTCAACATCCTCAACCATCAACGGATAATTCCTATAAACTCTACTCACACTGACACTATGCCCTAACGGATTGGTCACACATATCTCATAGTCTAACTGTTCTACTACATGCAACTTATCAACAAACTTATGCGTGCACAAATATGAGTGTGTGGAACTAGGATCTATTAGAGCATATAATTCAGTGTCATGGAGTAGGAACTTACCAGCAATCACATCAGGGGCATCCTGCTCCTCTCTGGCTCTAACAGCATACACTCTAGCTGCGACCGGTGGGGGACGCTCAATTGTCTCAGAACCAGCTCCATCTCTAGGTCGATCGCCTCGACCCCTACCTTGACCTCTACCTCTCGCAGCCTGCGAAGCATTCGATCCAACTCTGCTAGCTCCTCCCTGAGGACCCGAGTCTTCACCCATCTGAGGGCAATTAGCCACACGGTGCTCGGTGCTCCCACACCTAAAGCACCCACCCGTGAGCCACCTACACTCACCCCGGTGAGCCTTTCCACAATTCTCACAAACTGGACTAGCATCAGACCGACCACCTCTACCAGAACCAGATATTGCGGCTGAACCTTGCCTTCTTCCTCTGGTAGCCGAACCAGCTGAAGGTTCATCTTGCGGGTTCCTAGACCTCTTACCCGAAGATGAGGAAACACCACCTCTAGCAGAACTCCTGCGCTGAGCTCTCTCTCTAATCAAAGATTCCGCCTTCTCTGCCCTCACAGCAGCCTCAGCAATCTGATAATAACTTCCCCAGGTATACATATCAAAGAAACTAAAGCAATCTTCAAAGAATCATTCAACCCGGCTTCAAAGTGCTTGCATCTGAAATCATCCGTCATCACCCCACGCGGAGCATAACGAGACAACCGGTTAAACTCCTTCTCATAATCCGCAACCGACAAGGCCCTTTGCCTCAAACTCAGAAACTGCGCCCATCTTGCGTCCTTATATGCCTGAGTCACATATTTCTTAGTGAACTGCTCATCAAAGAAATCCCAAGTAACAGGATCAGGCATCTGAGGTTGCCTACACACCAACTCCCACCATTCTTATGCTGGACCTTGAAGCAAAGCTACAGCACACTCAGCTTGCTGATCAGGAGGACACCTGACTTCCCTCAAAGCTCTCTTAACTTTATCAAGCCACTTCTCAGCTAACTCAGATTCATCAAGGCCAGTTCGATAAAAATCCTCAACACCGGCTCTTCTTAGACTCACTATCGGAGCTATCGGGGCAGTCACCCTTTCCAGAACCCAAGCCATGTCCTGGTGCAATCTAAATATTGCATCAAAAGGCATGGCAGTGGCCTCTGGCTGGACCCTAGCACGTTGAGCCGACACCAAAACAGAGACAGACGGATCTACCGCTGGAGGGTTCACACTTTCAGCGGACTCCTCGAGCGCACTGTGAGCAGAATCAGAATTCATCTAACAACAAGAGGACAACCACATTAGCCAACACAGCCTTAGACATAGACATATGCACACATAAAATCACATAAGCAATCACCCAGAAACGCCTAAACCGGAGCTCTGATACCACAACTTGTAACACCCCTTACCCATACTTAGGCGATTCCATCCGATAAGGAGTGAGATGCCGTAGGAGTAAAGGTGCCACCACACAAATACATAATATACAAACATACATAAATGTACATACCTAAAATTAAGGGTAAATTAAAACTTTGCAACACGAATCATGGAAAAGGTGGTCATGCATTAATATAATGAAAACATTACATTACTGTTCTGATCAACTGAAAGATACAACAGATAATTACAAATCCCAAAATACATATACAAAAGCGGAAGCTAATACATAACCATAATAAGGGAGTTCTATACAAAAAGAATCCTCAACTACAAAAATAAAGCCCTACACTAAGACCCTGCTGTGTTGGCTTTGATGGCGACGACTCTCCCAAAAGCGATTCCTTCCGCACCTGCACGGGTAAACACACCGTGCTAAGCGATAAACGCATAGTGGGGAAACACACATATAGCATAAGGACAACCATTCACAACGGTCGTCAAGGAAATTCACATGCGTACATCATGTACAAACGATAATCATGGCATGACAATAATAATAACTCATGCCCACATACATAAAGCCATTCATCAGAAGATTCATAACAATAATCATATTCTCATAACAGATTACACTTTTCACCATTGAATCCATAAGGATATAACATATGTTTTCCCATATAACAATTCATACAAAACACCTGCTGACTCGAGGGAGTGGATAACGAGTATACGGACAGTACTTTACGGGTACGAGCCGATAAAACAAATTTTCATTTAACTTTTACAAAACATTACAAAGGGGGGATCTTAAACAAGATCCTTTCAGATAAGGGTTCGCAATGAACCATTCGGGGACCTGATCGGGGTCCAAACAGAAACAGAAGCTGCAGCAAAGACTCTATTAGGCATGCCTAACTATCCACTTACTAGACTCTAGCAGGTCATACATAAGCCAATCAATCCATTTCATAACTTTCAAAATCATCATCATAAATGCACATAATCATATCATAGTTACACTTGCATATTATTTATAGAATACCAAGTATAAATCTCATAACTGCTAAAGAAAACTGAAGTTCAAGCCATATGCAATGAAAGAAAACTCATTTAGCATACAAGGGACTGTCGCGCTCGCGACAGAGATCAAAGTCTCTTCGCTGCGTACGCGCGACGGATTTCGCGACCGCGAGGAGGACGGAAGGACCAGGCTCTATCGCGCTCGCGATAAATATCGAGATCGCGACAGAAAACCATTGGTGCTGTCGCGGGCTCACGACGGATCGCGTGCTCACGATAGCATTTGGCCAACAATACGCTCTGTCGCGATCGCGACAGTTGTCGCGGTCGCGACAGAGGGTACACAACACTTCGGCTGTCGCGGGCTCGCGACGGCGTCGTGTGCTCACGACAGCGAAGCTCCCAACACCGCTCTCTGTCGCGATCGCGACAGCGTCGGGACTTCGAAAATCTGCAGACCCAACATCACAAAACTCAATCAAGAGTCACTTACCTCAATTCCAGCCATCCAAAAGCATCAACAACCATAATACAACATTTATTAACAATAAATTTCATACAATCCATTAATTTACACATTCAATTTCAAGAATCAATCAAAAGCCCCAATTTATGCATCAAACCACATAAATTCCAAAATTATCATAATTAACTCAAAGCTTGCAAATTCCACATTCCCAAACAAAGACCCATATCATACATACCATAACAAAAGCATATTTCAACTCAAATTTCCAGAAATCATCAAGAACACATTTACATGCAAAGATAAGAAATTCCCAAACCTCAAAAATCCTTTGCTCCTATTGCTTGGTTCCACTTGGCCCAACCTTCTCCTTACCCTTTGGTTCGCGAGGAGGTTCAACTAAGCACAAATCAACATAACACACAAACACAAAACCCAACTTCAAACCCAAATCCGAAAATAAGAAAAAGAGAAGAAGATGGAGAACCAAATGAAGAAAAGAAGAATAAATACAGTAGATTTACCTTTAAAACACTATACAATGAACAATTTCCACCACTAGAGGCTTGAATCTAAGCTAGGGCACTTAAGAGAGTGCAAAGGAGGAAGAAGAAGAAGGAGAAGAAGAAGAAACGGGAAATAGGTTTCAAAATCTGATTTTTCCCCTTTTTCATCTTTTTCTCTTTCCCACTTTACACTTGTCAATCATCTAGTGGAGGAGATTACTCACTCACACCCTAACCTAGTGCACCACATGCACACAATGAGACACCCTAATAATGCATCCTACTCATGTATGAGCAACACACACAATATTCTCCCAAAACATGCACACCCTACACAAGTGCAAATGCACACATCCAATTAATCCTCTAGTGCATATCCTACTATGCTGCACTCAACCACACATGATGAAACTCTCATGAATACACACTACAATGGTGCGCTTGGGCACACACAATTCTGTCTCAACTAATTCACACCAAAGCACCATGCGTGCACCCACATGCAAGAGAAACTCTCAAAACATGCAATATTACCAAAATGCCCTTATTATACAAAACTTATGCGAATGCGCACACAAACATATGTGGCTCATTCAACTAGGGGGCAAACGGGGTGTGACAGAAAGGGTTTTGATTCGAACGCTTTTAAGAGTTTTTATATAATATCCTTTCGGAGTTTAGAATCTTTCACATGTTTGATAACATCAAAATTCAATTCTTGATATTTTGCTAAAATATTTACAGATTTTGAATTGGTCTCAGACTCACTAGAAGAATGAAGGACTGCTAATTCATAAAATTATAAAGGTTCATCATTTTTGATAATTTAGTTTTTGTGTCACTTTCTGAAGTCTCAAGAAGGAGCACTTCAACCTTTTGAATTATTTCTTCCTTAACCTGTAATTCATGAAGTTTTTGCTAATTCTACAATATTTTGAAATATGTCCTGGCTTGCCACATTTATAGCAAATGACTTCTTATGGTTTGAAAGGGTTTCTGAAAGTCCATTGTTTTTTGTAAGTTTTTTTATGGTTTAGACTTCTTATAGAACTCTTCTTTGTTGGGTTTTGAAGAAAATTTTTTGGAAGGCTTTTTGTAGGATTTTGAATAAGAACCTCCATAATCTTTCGATGAGTTTCCTATAGAGATTTATAATTGTCTGCAAAAAGATCTTAGCTCTTGCCTAGTTTTCTTTATTTGCCATTTTTTAAATGTTTTTGATGTTTTAAATCTTGATTGATTTTCAAACCTTCCTTTTGTGTGAAGTTAACCAATTCCTTATAAGTTAATTGATTATAAGAAATTTGATTAATTTCAAAAGCTTCTTTAATTTTGTTGCGAACTCTCTCTCCTAAAAGGGTAGCAAGACCTACTAGAAATTTTTCTTTCTAAAAAGGTTGGTTAGAATCTTCCCTAACCATTACCCTTGTTAAAAATATTTTTGTAGTTTTGAAAACCAGAGAACTTTTTGCAACGAAGATTTGAAAAGCTTCTTTAATTTTGTCATGAACTCTCTCTCCTAAAAGGTTAGGAAAACCTGCTAGAAAATTTTCTTTCCAAAAGAGTTGGTTAGAATCTTCCCTGATCATTACCATAGTTATAAAAGTGTTTTTGTAGTTTTGAAAATCAAAAAGTTTTTTGCATCGAATATTTGAAAGAAGTTCTGCATTTTTGTCTTTTAGATGGGAAGGGTCACCTATGAAGTGCAAGGGTATTGGGTTTCCAATTTCATCGAGAATGGATATTCCATCCTCTATGGTTTGAATGGCACATAATATTTCTAACTATTGTTGAGGAGTGAGATGGTAATCCCATCAACCTTTCAGTTGTCCTGAAAGTCATACTATAAGGAGTTCAGTTATAGCTCCATAAAGTGTATTGGTTTAGGTTTTGTAGGCATTTGAGGCCATAGCCATATGTTGGATAAGACTAAAGATATTATATTCAGACATACAATCTATATTCCACTCATAGATAGTGGTGGTATTAAACTTAGATTCAGACAAAATGTTCAGTCTATTTTCTATACATATGTCTAATGCTATGGTAATAGCTAGAGGTTGACCTCTTTGCCAATAAAGTTTGTTTAACTCTACATTTTGTTGTTAGTCTTCTTTAGAGTTGGATACCTGATCTAAAGCACTAATAGTTCTATTTTTTTTGTCAAGGGTGTCCTATGCAACTACAAGTGCAAAAGTAGATGTTTGCTCTATTCTACTAAGTTGGTCACAAAGGGCTTGGGTAAATTCTGACTTACCTTTCTTGAATAATTTTTGACTTGTTTTTGAAATCTGAAAAGGCTTAAAAGTAGGACCCTTTAGTTTTAAATCTACTGTTTGAACGGGGGAAACAATAGCAGTTCTTCGATTTTCTTCTATCCTAATTAATTGCTTAGCGATTGTAATAAGATGAGCATTTATGAAATTGTTTTGTTGAAGGACATTTCAAACCAATTAAAAAATAGAACATGAGTTTTATTTTGTAAAACAAAGTCATAAAACTTGTTTTCAATTTCATTTCTTGCTTTTCAGAAAATTTTTGAAAAACCAATTTCTTTTTATTTTTTTGAATTATAAAAGGCATAACATCCTCATATAAGAATTTTTTATCAACTCCAAATTCATTTTCTATAACATTACGTTCATTTATAACATTTTCAGTTATTGCAGAAAAAGATGGTGAAGTTAGTGGTTAATTATTTTTTTGTGTTCTCATCAGTTGTTTGAGATTTTATGAAAATCTGATAGGGTACATTTGTAGAATAATCCACATTTAGAAAAGAAAAAATTAGAATGCTTGAACAAGAAAATCTTGCATTTTGAAAATTTTCAATTTTGAAAAGAAGATTAATCATTATAGGTAATTTTGAGGCACTCCCTAATTCAATAGTATTCGTTGAAGAACCAACATAAAAAAATCTAGTCCTGAAAGATCTTTGGAAACTCAATTTTACTTTTCCATCATTGTATTAGGTTATTTCTCTCTGATGAGTGTTTGGTTTTGTTTGTTCTGGAGATTTTAGTTTTGTAGCACCTTCTAAAATCCATTCTTCAGGAAGAGTTATGTCTTTCCAAAGTATAGATTTTAGAATAATCGTGTTTTCTTTCAAAAAATCTATTTGAAAAAAATAGGGTTCGTACAGTAAAAACAGAAACCATGGTTTTATAATGCACACTGAAAATCACGACTGCTAGATTAGATCTTTCTAGCACTTTGTAATTATAAGTTTTGATTTGTAAGACCAAAAGATTTTAAAATATTTGGATATTTTAAGGAAATCAAAAAATTAGGATAACATTCAAAACAGATTGGCCTTTGTCAAAAGCTCGATTTAATTGAACTTAGCATAGAGTTTTGAAAATTTAAAAACCTTGCATACCTTAAAGCACAAAGGATGTTAATGGTTTTATGCCCACCTGGACAAGATCAATGTGAATAAAGTTATATTTCCTATCTCGGTATTTTTGTAAAGTTTTTTAAGAAAGAAGACAAATAGTTTCAAAATTTTTTGAAATTTGAACATCTCTTTCTTTAGTTTTGATTATGAAATCAGTTTTGAAATAAACCGACTTCATAAATTTGATCTTTTTTTATTTTTGGAATTTTCCAATTGTATATTGATATTTGAAAATCTTCCATAGTGATCTCTTCACAATTTATGCTTCTTTTTTTTATTTGCAGTGTTTAAGGTAGAAGAACTTGAAAAATAAGTGTTTCTACAAAATAAATTATCCATAATTTAGAAAAATTAATGGTTTTTGAAAAAAAAATATTATTTCTTACTTGGATAATCTATCAAATGATTCACTACACTAAACGCCTTTCTCTCAACAGCTAACAATGGTACTTACTACTCGAATATTAGAACGAGCATCAAGTATTACGAATCAGCTTTTTAATTATTCATAAATCATTTCTACATAATATTCTCTTATGAATTTGATAATAATTTTTCCATTGATATGCAAAAATCGGTCACTCAAAGCGTGGTTACTATTTATTTAGTAAATTTTCGGTAGCATGATGACATTAAATATTCCTATCTCTCATGCACATTCAAATTTTAAACACTTCCAATATTATCACAACCACCTCAACCTCCAATAACTCACTAATTAGCCATCATCACAACACACATATTTCTATTTTTCATTCACATTCTCATATGCAACAAAACCACCAAGTATGAAATATTTAAACTTAATTAACCATTATCTTCTCCAAAATAATACATGAATTTCTTCAGCCTCATTACTATATAATCATAGCCATAGTATTATTTTTTATACATGTAAAATTATATACATATACATGCCATATTCAAACCAAATTACATCTCTTCAACATTTAGGTTTCCAAATTTGCACCAATTGTCTTGTCCCTTCTGGCACTCCTATCCGCTCATGTTGAACCTATACGCAGTAAACAACTACGCGATAAGCAAATCATGCCTTGGTAGATAAAGTGCATACAAATAAGCATGAAATTTAATAATAATAATCCATCATCTTTGAATATAATCTAATCAATCAATTTTCCACACATAATTTCTTAATTGTTTTTAGCATATGTGATTTTTACACAATTGTATGCATACTAATTTATTTATTTTCCTTTTTTGTATTATTCACTACTACTTTTCATTATTTTCTTTATTTTAACTCATTTTTCCTATTTTTCTTCATTTATTATTGTCTTAGGCCATATTTGTATTTTTTCCATTAAAATTACGATTTTTCCATTGGAATTATCCCTTTTATCCAAAATTAAAATTTCACCACTAGAATTACATTTTATTACCACAATTATCACTTTGCCACTAAAATTTCAATTTATTTCAAAATTTACCATTTTTCCATTGAATTCTAATTTTATCATATAATTATAATTTTGCCATTAAAATTACAGTTTTATCACATAATTAAGATTTTACTACTAAAATTATGGGTTTGCCACATAATTACAAATTTGCCACAAAAATTATGATTTTGTCCCAATAACATCTTGTGGAAACCCAATGAACCAAATATGAAAGACAAGGACCCTAAAAGTCCAAAACCGTCGAAGTGACCACTTACGGACAACTGCATGATGTCAACTGTATGACTATATAGACTGCCATTGATCTACAAATGTGAGTCGCTATGACTTGGTACCGCGGCGTGTATCCCTATGGCCAGGCAATTATATCCTATACTTCTAGTTTCACTACTAGTTACTAAAGGAAAAATAATATCGTTTTATTTCCTTTATTCATGTCATCTACTCATTTCTTTCATGATTATTATGTTACAACACATAATTCATGTACTATACTCATTGTCCATCATTCATTACTCTTCATTATCCAATGTAATTTTCATCAATTCTTGTGGCAATCATTACATTCAATTTCAAGAATGTAAATATTACTTCTTACAAATATATGAATGCATCTAAGCATCATAATCATCATTAAAATTACATTTTTAGTTTCATATTAATCTCTCATTAAATTAGAATAATCTTAGTTCAACTATGAGAAATTATCATCAATTTCCAACCTAAGTCCAATTCGGCCACAAGGTGTGCAAATTTTTGGCTCAAAACTGTGTCATTTTGATGATTTTTTTGATTTGGCGATACTTTTAATGGTCCAATAATTTACTTTTCTGCTAAAATTTATTTTTATTTTTCACTTTTAAAAATTCCATTCTATCATTTATAAAGATCCCCATGGTTGAATAAATTTTCAAAGGTCTCGGGTCAATTTTTAGCCTTAGTCAAATCCCAGGTCAAATCGTGCACTATTCACAATAAACCGGCTACTTATTTTTATTTTTTTTGAGGCCATATTTAACCTCCAATTTCATCTTCAGACTTCCCTTGAATTGTACTTTCTAATGCTCAGGAAAGATGCATTATGGTCCCGATCGTACTATTCACCCTATCTGGCACTATTCATAACCCAGAAAGTACTATTTACAAAATTAGGATTTTAGGGGCGTTACATTTCTTGCCTACTAATTGAAATTTTGTCCTTAAAATTTACCTGAGTTAAACAACTATGGAAATTGCTGTCTCATGGTCTCCTTTGGCTCTCATGTAGCTTCTTCGATGTTGTGGCAAGTCTAGAGTACTTTTACTAATGGGATCTGTTTGCTTCTCAACTGTCTGATCTATCTTGCAAGTATCCTCACTGGTTCCTCATCTTAAGTTAAGTCAGATCCTATTTGCACTTTCCCTAGTTTAATAATGTGTGTTAGGTTGGATTAGTATCTTCACAGCATGGACACATGAACGACATCATGGATTATGTCTAGCTTAAGTGTTAAAGCTAGTCTGAAGGTTACTAGTCCAACATATTCTAGAATCTCATATGGGCAAATAAACCTAGGACTTAACTTACCCTTCTTACCAAATCTCAATACTTTCCTCTAGGGCAACTGTAACAACCCAAACCCGTACGTAGCACACTGCATGATAACATAGGAAGTGAATGATGATGAGTGGAGGGTGTTACTAGACAGATACCCAAACATGGCAGAGATAAAAACAGAACAATAAAATTTCTTAAAAACAAAACAATACCAACCCAAAACATTACATATACATATATCCCTTGCTTACTATTATTCACTTTACATAACACAACTTATCATATATTACAGAATAAAACTTAACCATATTACAATTATTTACAAAGATCTCACACAACACTTGACAGACTCATTGGCCAAAAATACTGCAGAATGCCCATACGGAACATCAATTGCCTTAACCTGCAGGACAAATATCCGTGCTAAGTGCAATGGCCTAGTGGGGAAAAATCACACAATAAATAGGCACTCACAGTGGTTGTTATTGCAAAAACCCATGCATAAAAATCATATACAAAAAGAAATACATAAGGGAAGGGATACCATAATTTCACATTATTAAATCTAAGATAAAAACACGCGTAGTTCATTGAATACGATTATTTTTCACATAATAAGTATAATGCTTATATAATTCTAGTCGATTGATTAATTAACAGAATTACAAGTTCGAAAACAATCGTTAATAGATACAATTACACATAATAATTTTATTGCAATTGCTTAAATACCCACCATTAAATCATATTGTTAGAATGTTTTCTAATATAATTTCCATACTAAACAATTATAATCATATTAATTATCAATTCAAATCGTAAGAATTCCCATTCCAACATGCATTCCAAATTTATGTCTATAACAATCTCGTTACATACAAGTGAGTGCATACATTTAGTTCCATTCATAAAACCTTTCAGAACTTCTAAACATATATCAATCTGAAGATTTTGTTTGGGCTTGAAATGGATATTTCAAGCTTCCTACATATCCCAGGGGTTGGGAATTAGAACCATGTACTTCTAAAGAATATTCTATAGAATACAATTTTCCATGTTATCTTTAATTCTCTAGGTTCAATTATCTATTTATTGCCTATCTCACTTTACTTTAAATTACAAATCAAAATTCACCTCACAATTCGCTTAGAGCTGAAAATATGACGTTTAAACATATTCAATGCACGTAGGTTTCTTACATGACATTTTTGTATTAGGATCAAGGCCGGAATCCTGAAGGCAGAAATACATATCATAACATGTATTCTAAGTTCACACATACAAGCACCTTCAATACATGCAAATGAATGCATCCACATAACTCATTTACTGACTATTTAACTATAGCAATTATATATATTAAACACTTCAATACTTTTCTATAGTGACTTCATATAAGTGATCATACTCATAACCTTTAAACAGATTTACAGTATGCATTATTCATTGCACTTTCTTTTATTTAACTGATTATTGGAATTAGGATACAATAATGTATAGATACCCAAAGGTAATCTCACCATTCCACATAAGGGCCCATATTGGATTCGAGAACACATAGATCCATAAAGCACTAGCTCAGATAGTAATTAAGCCACAAAAGACAAAATGTTCACATTCATACCAAATGCTTATTCTCATACTTTCATACAAGTCATCACATAAACTCATCAATTCTTTACTTATTATTCCATTCACATTCCTTTGTTCATTTATTGCCTACTAAGTCAAGGGGGTGGATAACGAGTGAACACATTAGTACCCGAAGGCACAAATAAAAGCAATTTCTTTCCTTTTCATTCCAAAATATTTTCACATTGGGGATATTAAACAAGACCCAAACTGATAAGGATCATGAAGACCAAAACGGGGACCTGATCAGGGTCCAGAACACATTTGCTACAGCTAAAAGAACTCTATAGGCATGCCTATCTATCCACAACTTAACTATTGTAGGCTAATTATTAATTCAACTATGGCTTACATGGTATAACATATTTTAGTTCAAACATTGAATCATATATAAATCATAAATGAGCAACCATGTAATGTAACGCCCCTTAATAATTTATATGCACATTTACAAATTTCAGACCATCATTTAATTATTCAACGCATTTCAAAAGATTCGTGTCTAAAAATTATTTCATAATAGAATAATAAATTAAATTTACAAAATAATTTTAGTGGTTACACAGCTGTCAGAAGAGGTTACATGGCAGTCAAAAATTATTTACCGCCATGTAACTCAATTCAAATGCAATCTATTTATGATTATCAATCCAAATGACATAACCATTCCATGTGTTCTTTCATTTTTAACCACTATTTATATTTTAACATGCAAATTCATACTTATATTCTTTATCATATCATTATCTATTCAACTATGTCCATTTAATTTTACAAAGGATTACTTTTACATATCACATAAATATCACTCATTTACTAATGCATATATACCATTTATACTCACATAATTACCAAGTATACACTTAGTTTCTTTTATTAACCCTAGGGTTTTTCACATGTTACACAACCTGACCATCCTTATTTATCTTTAAACACGTGTTAATCAAATATCAAAAACAATCGAAAAGGTCCGGATAAGTTTTGGGGTCATTATAATGACAAAAACTCATATTTGGGTCAAAAACTAAGGTCACACAGTGGTAAGGAGTTATTGCCCGCCATGTGGGGGTCAAAAAAATGCAGCTACAGTATCTAAAATGCCTTTACACGGTGGTCAAGAATTCTTTACTGCCGTGTAAACGTATTTTGTCCACTCTGAACAGGGCAGAAACCAAGTACGATATTGTACAGGACTTTTCACCTAGAAAACATAATTTTTAGGAAAGAGGTAGTCCAAAATTTTTTCCCCTATGTCTTATCTTTCTAATGGTAAAAATTTCAGGTCATTTGGATCACTATAACTCTAGATATAAGCTAAATAATCAAGGCTGCTTCATTAATCCAGCCATAACAGATGCCCTTCGATTTTTGAAAAATTTGAAGCACTTAGAGCCAAAATTAGCTTATGAATATTTCTAAGAAATGTGTAAATTTATGTTAGGTTTCAAATGCCATAGGATTCATGTTAATTAGACTTTTCTACACGGAGATATACTCTAAAAACCAAAATGGGGTCAAGTGTGTCCTATAACAGTTTTCCAATCAACAACACTTTTATGCACATCCACCATTTATCATACAAAAATACCATCAAACCCATATCACATCAACTCATATACACCCATTTCAACTCATAACGAGAATCAATTTATACAAATACTCATAATTAAAATAAAAGAGTTCCCAAACCTGAACCTCCTATGCTCCTATTAGCATAGATGGTTGCACTTCCTTGCTTTCTTCCTCTTCCAGGCCATACTCAACCAAATTCCTCCACACACAACAACCCAAAATTACATCTAACCTTTAATCAAGTATATGAGGAAGAGAAGAAGAAGGAAAGAACCAATTACTTACTTGACCAACCCCTAAATTTACTAAACCAACCAACCAAAACACAATAGCTAAGGATGGATTTGGGACAAGAGAGAAGAAGAAGAAGGAGAACGGGAAGAATGGGAAAGAGAGGAGAGCAGATTTCTACCCTTTCTCACGTTCTCTCTCTTCTTTTATGCCCCATCCACCAATCTTATCCCTTATTGCCAAGTGTCACCTTTTAATTGGTCCATGCTAGATTTTTATGTCAAACTCCATTTTAATCCTTCATCTTTCTTCCTTTTTCACACTTGGAAAATAACTTTATTATTCTCTACCTTTGCACACATAATTTATTTTATTCTTTCAATTAAGTCCTAACTTCATACTTCACAAATTTACTATTGGCCGCACTTACCGAAACTTTTAAATTAATACCAAACACGTCCTGTACTACTTTTAGTCACTTTGATAGATCGAATAAGCACTTCATACTTTTTAGCACTCCAACATTTACAAATCCAATTAGGCTACTTGTTGGGGTTTTACAACGACACCTTGAGAAACATTTTTTCTCTGTATTCGAACTTTATGTCTTTCCTTTTTAAGTCTACATATGACTTCTATCAATCCGATGTAGCTTTTGGTCATTTATAATCGCATAAAACTTTTTCTTATGTTTCTTGGATCAAATCTGACCCAACCAGCTTACTTTCATTGAGCTTTGTCCAACACAAGGTAGTTCTACACTTCTTTTCATATAAAGCTTTATATGATGCAATCTATATGCTTGTTTGGTAGTTGTTATTGTAGGCAAATTTAGGTAAGGGAAGATACCTTTCCTAGTTGCTTCCAAATTATAAGACACTATTTCTTAGCATATCTTCAAGCACTTATAACATAGCGCATAGTTTTAGCTTTTAGATTCTATCTGCTATATATTTATAATTAAGATCTTTTAAGTATACCTGAATGACTCTTTCTGACTGCCCATCAGTCTGTGGATGGAAAGCAGTGCTAAAATATAGCCTAGTACCTGGTGCTTCTTGAAGTTTCTTTCAAAATCATAATGTGAAACGAGGATCTCTATCCCAAATGATAGATAAAGGCATTCCATCTAGTCTGACAATCTCATTGATGTAAATCTCTACTAGCTTACTAGTGGATAGTCATCTCTCACTAGTCAAAAGTGTGGAAACTTGGTTAATCTGTCAACTATCACCCAAATGGAATCATGCTTCCTCCTAGTGAGAGGCACACTAGTGATAAAGTCTATTGTAATGTGGTCCGATTTCCACCCTTGTAATGGCCTAAACAATGGGCTAGTCATGAACAGCATTTTCTGAGGTTGATCAGTGAACCTAGGGTGAAAAATACGCCCGTGGTCAAAAAATATTTTATTTGATCATTAAAAAATATTGGTCATGACAAGTTCGAGGGTGAAATTTGGGGCCAAACTGAGCTCAAATAGGCTCTGAAATCGAGAAAATGAGTCAAAAAGTCAGTTTGTGCGTTCGTCATTGAGGGATGGCCATCTATCAAGAGGGACAGCCATTTGTCAGTGTCCAATAGCTATCTGTGGTGAGGAATGGCCGCCTGTGGACCAAAATCAGCCTTAGTTGACTTATATTGACCCAAGTTTGAGCGGACCATAACTTTTGCTACGGATCTCAAAAAAATAATCCAAAAATATGGGCGTGCTCGTATGAATGAGTAAAATCTAATGGTATTAAAAAATTAATTTTATAGGGACACTGGAATTTCCGCTATCGGACAGGTAATTAGTTACCAGATAGAGTAACAGTGTCTAATTGAGCTAAAAATTTATGTGTGGGCTATCTAATATATTTTATGAATTATGGAATTGATTTTGAGAGAAATTGAAGTTGGGAAGTGATAAAAATAATTTAAGATTGCATTTTAGGCTATAATGCTTAAATGGGCTTAGATTTGGTTGGGCTAACTTGTTTAGACCAAACCCAATACATTAAAATCATCATAAAAGGGAAAAATAGCTGCCTTCTTTCTAAAATTTTCAGTAGCCCTCTCTCCTCTTTCTCTTTGAACAAAGCTTTCTCCTTCACTCTCTCCATCATTTTCTTCTTTTCTTCTTTAACTTTTTCCTTGAATCCAAGTTTCTTAAGCTAATTGCAGCCCTCTAGATGTTGATTTTAACCTCTAGCTTTCATTGGTGGTGACCTGAGTGGGAGAAATTAAGGATTAAAACTTAGGGCCAAAATTTAAGAAAAAATGGGAGGTGAAGGTTCTTTAAAATGGAAAGGCAAGGAGAAGGAAGTGTAGGAGGCCTTGAGCAAGGATTTGAGGTACTGACTAAAGCAGTGGAAGGAGCAAGCATACTTCATCTTTTGGGAATTGATTGGTTAAAGAATATTTAAGAATTATTTTGCGTATAACTTTTTGGGCATGTGTATATTGATTTATCTAAACTTTTGGACTTGTATTAAGGCATGTATTCGGGTAATTAATATATCTTTAGGATGATCGAGATATTATGATGGATGAATTATTTTGGGTTATGATTTTGGATAATTGTAATTTATATGTTGCTATGCCCTATGTGGGCTGTGAATTATTTGAATTTACAGGGTGGGTAGGTTAAATTTATAGCCGTCATACTATTGGAATTTTATTTAAGTGAATAGTAATATAAATAGTTTTAGGTCGTCGGCAAGTGATAAAAAGGATTTGTGGTTGCAAAATCCATCTATTTCTATTGATTAAGTGTGATTTTAGGTTATGTTTGTATGATAAGTGTGTGATAAATGCATGCTAAAATTAAATAAATGTTATAAACACGCTTAGCAATGTCTAAAATGATGATTTGAAAGCTTTAAATAGAAAGAAATAAATTGTAGGTTGTAAACCTAATGGAAGCCAAAAAATACATATGGGTTTAAAAGGATTTATTTTATGATTTAAGGTAAATTAGTTGTCACACCCCAAAATAGCCCTGGTCAGAATGTGTATGCTAAGTCGAGAATGCAAGGGTATTTTAGTAATTTGTGCATGAGAAATTTGGATAATAAGGACTTAATGGCAAATAATTAATTAAGAATGTTAAGAAGAGAAATGTTAGAGTGTGCATGTGGTATACGGTTGTAGGGTGTTTTGGTTGTGGCATTTATCTAGTGAAGTGTGAGTTTGGTACCTAGGCATGAGATATTTATTCAAGAAAGGATTGGGTGCATGTGAGAGTATGGTGCCATGGTTTGAAAAGTCTAAGTGGGTTTTGTGGTCCAATTGGGAGCTGCCATGTGGGCTTGATAGGTGGGCATTGAATGAAGAAAAAGAAGAAGTAAGAGGAAGAGAGAGGGAACACATATTTTTGGCTTTCCCGTCCCCTCCTCTCATGCCTCCTCTTCTTCTTCTCTTCTCCTTTCTCTACTTTTCCTTTCTTTCTCTTTTGGCTTGTAGTTGTGCTTTACTTGAAGAGGTAAGTTGGAGTTTAAGGTTTTCTACATGTTGTTCTTCTTCTTCTTCTACTGGTTTTACTTCAGTTAGGGTTTGGACTAAGGATGTTGTGGGTTTCTTGTTTGTGCAAGCTTTGGATTGCAAGAAGAAGCTTAAGGACAAGTTTAGGATTGAGGATTGAAGCTTAAAGTGCAATTTTTGGATCTTCAATTCAAGGTTTGGGAGCTCTGTGTTCTTCAATTTCAGTTTGAGAATTAATTGAATGTCTCTGCCCTAATTCTCACTTAGGTTGTAAATGTGTTTGCATTATTTAATTTCTGGAATTTGGTGTGTTTTGGCATGTGTATATGCATGATTTATGTGGGTAGATGTGTTAGTAATGCATGATAAGGATTGAATTGAAGGTACTGAGTGTGGGATTTGAACTTAGTGTAAATTGTAGGGTTTATGTTCTTGAGGAAATTTAATGTGTTTATGCATGATTTTGGTTGTTTTGATTGTTGAATTAAGTTGGTTTTACGTCATTTTTGATGTATGGAAGATCGATTGGAAGGTAAGATGAGATTGGTAGTGTTTTGAATCAAATTGAAATTGATTTTGTCGAGTTCTTAGAATTCTGGGCATACTGGGAACGGAAAATCGCGATTCTGGTGGAATTTTCGTTTCCAGTACGTGTGTGTCGTGACTGCCCTGAGAGAGGCAAGTCACGAGTCGTGACTCCCAGTCACGACATGTGACTCTGCCTCCCAGTCACGACGTGTGACTTTTCGGCAGGCTGGAAGCAGTCGCGGGGCGTGACTGCCCTGTGAGAGGCAAGTCACGACTCGTGACTCCTTGGTGAGGCTTGTCATGAGGCGTGACTGATAAGTTTAAATTAAACAATGTTTTGATGTGAATTTGGAGATTATTTCTTAGTCTAAAAGCTGTTAATTGTGTTAATTTTGATAAAATGCCATTTAATGTTAGTTGGTGCACTAAATGAAGATTTATGTTAATTTTGGCATTTTTATGTAGTTTACACGGCGGTAAGGTTATTCCTTACCGCCGTGTGAAACGAAAGTTAAGGGAGAGCATCAGAAGGACAGCACACGGCGGTAAGGGACATCCATACCGCCGTGTACCACGAGAATCATCCCATACGTAAGGTGTTACACGGCGGTATGGAAGTCTCATACCGCCGTGTGAGGCGTAAAAATCACAGAAATTGCGGCACTGGACAAGGGGAGCAAAATGTCAAGATTGTTGACCAGAGGCAAGTTACAAGGCGGTGAAAGACTCTCATACCGCCGTGTAACCTAGTTGTGAACCAAATCTGCACAAAATCAAAGACTATGAAGGCCACCTTTTGACTTTGAACTTTGAACGGTTATTTAGGGACTGAAGTTAGATTGGAAGGGGGTCGATGGATTTTTCCTGAAAACAAAAAGAAAATTTATTTTCTCTGCAACTTAAGTTAGGATTTTTCATATAAGTTTGGATTGAATTTAAGCTGCTGTTGTTTTTAATCTGAGAGGAATAATCAGAGATAGTTGAAGGTTATTATTTATTTTTGAAGTTTTGATAACAGATTGGACGGGAAAGAACATCAATTTTATTGTTGTAAGAATTTCATTTTCAGATCGCAAATGGGTAATATCAACTTCTCTCTATTTAATTCAGTCTTTAATTCAAGTATGAGTGAGTAATTTTAATTCTTGTTAAGGGATGCCTTAAATCCCCAGTAAATCATGTGAATATTGTGTATGGATTATATTATGCATATACTCAGTTGTATTTTCTCTGATTTTATTTGTTGTTGCTGAATTGAATACAAGTTAAGGGGAGATCTACCAAGATAAACTTTAATGGTAATTAGTTCAAAAATACATACAAATATACTTCAGTTTTATCTTCTCTGAAATTATCTGTTGTTGCTGGTTTGAATGTAAATTAAGGGGAGATCTACCAAGATAAACTTTGATTGCAATGAGCCCATAAATACATGCACATGTTCTGTTCTATTGTGCTCAACTTTCATTGATTTGATGAATCCGAATTGGTAGTTAAAATCTGTGAATGTTTATTTCAATAGGTTCAGAATGGTGGAAGATAAATGAGTTTGTTATCTGAATCCGTAATGGTAGGATTATTTAACTTAGAACTTTAAGATCTGTAATAATGCTAATTTATGTGATAAATCCGGATTGGTAAGTGCATATTTTAGAGAAGCTGGATCCGAAAGGAGCTATGGTATAGGCTAGATTATTCACTGATTGTAGATGAAATTGTTGAATTAAGTATTCACATGATATTATTGGGGAGAATGGGTATTCCTTAGCAAGATCTCTTAGTTATTTTATCAAATTGCTGTATTATTAAATCGTTAATATTCTTAGCCATTAATATCATCAGTTAGATTATTGATTTTTCTGAGTTAAACAACCACCACATCAAAATAATTGGGAATTCTTTAGCATACATATAATTGTCGAACACTTGCACAACACAGTCCCTTGGGTTCGATAACTTGTGGTCTTAATTATATTCCACTATATTACTCGCCGATTCAGTACACTTGCTGAGTACGCATCAAGTTTTTGGCGCCGTTGCCGGGGAGATAGCGTTGTCAGTAAGTTTTGATTTTTATTTGTATGTGTTTTCATTTTTCTGATTTTATTATATTTATTCTTTTCAGGTAGTTGTGGTGTATGAGCAGAGTTAGACAAGGATCATTAGCACCCTACGACCCTGAAATCGAGAGGACTTTGCGTCAACACAGGAGAGCCAACAGAGATAACAACATGGAAAATGATCCTCTCCCTATTGATGAAATTCCTCCTGAAAACGAACAAGTGCCAAGGGCACATGAAGAGGTACCAAGAAATTATGGAGGAGAAGTCCCTAGGCAGCGAATGATAAGGGACTATGCTGTGCCAAGATGGACTGAAGACCATAGGACAATTGTGCTGCCAAGAGGAGTACAATTTGAACTGAAACCAGCAACTATCAACATGGTGCAAAGAAATCAATTTTCTGGAACAGAAGTGGAAGATCCTGCACAACACCTGGATTTATTTTTGGAGATTAGTGACACAGTACAGATTCCAGGAGTGACACCTGATGCTGTAAGACTGAAATTATTTCCTTTCACCTTGATTGGAAAGGCAAGGGAGTGGTTGCAAATGTTACCAAGACAGTCAATTACATCGTGGGATCAATTGCAAGAAAGGTTTCTGATGAAATTTTTCCCACTAAAAAAACAGCAAATATTCGCAACAGCATTTTTCAATTTAGCCAATTGAGTGATGAGCCTTTTTATGAGGCTTGGGAAAGATTCAGAAGATTGTTAAGAAGCTGTCCGCATCATGAAATACCAATCTACCATCTGATGCAACAATTTTATTCTAGTATTTCACCACAAACAAAATCTTTGTTGGATGCATCATCAGGAGGTTCTTTTATGAATAGAATACCAGAAGAAGCATTCCAGCTGCTGGATGAAATGGCATCAAATGACGCTCAGTGGGCTAATCCTAGATCAGTCCCAAGAAGACAAGGAATACATAGTGTAGATGAAGTGTCAATGCTGAGGGCACAGGTGGAGTCAATGCAGAACGAGATGAAAAACTTAAGAGTGAAAAATGTAGCCTCTGTTTCTCAAGAAGATGAGTGGTATGAAAGTGGGCAATATGCTCAAGAGAGTGCAGCAATGGGAAATGTTAACGCTGTAGGGGATTATCGAAGGAGTGACCCTTATAGTAACTCATACAACCCGGGCTGGAGAAATCACCTGAATTTTTCTTGGAAAGATGGAAATCAGAATGCCTCATCCTCACAACCACCAACAAGACCACCTTTCAACCAAAGTACTCAGCACAATCAAGGACATTCATACCAACCCCAACCAGCCAACCAATACCAAATGCCATATCCACCCCACCACAACCATGGACAAAACTTCAATCAACCACAAGCTCAAACATACCATCCACCGGGATACCAACCTAGACCATCTATGCAAGAGAAAAAGCCAAACCTTGAGGATATGGTGGCTAGCTTCATAAACAGTCAGCAGCAATTCATGACAAATCAAGAAGCTAGGTGGAAATCTCAAGAACAGTGGAACCGAAACCAAGATGCTTCTATGAGAAATCTGGAAACTCAGTTAGGTCAGCTTGCAAATTCTATATCCCAAAGGCAGCCAGGAACATTTCCATCAAATGTGGATCGGAATCCAAAAGAGGAAGCAAAAGCAATTACACTGCGAAGTGGAAAGGATGTTGCATAAAGAGAAGATCAAGGTAAAATTTCTTCATCAGAAAAGGAGGAGCCAACACGGACTGTAAGTAATTCTAACTCTAATTTAGAAATGAATGAAAATGCTCCTAAAAAGGATAAAGGTAAAAGTATAGTGAATCCAAGGGTAGAGGATCTCGACATAAATAGACTGCCATTTCCTGCTGTTGCTAGACAAGAAAAGAAAAATGAGCAAAAAGCTAGGTTTATAGAAATGTTTAAGAAATTACACATTAATTTACCATTTGCTGAAGCTTTAGCTCATATGCCCAATTATGCTAAATTTATGAAAGAGCTATGTTCTAATAAAAAGAAATTAGAAGGGCATGGAACTGTTCAACTAACAGAAAATTACAGTGCTATAATCATGAACAAGATCCCTGAGAAATTGGAAGATCCAGGTAGCTTCACTGTACCTTGTGCTATTGGTGAAAATTTTTATGGTAATGCTTTGTGTGATTTAGGTGCAAGCATAAATCTAATGCCTTATTCTATTTGCAGGAAGCTGAATCTCGGTGATCTTAAGGAGACGGGAATGAGACTCCAACTTGCGGATAGGTCGGTAAGGCGACCCAAGGGAGTGATAGAGGACCTGTTAGTGAAAGTGGGAAAGTTCATTTTCCCAGTAGATTTTGTGGTGATGGAAATGGAAGAGGATAGGAAAGTACCACTTATTGTGGGGAGACCATTTTTAAACACAGCAAAAGCTTTGATTGATGTGAATGGGCAAACCGTTACCCTGAGATTCAATGATGAAAAATTAGTTGTTGATATGAACAAAGCTCAAAGGTATCCATCAGAAGATATAGAAGAATCTGCTTATTTTATGGATACAATAGACAAGTGTGTAGAAGAGGTGAAAGAGGAAATGTTAGAAGCTGATCCGGTGAATGAGGATTTACTGCATTCTTTATAGAATGAAAAATTTGAAGATGAGAAAGTGATTGCAGCTGTGAAGCAAGAAAGTGAAGAAGAAAGCACACAGGAAGAAGGATTGAACCTGGAAAAGGGGGATACACATTCTGAACTTAACCCTCTTCCTTCACATTTAAAATATATATTTTTAGAAGATAATGCAAAACCAGTAATTATTTCATCTTTATTGACAGGTTTGGAAGAAGAAATGCTTATTGAAGTCCTCAAGAAGCATAAAGGAGCAATTGGCTGGTCAACTTCAGATTTAAAAGGAATCAGTCCCAGCTATTGTACACACCGGATACCTATGGAAACTGACTTCAAACCGGTGGTGCAACCACAAAGGCGGCTAAATCCAGCAATGCAAGAAGTGGTGAAAAAGGAGGTACTCAAGCTCCTTGATGCAGGTATTATCTATCCCATTTCTGATAGCAATTGGATAAGTCCAGTCCAATGTGTACCAAAGAAAGGAGGGATGACAGTTGTAGCCAACGAAAAAAATGAATTAATTCCCACATGCACAGTGGCAGGATGGAGAGTGTGCATAGACTATAGGAGGTTAAATAATGCAACCAGAAAGGATCATTTTCCTTTACCTTTCATTGACCAAATGTTGGAAAGATTGGCAGGAAATGGATTCTATTGTTTTTTAGATGGATATTCAGGTTACATGCAAATACCCATAGCTCCAGAAGATCAAGAAAAGACTACATTTACCTGTCCCTATGGCACCTTTGCATACAGGAGAATGCCCTTCGGGCTGTGCAACGTACCGGCTACATTTCAGCGGTGTATGATGGCAATTTTTCATGACTTCATAGAGAAATTTATGGAGGTGTTCATGGACGACTTTACCATTTATGGGAGTGATTTTGAGAGCTGCCTTAAGCATTTAGATTTGGTGTTAGAAAGGTGTAAGAAGACCAACTTGGTGCTGAATTGGGAAAAATGCCATTTCATGGTAAGGGAAGGCATTGTACTTGGCCACAAAATTTCTGAGAAGGGGATAGAGGTTGATAAGGCTAAGGTAGAGGTAATAGAAAAGTTACCATCCCCAACTAGTGTAAAAGGCATTAGAAGTTTTTTGGGACATGCAGGATTTTATCGCCGGTTTATCAAAGATTTTTCAAAAATTGCTAAACCTTTATCCAATTTGTTGATGAAAGATGCTCCTTTTAATTTTGACGATGAATGTATGCTGGCTTTTCAGACTTTGAAACAGAGGCTCATTTCAGCCCCGGTGATTATTTCTCCGGATTGGAATTAGCCTTTTGAATTAATGTGTGACGCTAGTGATTTTGCAGTTGGTGCAGTACTTGGGCAGCGAAGAGAGAAGGTATTTTGTGCGGTTTATTATGCAAGTCACATTTTGACAGGAGCTCAAATGAATTACACCACAACGGAGAAGGAACTTCTTGCAATTGTGTATGCATTCGAAAAATTCAGGCAATATTTGCTGGGAGCAAGAATTGTGGTGTGGTCTGACCATGCTGCCTTGAGACACCTATTTGCAAAGAAGGAATCCAAACCAAGACTGATCAGATGGGTACTTCTACTGCAAGAATTCGACCTGGAAATTAAAGATAAAAAGGGAGCAGAAAACTCTGTAGCAGACCATTTGTCAAGACTGGAAAATGCTCACATTGAGAAAGGGGAGATTTCAGATTTATTCCCTGATGAACATATTTGTGCTTTGTTTGAAAATGAGATTTCTGTTCCTTGGTTTGCTAATTTAGCTAATTTTCTCGCAGGGGGATTTATGCCAAAGGATTTCACATGGCAGCAGAAAAAGAAGCTAAAGGCTGATGCAAAGCATTATCTTTGGGATGATCCTTATCTATTTCGTTTGTGTGCAGATCAAGTGCTGAGAAGATGTATTCCAGATGAGGAGAAAGGTGAGATTATCACAGCCTGTCATAGTGGAGAAGCTGGTGGACATCATGGACCAAACCGAACGGTAATGAAAATTTTATCTTCTGGGTTCTTTTGGCCTACAATATTCAAAGATGTTCAATCTTATGTGAAAGCTTGTGATAGATGCCAGAGAGTAGGGAATATATCAAAGAGAGATGAGATGCCTTTGACCAATATGCTTGAGGTAGAGCTTTTTGATGTATGGGGAATTGACTTTATGGGACCCTTTCCGGTTTCCTATGGTTGTGAATATATTTTAGTGGCTGTTGATTACGTAAGTAAGTGGGTAGAGGCTGTGGCTACTAAAACCTGTGATGCCAAAGTGGTGCTTAAATTTTTGAGAAAAAATATATTTACTCGATATGGAACCCCGAGAGCGATCATTAGCGACGGTGGAAAACATTTTGTGAACCATCAATTTAAAACCTTATTGAAAAAGTTTGGTGTTAGACATAAGGTTACAACCCCTTATCATGCTCAGGCCAATGGACAAGTTGAGGTATCCAATAGAGAGTTGAAAGCCATTTTAGAGAAAACAGTCTGTGTATCTAGGAAGGATTGGTCCCTTAAGCTAGATGACGCTCTTTGGGCTTATAGAACAGCTTTTAAGACACCCATTGGAATGTCCCCATTTAGGCTGATGTTTGGAAAGGCATGTCATCTTCCGGTCGAGTTAGAACATAAGGCATATTGGGCTACGAAATTTTTGAACTTTGATCTTGAAAGTGCAGGAAAATGCAGGTCCCTACAGCTGAATGAATTGGAGGAGTTCAGATTTTGGGCATATAATCATGCTGAGAAGTACAAGAACGACACAAAAAAGTGGCATGATCGAAGGATCGTAAGAAAAGAGTTTTTTCCAGGAATGAAAGTTTTGTTATATGACAACAGGTTGCGACTGTTCCCTGGAAAATTAAAATCAAAGTGGATGGGTCCTTTTGAAGTCATCGCGGTCGAAAAATTCGGAGCTGTTACCATCAGGAAGCAAACTGGGAGCACGGAATTTAAGGTAAATGGTCATCGTCTAAAACCTTATTTTGAAAACCACGCTGAAGGTGCAGCAGTGGCTATTTTATTGGACGACGAATAAGGTGAGTTCAAAGTCTAGCTGAGACTAAAAATCAGAACTAAAATAATTTTTATTCTTATTCTTTTTTGTTTTAATTTATTAAGACTGGTTATTTTTAGTTTGTAGGTCATTTGTATTTTTATTTAGTGGTCTGTTATTTTTTGAACATAATATAAAAATGTTTTGGAGTACTTGGTGTAATTATTGCTTATTTAAAGGGTTAGTTTTTCTCAAAAACTCGTTGTACACGGCGGTATGGCTGCATCATACCGTCGTGTGAAAAGAGCGTTTTCATAACTGGGACAGTGGCATGTTACACGGCGGTGAGGAATCCTCATACCGCCGTGTATATCGGGATTTAAGATAACAAAGTTCCAGTGGCGCTTTTACACGTCGGTATTGAAATATCATACCGCCGTGTAAATAGTTGAATAAAACATACCCCATATGCAGTCACGTTGTACACGGCGGTATGGTTATATCATACCGCCGTGTAACACGTTAAACCCTGTTTTTAAAAACCCCACTGTCGTCAGTTTTCTTTTAAAATTTTTCCCACTTTCGCCTCTCTCTACCCGATACCCACAATTTGTGAAATTTCTTCTTTTTCGTTTGGTTTAAACACAATTCCAGAGCATCTTTTGCACATCTAATCAGCATTCTTCAAATCAAGTAAGTTTTCTTTCTCTCTTTTCTTTTTAATTTTGTTTTCTGTTGTTTTAGGGATTTTGTATTTTTCAAATTTCCTTCCTCTTAATTCTTTCTTTCTTCAAGCAATGCGTGAATTGTATGCTTTAATCTTTAAGTAATGGCTGGATTTTGTGTTTTAATTTTCAATTGGAGGCTGATTTGGTGTTGTATTCTTTTAAATTTTGTTTTATTCCGTTAATTGGGGAGGAGCTAGATGTATGAGGCATTCTTCTGATTTATGTCTTTATTTAGTGTCTGAATTTGTGTTTTATTCCCTTGAATTATATTGCCTTGCTTACTTGGTGGGTTGTTTGATGCTAATTGGAAAAATCGGGGTTAACAATTGCATGCAAGATTCTGTTTCTATATACAAAAAGTGATGCTCACCAAGTATTTGACAAAATGCCTAAATGAGTGTTCATTAACCCTTCTCTGTCATATAGTTGCTGTCAAACATGGTTTTCTTTTGGGCTTTCATACACTCTGCAATATGTTTGTCTCGAGCTGTGATTATAGTTTGAGTGGGCATTTAAGCATGTAAACATTAGGGCTGCATGACAATCCGTTGAGAATGCTGTAATTTTTCACAATCTATTTCTTTTGTGCATTTGCTGCTAAGGGAACTAGGGGGTGTTATCAAAATTGCTAGCCTGTGTCATTGTTAAAGTTTATCATTATAGTATTGATGTCTCATTGATCTGCAATTTGTTTTAAGCTAAATTACGGCTCGCTTACTATTTTGTTGTAAATATAAGCCATTGTTCTCCTCCCTCTAATTCTGTTTATCTATTGCTGCAGTGGCTCCAAAAAGATCAAGAACGGACCAGGCATCGTCTTCTAGGGATAGCTCCATACCCTCGTGGGTCCCAACCAGATGCCACACCGCATACGAATGTCGAACAGCGGCAACTTTCCTACCATCTACATTTCTGGATTTTGATTCACTACAAAGCTTGGGCATACGTGACTAAATCAATGAGTTGATTGAGGGGATAGGATGGACAGACTTCTTTCAGAAAAGGGAGCGAGTTCACCTGAAGTTGACTCGGGATTTCCTTGCAACCGTAGATTGCAAGATTGATAATGATGATGAGGAAGATCCCGGAGAGGTAACATTTTGGTTAAACAAGAGGAAACACACACTGACCTTCAATGAATTTGCAGATGCATTGGGTTTTCCATTGGATGGAGCTCGCTATGTGCCAGATTTGGATAAACAAACCATTTGGGAAACAATTCGAGATCCAATCACGGCTACCCGATATGTCACTGGGCAATCAAAGGCGCATCACCTTAGAGATCATGCGTTGAGGATCTTGCATCGATTCTTTTCCCTTTCTTTTTATGGACACATTGAAGCTGCTGGCGTGGTGAACCAGGCTGAGGCATTATTTTTACATTGCATGATCAACCAGATCCGGTTAAATGGAGCTTATTTCTTATGGAAAAAATTTGAAGACTTGCAGGCTAATCCCAGGAAAGTAAAGAAGATAGCGATCGGATGGGTGGTCACAGTATTGGCTAAAAGAATAGGCCTTAGCTCATTGGGACCAGATTTAGGAGATAGTAATTCCTTAGACTTCAAGATGTTGAAGAATTTAAGGATCATTGTGGATGATCATCAGTTTCATGAACAAGTCAGACTGTCCACAAGGGAAGAATACTTGCGCCTCATTGAAAGGGGTCGAGTACAGTTGCCAGTGGAAGGGGCTGAAGATGAGGATGAGCAGCCAGAGGAGGCTGCAGGTGCAGCTGCTGCAGGACCCGCCCCAGCCATGCCAGCCTATGATTTCTCCCAGTTTACTGCCCATTTTGAGGCTTTGCAGACTGGACAGGCTCAGATTAATTCTCGCTTAGACCAGTGGGAGAGCTTCATGGAGGATACCCATGCTGAACATGTTCAGCTTATGGGACGATTAGATATGCATGAGCAGCAGTTAGCTTTGCAAGCACAGAGTCTGTCAAGGCTGGAGCATTCCATGTATCTCTCTCGGCAGGAGCAGGAGCAGTTTTATCAGACCATGAGAGATCGTTTCCCTCCACCACCACCACCACAGGACTGAATTTTCTGGGAGTTCTCTGATCTTTTATTATGCTACTTTCGTTCTTTTTGGTTGACTGAATTACTTACTGGGGACAACAAGCTTTTAAGTGTGGGGTAACTAGTTTTTGTAACTTGGATGTGACTAACCCTGCAGTACTTTAGTAAGCTTAATTTTAGTTTCCTTTTGAGTAAGTTTAATTTTATATTTTAGTATTTCTTTTGAGGTATTTCTTTTGAGTAAGTTTAATTTTATCAAAGCTTAAAATTGTTATTTCTTGTGCCTTTATATTTTAGAAGTTATATTTTCTGCTTTTTGATAATGATTTCTTTAGTTAGTTGTTTAAGTTTTATTTTGTGATTTAAGCTCATCAATTTGACTCATGCTTAGCTTAACAAATTTTTAAGTTGATATTCCAGCTCAATCTTGAAAAGGTCATTCAGAGCACTTAGTCTGCAAGAGAGTAAGATTCTGTCTTAAAGTTATTTTTCTTAACAATCTTCAAAGTAGAAATATACAATTGCAATTTCCATGAATTGTGCACTTAGGCCAGTTTTTATAAATAAAGAAAAACCAGCATGAAATCTTTTGATCAGAAAGATTTTAGAGCACTAGAACCTTCCTCATTGCCCTTCGAAACGACGTAACAATTAAGACATAAATGTTGACATGATTTAGGCATTAATTCTTTTGAGAAGCTACTTAAAATAAATTTTATCCCACCTATTGAATTAATTTTCCATTGCTAACCCCTTTGAGCTGAATTGGTATGCTAAAAGCGTACTCTGAAATTTTTCTTGTTATACACTTAATATGCCATTTAACTTAAAAGCTTTTGCCTATCCCTTCTAAGAATTGGCCACTCTAGGATTGGGTTGGAAAGACATTGAAAGTTGAAATAAGGTGTTTAGTATTGAAAAAAAAAATGTATATATATATATATATATATATATATATATATATATATATATATATAATATTTAATTCTGAGTATAGCAAAATTCAAGTGTGGGGTATCCTCTATTAGAAGACAATATTGGGGTATAATAGGGACTGAGAAAGAAATTGTATCGTATTATTTCTCTTGTGATAAAAATTTTTCATATTTGGGAAATAGCTAAGTCTTGGCAATTGTTGTTAGATTGGAAGTAGGTGATGAAAATTTTTGGGTAGCAGTGTTAGTTAGTAGAGTGGCTGAATCTTCATTTGATTTCCTAAACTTCTCTTGTTAGCCATCACCAATTGAACCATACATTACAACCTGTTTAAGACCTAATGATCATGTTTATGTTTTAGTTTGTTCAGTGGAGATGACCTTCGGGTTCCGGTACTAAAGGAGAGGCATATGGTGTTTCTAGAGTTTCAAGTGAGAAACCAGAAGTACATTTATGTACTGATTAAATATGCTCTTGATTGATTGATGCTGGAAGTTTTAAGTTTTGAAAAATATTAAAACATTGGTTTTGGCCTTTGCACACACACATCAGAAATTCGATTGTATTTTCTTCCTTTGAAACTTGTTTGAGTGAAGATTACTCTAAAGTGGAATTTACTAAGTGTTTGCTTGGTATTCTGAATTTCCATTTTCCTGCTTGAAAATTGAGATGGCTGGAATTGAAGAAGTTATTTTACTCGAGGGCGAGCAAAAGCTAAGTGTGGGGTATTTTGATAAGTTTAAATTAAACAATGTTTTGATGTGAATTTGGAGATTATTTCTTAGTCTAAAAGCTGTTAATTGTGTTAATTTTTGATAAAATGTCATTTAATGTTAGTTGGTGCACTAAATGAAGATTTATGTTAATTTTGGCATTTTTAGGTAGTTTACACGGCGGTAAGGTTATTCCTTACCGCCGTGTGAAACGAAAGTTAAGGGAGAGCATCAGAAGGGCAGCACACGGCAGTAAGGGACATCCATACCGCCGTGTACCACGAGAATCATCCCATACGTAAGGTGTTACACGGCGGTATGGAAGTCTCATACCGACGTGTGAGGCGTAAAAATCACAGAAATTGCGGAACTGGACAAGGGGAACAAAATGTCAAGATTGTTGACCAGAGGCAAGTTACACGGCGGTGAAAGACTCTCATACCGCCGTGTAACCTAGTTGTGAACCAAATCTGCACAAAATCAAAGACTATGAAGGCCACCTTTTGACTTTGAACTTTGAACGGTTATTTAGGGACTGAAGTTAGATTGGAAGGGGGTCGATGGATTTTTCCTGAAAACAAAAAGAAAATTTATTTTCTCTGCAACTTAAGTTAGGATTTTTCATATAAGTTTGGATTGAATTTAAGCTGCTGTTGTTTTTAATCTGAGAGGAATAATCAGAGATAGTTGAAGGTTATTATTTATTTTTGAAGTTTTGAGAACAGATTGGACGGGAAAGAACATCAATTTTATTGTTGTAAGAATTTCATTTTCAGATCGCAAATGGGTAATATCAACTTCTCTCTATTTAATTCAGTCTTTAATTCAAGTATGAGTGAGTAATTTTAATTCTTGTTAAGGGATGCCTTAAATCCCCAATAAATCATGTGAATATTGTGTATGGATTATATTATGCATATACTCAGTTGTATTTTCTCTGATTTTATTTGTTGTTGCTGAATTGAATACAAGTTAAGGGGAGATCTACCAAGATAAACTTTAATGGTAATTAATTCAAAAATACATACAAATATACTTCAGTTTTATCTTCTCTGAAATTATCTGTTGTTGCTGGTTTGAATGTAAATTAAGGGGAGATCTACCAAGATAAACTTTGATTGCAATCAGCCCATAAATACATGCACATGTTCTGTTCTATTGTGCTCAACTTTCATTGATTTGATGAATCCGAATTGGTAGTTAAAATCTGTGAATGTTTATTTCAATAGGTTCAGAATGGTGGAAGATAAATGAGTTTGATATCTGAATCCGTAATGGTAGGATTATTTAACTTAGAACTTTAAGATCTGTAATAATGCTAATTTATGTGATAAATCCGGATTGGTAAGTGCATATTTTAGAGAAGCTGGATCCGAAAGGAGCTATGGTATAGGCTAGATTATTCACTGATTGTAGATGAAATTGTTGAATTAAGTATTCACATGATATTATTGGGGAGAATGGGTATTCCTTAGCAAGATCTCTTAGTTATTTTATCAAATTGCTGTATTATTAAATCGTTAATATTCTTAGCCATTAATATCATCAGTTAGATTATTGATTTTTCTGAGTTAAACAACCACCACATCAAAATAATTGGGAATTCTTTAGTATACATATAATTGTCGAACACTTGCACAACACAGTCCCTTGGGTTCGATAACTTGTGGTCTTAATTATATTCCACTATATTACTGGCCGATTCAGTACACTTGCTGAGTACGCGTCAGTGACCTAGAGTCACGACTCGTGACCCTTCTTTGAGGCCTGTCACGAGTCGTGACATGGCTCGTGACCGACCCCCCTTCAGCCCCATTTTTTCAAATTAGCCCAGTTTCAACCAAAATGAATTTCTTATTTCTTCTATATGGACTTATACTACTGTATGATTCATGTCATACTTTTATATGCTCTTATATGGCCTTTTCTGTTTTGCCTTGTTCCCCAAGTGACTAGTTTTCTTATAAAATGACTTTCAAATGCTTTTATGGCTTTTTCCCCCTACTGTGTGCTATATTACCTTGTTTATATGAATGGTTATCCTAATTTATTTGTGATTAACAATATGTTATCCATGATAAGTTACATATGGTATATTTTGGAATAAGTTTTAGATTATAGTGATCTGGTTAAATGATTGTGGGATTTCAACTGTATGGTTTGGATTTATATATGCTTATTGTTGTGATTTGTATTGCATGTCATATTAGTATGCGAAGGAATTATGAAGGCTAACTTTCTGATTGTTTAGTCCCGAGCATGTTATGTTAAAATGTAAAATATGTTATGCATATCCCTGATCAGATCCTCCTCTAAGAATAACCTGCCATGCTTAAGAGTATATTGTACCATTCCACGACTAAGATTATGCGTTATTAATCATTGGCATAATATGATTCCACATGTGTTCCTGACATGCTTTAGTATATTGAGTAGTGCTAAAATGTGACTGATTGAACTATTGCATGCTTCAGAATATGAATTGTATGAGGTATGATTGATAGTATGCTATGCCAAATTTATTTGAATAATATGGTTGATGTCTGAATGCATTGTTATGCTTTAGCCTTTGAACTCAATGTGTTGTGCTTAAATGTAATTTTGGATTATGCACGATTTATACTTAGTTATCCTCACCTAACGCATGATTAGGATTTTGTATTGATAATCTTTGGCATGGTAGTGCTTCCATACCTGATTTTGACATGCTTTAGAACATTGTTTAATGTTAAAGTGTGTTGAGTGTATTATGTTTTGCAATAGGAATTGTATGATATATGACCGACTTTATGAGCATATTTATATGTCTATCATACTCTGGTTTATGCATGATGAATATATATATATATATATATATATATATATATATGCGTTGTGTGATTCGAAACGTGAATTGTTTTATGCATGACCTACGAGAGTCAGTCTAGTGGATAGTTAGGCATGCCTAATAGAGTATCTTTAGCTGCATCCCAGTGGACGTTTGGACCTTGATCAGGTCCCCCGTTTGGTTCCTCGCGAACCCTTTATGTGTGCGGATCCTCGCGATCCTTTTTAATGTGTTTTGATCTTGTTTAAGATCCCGCCTCATTGAAATGTTTTAATTGTGACAAAATAAAATGGTTTTTGATTCGTACCCGTAAGGTACCCTTTGGCCGATTTGTACCCGTAAGGTACTATTTGTGCACTCGTTATCCACTATTGTGAGTCAGCAGGTGCTTTGTTGGTTTGTTTTACTTTGAAATAACAGTGAGAATGTGGCACCCGTATGAGCATAGTAATGATTTGAGGAATCAGTTTATATGTATATGAAGGTAGATTTGAGCTTCGGAATGTATGTCTTTATATTGTAAGCATGATTGGATATCTAACACCATTATCCGCACTTGTCATGTGTTGTGTTATAAGTTTCAGAATGCTTTGAATGTGATTCGACTAATGTATTTATGTATGTGACTCAAGCATGGTTTTGTTATATATAAGCATGTGAACAGGAGCAGTTGTGGCTGTAAGTATGTAAGATTTAACTGTATTTTCTACATGGTGATGATATGAATGTGATGTTATGTGATTATGTCTTCGGTCTCCGCTATTAGAGTGTTTTCGGCATGATATTTTATATATTAGAGTTGCGCAGCGGTAATGTGGTGCTTTGGATATCGTCCCTTGGATTTTGGCTTGTGTGTGTATGGAATGTCAAAGTATGTTAGATAGTTAGTATTCTTAACATGATAGTTGGGTGCGTTATCATATGGTAATTGTGTCGCATTTGATTGGGTTGTCAGTTCATGCATGGGTACTTGGTTATGACAATTGTATGTATAAATCTCATGTGACTTCGCACGGTAAGGTACTGATATGTGATACCATTGTAGGTTTGTGCATGTGATATTGTATGTAGTTCTGCATGATGATACTTGTATCGGGTATTTTATTATGTCTATTTTGGCCTATTCTCAACGTAAGTATATGGTTATGGTTGTGAGTTTTAGAATTAATGCCTTTACTATGCAAGCCTGATTACATATGTATTTTGAATGTCGCATTTGCCATTGTGAAAGTGTTATGCCTTGGCGACCATTGTGAATGGCCGTCCATATTCTTGTGTGTTCTCCCCACTAAGCGTTTATCGCTTAGCACGAATTTCTTCCCGTGCAGGTGGTAGGTTTGGCTCTGTTCGAGTCGCGCATCTGCAAGGTCGGCCACATAGGAGTTAAAAGTTTTGTATTTTGTTCAGCTTCTGTACTTCAGTTTTTGTATTTCTGTATTATTGTATATATGTAATTATATGTAAGAAACTTGAGATTACTTTTGGGAAATGTAAACGTTACTATGTTTTTATGTTAAGTTTCCTTTGTTTTATCATTCGCTTTATGCTTCCGCTTAGTGCTTGCGTGTGTGTGAGTTATTGCATGATCAGTTTGTGCCCGCATGTTAAGTCAAGTTTTTAATTAACCCGTATTTTCGTATGTATGTTATATATGAATGTATGCTTCCGCATTGTGCATGTGCTTATCTGTGTGAATGAGCTTCGGGTAGCGCGCCCGTCGGCGTCCTTCCAACGGGGGCGACGGTGGGGGTGTTACATTAGTGTTATGCATATGTGTATTAAGATGAAATTAACTAAATGAATGATAATTTAGAGAAAAATAAAATTTAGTAAGGAAAATGTATGCTTGACCGAGTGGTATACAAGATTATAAAATGGTGTATTTTTGGTAATTTGTTATGTGTAATGACATGAAATGGTTTTAGAACAAAATTTGAGTATATGTTAATTTATTTAGAATTTTTAGAGTGTGTTTGAATATAATTGAAATGTATTATTACATTACATTTATAATGAGTAATGTAAAAGATATTTTATTAAAATGAATTTATGACATAATGAGAGTTGAATTATTTAATTAGTGTAATGGAATTGAATTAGTAAGGAAAGAATGAAGTTTAAGAGAAAATGCCATTGTAGGCCGAATGGTGCGCCTTTATAATTTAATTGTGTAAGATAAATATTAATTTAAGGAAAAATTGATAATTAATGAAAATGAACTTTGTACTTGCCCTTAGTAGCTTGATAGTTAAATCTAGCTGAGGATATAGTTGGCTAGCCATAGGGACTTTATACTGTGGTGCGGATCATAGCGACTCGCTTAGGTAAGCTAATGACAACTTACCATAATGATAATGTCACTATTACTGATACTGAATTTATTGTATACTGTTCACTATAGTGGATCTGTGGGGTCTATGTCCCATGTATCCGATTCAGAGATTTCTACTAGATTGATACTAGGCTCAAAGTTGTAAAGGTGAACTAAAAACAGATAATCTAAATATTGGTAATAATAATAAAGTGAAAAAGAATCAATTAGAAGGATTAAAGTGAAATTTGGCATAAAATGGTACTTTAGGGACTAAAAGGTAATTTGCATGTTATATAGTGAAATAAATACAAAAGTAAGGATTAACTAGTGGCAATATCATAAATAAGCTGGGAAAAGAAGATAATATGTCATATTAGTGAAAGTTTAGGGACTAAATTGTGAAAAAAAGATAGTAAGACTAAATAGATGACAAGTTATAAAAAAATATATCCGATTTTGATTTACAAGCGTACTTCCAACATTTATGGTATTGGTTTTTGCAACCAAATATACGTACTATACAGGGTGTTATGGGTGTTACATTTTATTAGTATTAGAGCGCAGTTTAAGTGATTCAAAAATCAGAGTGGGGTTAAAATATTTGATTAAATGTATATGCATGCCAATTAATGATTGAGAAGTGTTTTGAGATTAATGTATACTTGCTCCTTTCTGTTTTATAGTGAGAGATAGCCATTGAAGAATGACATCGTAAGGGTGAAGTTGAAAGTGCAACATCTGTGAGTGTTGGGCGAGCTGATTTGCCACGGTCGCAGGCTACTCCACCAGTTGCGCCGCCCTCACAACCTCAATTGAACTTCCTAAACTTGATAATGAATTACATACAACATCAGCTGCAGGGTCAGCAGCCATAGCTTCAGGCTCCAAAACAGCCTCTAGCTCCACCATAAAGAAAGCCGATACTAGAGCAACTAAAAAGACATGGAGCTAAAGATTTTTGTAGGCATTATCCTCTGACACCAGTCTAGGCTGAGGAGTGGTTATTTAAAACTAAGAGAGCATATGAAGTTATTCAGAGTTCATCGCAAGATATGTTACAAGGGACAGTGGCATTGTTGTAAGGTCCAGCTTTTCTTTGGAGGGATACAGTTTGTAAGCATACTCCCGCCGAGCAATTGACATGGGAGTTTTTCTTAGCTTAGTTTGAAAAGAAATATATAGGATATGAGTATAAGGCTTCAATACAAGATGCTTTCTGGAAGCTCAGGCAGGGAAATAAGATAATGGCAGAGTATGAGCACGAGTTTGAGCGTTTGAGTGCCTACCTAGATTAGGGACAAATGACAGAAGAGAGGTTATGACATAGATTCGAGTGAGGTCTGCATAATCGGATCAGGAAGATAATGGATGGCCAGAAGCATTCAGATATACGTTGTAACACCCCTTTCCTATATCTAGGAAAGCTCACTCTCCGTAAAGAAGTGAGTATCCCGATAGGCAAGGGTTGCTACCAAGTAGAAACATACATTAACACATGCATATCCATACATACATAGGTACACTTAATAGAAATGGGGTACAAAAATTTCTCTTTTATACATCTCATTCAATCGTAACAAAATATTACAGATCTGCGTTGTGTAAAAAATTACATAACTGTACATATTACAAAAATTACACCATTAGAAACTGATTTCAACCCAAAAGCTTACATCAAGACAAAACAAGAGCCCATCCTAATGTGTTGACCTTGGTTCCACACCTGCAAGGATAAAATACCCGTGCTAAGCCCAATGGCTTAGTGGGGAAAACAAAAGATGAACGACCACTCACAGTGGATGTCAATGCAAATCACATTCACATGGCACATTCATATAACTGAAGCATCATAACTTGTCCATAAATTTCACTAATCAATAATCTCATTACTCATACATTTCATATAATACCATTTCAATAATTCACATAATTTCTATAACAGAAACATACACATAATTATGCCTACAAACTCAATGAAGTGGATAACGAGTGAACACATAGGTACACAAAGGTACAAGCAAATATTTTCTTTTCTTTTCTTTCTTTCCGCTTAAAACACATAGGGATCTTAAACAAGATCCAAACATATAGGGATTGCAAGGACCCAAATGCATAGGGACCTGATCAGGGTCCAAGAAATGCATAGGCTGCAGCAAACAGAATCCTATAGGCATTTATATCCATCTATTACGTGACTGTTGCAGGCTAAGATATTAATTCAATTATTGAGCACCCAATGAAGCATATTATAATTCACACATTAAAACATACATGAATTACGAATGAGAAACCATCCAAAGTGCAATAAATAATAAACATTTGAAGAACAGGGGAGGGTCGTGATCGCGACAACGAGTCGTGCCCACAACAGAGACAGATTACACATAGGGTTGCGCTCGCGATGATTAGCTGTGCTCGCGAGGGAGAACCGTCTGGCCTCTATTGTGCTCATGCATAAGGTCGCGCTCAAGGCAGGGGCCGGTTAGGCCTCTATCGCGCTTGCGTATGCAGACGCGCTCGCGACAGAGATCAGCCTGGCTTATCAAGCACTCTGTCGCACTCGCAACAAAGAGAGCATCGGTTGGAGCTCGGGCGCCGCACACTCTGTCTTGCTCATAACGCAGGTTGTGCTTACAACAGAGTTGAATTTCGCACTCTGATACCGAGCTCCATAGCTCTCCCCACGTACAATTCTCCAAAACTCATACCATCCAACATAGAACATCAACCCAACCATCACAATGCATTCAAACATGTTTCTAATCATTCAATCAAATTTTTAGACTAATTAAAATGGCTAATTAGGCAAAACTAAATAATATACACAATAAAACTTCAAACCCACCAAGAATCAATAGAATCCCACAAAATCACTCCAACTTTTCATACACAAAATCACTTCCAAATTCTTCTCAAACTTGTCAAAACACATCTCAATCATGCATGAAAATGTGCTCAATTACTTTGAATTTTCCAGAAATTCAAATCAATTATTTAAAGGCACAATTATACAAATACACATAAATCCCAAACCTTGGCTCCTAAGCTCCTTAAAATCAATTGCCAATACTCCCACCAACTTTCTCCTTCCCTTTTGGTTCTCTAGCTGGAATCTCTGAACAAATCAACCGAACAACACACTCACTCAAACCACAACTCATAACTAGCAAACACACAAACCAGGAAGAAGAAGAAAAGCACTATTCACCTACCTGAATAGTTATGGGATTTGCCAAACCAAATCATAATTACAGAAGCTTTGAATGAAGGAGATGAGCAAGGAAGTAGAGAAGAAAGGCCTAGAATAGGAGAGGGAAAATGGGAGAGGGAGCAAGGCAATTCTGCTTTCTCTTTCTCTCTCACGTTCTCTCTCTTCCTTCAAAAGTCAAACTTATCTTCTCCTTCTCTTTCCTCATCTCCATCATCAAATTGTCACTAATCTATGGTAGGTTTAGAAAAAAAACTCACTTCTAGTCCTTCAATTCTTCCCAAAACATACTCAATCCACAATAATAAAAGCTAAAACACAATTATACTCTTCTAAACTTCTTAAAACACGCAATTAAGTCCTAAGGCTAATAATAATACACAAAAAACTTCTATAAAAAGAATACTAACCCATGCTCAAAACCACTAGGGTACAAATTAGGTCCTTATAACTCTCCCCTCCTTAAAGAAATTTCGTCATGGAAATTCTCACATGAGCCAAACAACTAAGGATACTGAGCTCGCATAATTGATTTAGGTTCCCACGTCGCTTTTTCTATGTCGTGATGTTGCAACAACACTTTAACTAAAGGAATTTGCTTGTTTCGAAGTTGTCTAACCTCCCGAGCAAAAATAGCCTTAGGCTCCTCATCATATGAAAAATCTGGATGAACTTGCACTTCCTGAACATATAGCACATGAGATTCATCAGGCCGATATCAACGAAGCATTGACATGTGGAACACATCATGTAGCTTGGCTAATTCTGATGGCAAAGACAACTGGTAAGCAACTGGTCCAATCTGTTGCAAAATCTCATATGACCCAATAAACCTCGGACTTAGCTTTCCCTTTTTACCGAACCGGAGAACCTTTCTCCAAGGCGACACCTTTAAGAACACCTTATCACCAGCTTCATACTCATTATTTTTTTTGCTTCAAGTTGGCATATGATCTTTGTCGGTTTCTTGTCTCCTTTAAATACAGCTGAACCAATCTGATCTTTTCTTTTATATCTCTAACCAAATTCGGACCCACTAAAGAGCGCTTATTTAGTTCTCTAACACAGTAGAGTCCTACACTTCCTGTCTTAGAGAGCCTTATATGGTGACATACCAATACTCATCTGATGACTGTTATTATATGCAAATTCCATCAAAGAAACATTTTTTTCCAAACTTCTAGAAAAGTCCAATACATAACCCCGAAACATATCCTCTAAAATTTGAATAACCTTTTCTGATAAACCGTCGATCTGAGGATGAAAAGCCTTGCTGAAGTTTAATCTAGTACCCAAAGCAGACTGTAATTCTTTCCAAAACTTTGATGTAAACTTGGGATCTTGATCCAATACAATCGATAAAGGAACTCCATGAAGACGAACCACTTTATTGACATACACCTCCGCTAACCGATCCATAGGGAAATCAATTCGAACTGGTAAGAAATGAGCCGACTTTGTAAGCGAATTGACTATTACCCATATAAAATCGTGCTTCTTTTATGTTAAAGGTAGACTAGTTAAAAGTCCATTGTAACATTGTCCCATTTCCACTGAGGAATAGGCAAAGGGTTGAGTAACCTCGACAGAACTTGATGCTCAGCCTTCACCTGCTGATAGGTTAGGCACTTGGACACAAAATCCACAACATCTCTTTTCATACTAGGTCACAAATAGAATTGCTTTAGATCTTGGTACATCTTGTTACTTCCTGGATGCATAGTAAAAATCGTAGTGTGTGCCTCTTACAAAAGCTTTCTCTGCACTTCACTATCATTAGGCATACACAAATGATTTCTAAAATAAAGCACCCCATCACTCTCAGAGTAATCAGTCTGATCTCCACTCTTGACTACTTCCAAAGCTCGCTATAGTTTAGGGTCGATCATTTGAGCATCAATAATCAATTGCTTCAGACTGGGCCTAGCTTTCAGCTAGGTAATGAGAGCTCTATTTAAACCAATTCTCCACCTACCCCACTGCAATGCTAGAGCCGAAACTGATTTCCTACTTAGTGCATCTATAACTACATTTGCCTTGCCCGGATGGTAGTCTATGATACAATCATAATCCTTGAATAATTCTAACCATCACCGCTGTCTAAGATTCAACTCTTTTTAAGTGAGCAGACATTTCAAACTCTTATGATCTATGAAGATCCTTCAAGTCTCACTATACAAATATGTCATCAAATCTTAAGAGCAAACACAACCGCTACTAACTCCAAATCATTTGTAGGATAGTTCTGCTCATGCGTCTTCAATTGCCTATATGCATATGGTATTACTTTCCCATCCTGCATCAGAACACAACCCAGACCAATACCATATGCATCATTGTACATAGTATACTCCTTACCCGAAATGGGTTGAGTAAGTACAGAAGACTCAACTAACATTCTCTTTAATTGGTCAAAACTAGCTTAACACTAGTCAGTCCATTCAAACTTAGTTCCTTTCCTAAGCAATTTGGTCAAAGGCGAAGCAATAACTGAAAATCCCTTAACAAACTGCCTGCAATAGCCAGCTAACCCTAAAAAGCCTCTCACTTTCGGTACATTCCTCAGTGATTTCCAATTCACTATTGCCTCAACTTTAGATGAATCCACTTGGATACCTTCTGAGGAAACAATATGACCCAAAAAGGACACCTCTTTAGGCCAAAAGTTGCACTTGCTAAACTTGGCAAATAACTGATGATCCCTCAAAACCTGAAGTACAACACGCAGATGCTTTTCATGGTCACGTTCATTCTTCGAGTATACCAAAATGTCATCAATAAACACAACAATAAATCGGTCAAGATATGGCCGAAATACCCTATTAATCAAATCTATAAAAGCCGCTGGCGCATTCGTCAACACAAACGGCATCTCTCGAGACTCATAGTGGCCATACCTTATCCTAAAAGCAGTCTTAGCCACATCCACATCCTTCACCTGAATCTGATAATAATCGGACCTCAAATCAATCTTGGAGAAAACTCCTGCTCCTCTTAATTGATCAAACAAATCTTCTATCCTTAGCAACAGATATTTATTCTTCACTGTAACCTTGTTGATTTGCCGATAGTTAATGGACATGCGCAAGGTACCATCCTTCTTCTTAACAAATAACACTGGAGCACCCCACAGGGAGACGCTTGGTCTAATAAAGCCCTTGTCCAAAAGCTTAGGTAATTGCTTCTTTAATTCTTTCAATTCCACATGATCAATTCGATAAGGAGCTTTATAAATAGGAATAGTAGTCGGCAGAATCTCTATAGATAGCTCCACTTCTCTTTCTGGTGGTAACCCTGGCAACTCTTTCGAAAATACATCCACAAACTCTCTTACCATAGCTATATCCTATATCTTTACTTAGTCACACCTAGAATCCAACAACAAAGCCAGATAAGCTTCACATCCTTTCCTTATAAACCTTTTAACTTACATTGCTGAGATCACATTACTTAAAGGACTATAACCCAAACCTCACACGACTACAGAAGACTAATCATAACCTTTAAGCACAACTGTTTTCTGATTACAATCAACCACATCCCAATGCTTACATAACCAGTCCATACCCAGAATCAAGTCAAATTCATGAAAAGGTAGACCAATTAAATCGACAGGAAACCCTTTACCTTGCATTATTAAAGGACAATTCCTATATATTCTATTCACATTGACACTATGCCCTAAAGGTTTGGTCATACAAAACCCATGATCTAATTTATCCGCAATAGGAAAATTAGCACATATCTTTTCAGAATATAAATATGAGTGTGTGGAACCAGGGTCTATTAGAGCATACAACTCAGCGTCAAATAGTCAAAACAAACCACCAATTACTTTCGCGGAATCTTGCTCCTCTTGATCCTTTATTGCATAAGCCCTATCAGGCATAGGAGGATGATCCACCATCTCAAAAGAAGTTCCATCTCTAGGCCGTCCACCACAACCTCGTTCTCTTCCTTTACCACAACTGGCTTGAGGGGCATTAGATCTCGCTCGACTAACTTCTTGCTGCTCATGGGTATTCTCAATTAACTTTGGGCAATGAGCATGAAAATGTTCCGTGCTACAATATTGGAAGCAACCTCCCATCAAGTAATGGCACTCACCCAGATGGTGCTTATTACAATTTGCACATTCCGGAACAATGTCACCTCTACCACCAAAAGTACCTCTGCCATCACTAGACACTTGAGAGGATCCCTGTCTCTTACCTCTCATATCAGGGCTATTGGTAGACTCATCTAGAGGATTCGCTTGAGGATTCCCTGTAACACCCCCTACCCATACGTAGGCGTACCCATCCTTAAGGAGTGAGAAGCTGTAAGAGCCGGCTGTGTCACCAAGCAGATAAAGATACAAAGCATACATTCGTACATAATAACCATATATCATTACGAGGAAATTAGAACCTTAAAAAGCATCATAATGAACAACCATTACAATAGCAAAATTCGTTACAATAATGTTCTGATCGAAAGCCCGAATAAAATAATTACATAACCTAAAAGTATATAATTGCAGAAGCTTTACAAAATAATGGTATAAAGAGAGTTCCGATACAAAAGAATAAACATGCTATTAAAAATAAAGCCCTAACACTAATCCCTCTGTGTTGGCTTGACTGGCGACGACTCTCCCAAAAGAACACCATCCTCCGCACCTGCACGGATAAAACACTGTGCTAAGCGATAAACGCTTAGTGGGGAAACACACAAGTAGTATGGGCGGCCATTCACAATGGTCGTCGAGGCATAACACATTCACAATGGTAAATGCAGATAATCATAGCAAGTAAATATACATTCTTACATATACAAGACATACTTTCGATAACATAAGCTCACATCCATACTCACATTCATAGTTACATTAACTGATCATTCATCTCATTATCATACTCATTCGGATATCACATTCGTATAATCACATTGGAGCAAACTAAAGCGAACAAAACACATGCTGACTCACAATAGTGAATAACGAGTATACAGACAGTACCTTACGAGTACGAATCGAATACTGACAGTACCTTATGGGTACGAATCGAAAACCATTTCACTTTATCAATTACAAAACTTTTTACTGAGGGGACCTTTAACAAGATCCAAATACTGAGGGGACCTGATCGTGGTCCAAACGGAACTGAGGCTACAGCTTAAGACTCTATTAGGCATGCCTAACTATCCACTTACTTAACTCTAGCAGGTTATGCATCATTCAAATCATGTTTCCAAGAGTAATACATAATTATACTCACATCCATATCAATGAATCATAAATAAGACATGCATAACCCAATATCATTCAACAACTTATAACATGCAATATCGTATACATTACTTATTATTTGGCTAAGTTAAAATACCATTTATATCATTTACAAATTAATAACTCATAAAAGTAGACTAAAGAAACAAGGGAAAAAGAATTGAAAACACACATTGAAATTTGATGAAAAATAGGAGGGACAGAAGCCTTGAGGGACACGAGCCGTGCTTGAGGAGCACGACTCATGCTGAGTCCCTCAGGCATGAGCACGGATCGTGCTCTTCGAGCACTATTCGTGCTCATGCTCTCTGCCAGAGCATGTCTCGTGTTCTAGAACACGACTCTTGCTCTAGCTCTCTCACTGCTCCCTCAGATGGCATAAAAGAGAAGAAAAAGAGGAAGATGGACACGACTCACACGCCCAGGCACGACTCGAACAAGACAACAAACAAAGGAAATGAAATCACTGAAGTTAGCTAACGCAATTTTCCAATTTTCAAAACCCTAACGTCGTGAAATTCACCCAGAATCCAGAATTCCTAGAAATCATCCCAACTCAAATCCAAATCATTCTTACCTGGAATTAGCTTCCTCAAGCGAGCAAAAACCAACATAAATAATACAAAATCACTTTCTTAACAATTACCCATCCAAAATGGATATTAACTAAATCAAAACTTTAAAATATTAGAACCCAGAAAATTAACAGTAAGCTCATTCCAACGTAAATCTCATCCTCAAGGTTCCAATCCTCATGCATTAACCACAATCAAAACCCATTCATTCAAATCCCAACATGCAATATCAATACATTAAATCATCATCAAAAGAATGAAACAAAGCAAATACACAGTAGATAATCAAACACAACAAAAACCCAGTAAATACAATTTTCCCAAACCTATAATCCTAGCTTCAATCACTTGGTTCCACTACTCCCAGCCTTCTCTTTCCCCTTGGGATCGCGAGGAGGCTCAGCTAAACACAATACACCGAAAAACACAAACAAAGAACAAACCCTAGATTAAAATCCAAACTATAATGTAGAAGAAGATGAAGAAAAAGATGAAAATATGTCCTAAACTTACCCATTATGCAAGAAGTGATCAATTTCCACCACCAAAGTTTTGAATCCAAGTTAGGGCAAATAAAAGAAGAACAAAGAGGAAGAAGAAGAAATGGAGAAGAAGAGAACGAGAAAGATGAAGTTACTGCCTTTCCCTTCCTCTTTCTTCTTTTACTTATCCTTCTTCTTAACCCTAGACACTTGGCATCTCTCTAGTGGTGCATATTAATCACTCACACCCAAAAGACATGCATACATTACACACAATACAATCCCAACTTAAAACACCCTAATAGTGTATGAGTAAAGCACACAACCACCACACCACTACTCACACCCTACAATGGTATGCTCATGCACACACAAACATATCCCAACTAATTCACACCCTAATAACATACATGCATCCACATGCTAACAAAACCCTTAAAACATACATTTTACCAGAAATACCCTTATGACATGCCCCAAACACACAATGCATGCGCACACAAATAGGCTCATACTACTAAGGGGCAAACAGGGTGTGACAACTCTCACCTACTAACAAGAATTCGTCCTCGAAATTCTCACTTGAACTGAACAAATGTGGATATTGAGCTCTCATCGACTCTTCTAGTTCCCAAGTCGCTTCCTCGACTCCATGATGGTTCCATAACACTTTTACCAATGGGATTTGCTTACTCCTCAATTGTCTCATTTCTCGAGCTAGGATGGCTCTCGGTTCCTCATCATAAGAAAAATCTGGCTACACTTGTACATCCTAAACCAAAAGAACATGTGAAGGATCTGATCTGTACTGACGAAGCATCGAAACATAGAACACATTATGCAACTTCGCCAACTCCATCGGTAAAGCCAATCTATAGGCTACCGGGCCAACCTTAGCCAAAATCTCATAAGGACCAATGAAGCGAGAAATAAGCTTACCTTTCTTTCCAAACCGAAGCACTTTCCTCCAAGGCAAAACTTTAAGGAAAACCTTGTCCCCGACCTCAAACTGCACATCTTTCCTCTTCAAGTTGGAATAAAACTTTTATCGATCCTTAGTCGCATTCAAATTTCGCTGCACAACTTTGATCTTCACCTTAATATCCCTGACCAACTCTGGTCCGATCACTGAATGCTCTATTAACTCGGTCCAACAAACCGGAGTCCTACACTGCTGACCGTACAAACCCTCATACGGTGACATACCGATGCTCGACTGATAACTATTGTTGTAGGCAAGCTCCGTAAGCGACACATATCTGTCCCAACTACCTGGAAAATCAAAAGCACAAGCTCTCAACATATCCTCCAGAATCTGAATGACCCGCTCGGACTGCCCATCTGTCTGAGGATGAAATGTTGTACTAAAATTCAACTTGGTACCCAAAGCCCTTTGCAATTCCTTCCAAAACTTTGAAGTAAACCTCGGATCCCGATCTGAAACTATGGACAACGGCACTCCATGTAACTGAACTATCTCATCCACATAGATACTGGCCAACCTATCCATCGGATAGTCCACTCTCACTTGCAAGAAATGAGCTAACTTCGTAAGGCGATCCACTATCACCCAAACTGAATCATGCTTCCTCTGAGTCAAAGGCAAACAAGATACAAAGTCCATGGCTATATCATCCCACTTCCACTTAGGAATGGATAAAGGTGTAAGCAATCCCGAAGGAACTTGATGCTCGGCCTTGACCTGCTGACATGTCAAACACTTAGACATAAAATCCACAATATCCATCTTCATGCTGGACCACCAATAAAACTGTTTTATGTCCCGGTACATCTTCTCATTGCCAGGATGCATAGTAAAAACCGTACTATGCGCCTCACTCAATAGCTATTTCCTCAACTCCTCATCCTCAGGCACACATAAGCGGTTTCTATACATCAACACTCCATCCAGAACTAAGAAATATGACTGCTTGTCCGATCTGATCTCTTGCACAATTCGCTGTAGCCTCTCATCATCCCTCTGAGCATCCACAATCCTCTGTCTTAAGGTAGGCTTCACTCTCAACTGAGCAATCAAAGCTCCATCTGAATCAAACCTCTATCTAAACCTTCTCAGGAACAAAGCTGAAACTGACTTTCAACTGAAAGCATCAGCGACGATATTGGCCTTACCCGGATTGTAATCCACTATGCAATCGTAGTCCTTAAACAACTCAAGCCAACGGCGCTGTCTCATGTTCAACTCCTTTTGCGTGAGGAAATACTTCAAACTCTTATGGTCCGTAAAGATCCTACACTTTTCCCCATATAGATAATGGCGCCAAATCTTCAGAGCAAAGATAACAGCTGCCAACTCCAAATCGTGTGTCGGATAATTCCTCTCATGTGGCTTTAAATGACGAGAAGCATAAGCCACAACCTTACCTTCTTGCATCAAAACACAACCAAGACCAACACCTGAAGCGTCACTATACATTACAAACACCTTACCCGAGATGGGTTGAGTAAGAATAGGAGCCTCGACTAGCAACTTCTTTAGCCGCTCAAAACAAGCCTGACACTTATCCGACCTCTCAAACCTGACGCCTTTTCTTAACAACCTCATCATCGGAGCAGCAATCACTGAAAAACCCTTAACAAACCGAGTATCTCGCCAAACCAAGGAAACTCCTCACTTCCTGAACATTCCTAGGCGCTTTCCAATCAACTATAGCCTCAATCTTAGACGGATCAACTTGAATACCCCTGGCCGAAATAACATGACCCAAAAATGACACTTCTCGAAGCCAAAAATCGCACTTACTAAGCTTGGCAAACAACCGATGCTCCCTTAAAACTTGCAAAACCAACCAAAGATGTTCCTCATGCTCACTCTCATTCTTAGAATACACCAAGATGTCATCTATAAACACCACTACAAATCGATCTAAGTATGGCCTAAACACTCTGTTCATCAAATCCATGAATGCCGCTGGAGCATTGGTAAAACCAAATGGCATCACAAGGAACTCATAGTGGCCAAACCGAGTCCGAAATGCTGTCTTAACCACATCCTTATCCTTAACTCGCAACTGATAGTAACCCGACCGAAGATCAATCTTCGAAAAGACACCCGCACCTCGAAGCTGATCAAACAAATCTTCAACTCTAGGCAAAGGATACTTGTTTTTCACTGTGACCTTATTGATCTGCCTATAGTCGATACACATCCACAAGGACCCATCCTTCTTCTTAACAAACAAAATAGGAGCTCCCCATGGAGATATGCTGGGTCCCCTTATCTAATAGCTCTTGTAGTTGAGTTTTGAGTTCTCTCAACTCTACAGGAGCCATCCGATAAGGTGCTTTCGATATAGGAGTGGTACCCGGCATAATCTCTATGGACAACTCAACTTCTCTCTCAGGGGGCAAACCCGGCAATTCACTCAGAAACACATCACTAAACTCCCGCACAACCGGGATGTCCTCAATCTGAACTTGATCCCTCTTGGAATCCAACACAACTGCTAGGAAAACCTCACAACCCTTCCTAATAAACCTCTTAGCTTGCATCGCAGAAATTACATTGTTCAAAGAACTAGTACCCAAACCTTTAACAAACACAGAAGACCGATCCCTATCCCGAAGCACCACCGTCTTCCTATGGCAATCAACTACAGCCCGGTGCTTACGCAACCAGTCCATACCCAGAATCAGATCAAACACTCTGAAAGGCAACTCAATCAAATCCGCTAGGAATATAACTCCCTCAACCAACAAAGGAAAATTCTAAGACTCTACTCACATTGACACTATACCCTAATGGACTGGTCACACATATCTCATAATCTAGCAGATCTACCACATGCAACTTATCAACAATCTTATCCGTGCACAAGTATGAGTGTGTGGAACCAGGGTCAATTAGATCATACAATTTAGTGTCATGGAGTAGGAACTTACCAGCAATAACATCGGGCGCATCCTGCTCCTCTCTGGCTCTCACAGCATAGGCTCTAGCTGCGACTGGCAACTGATGCTTAATAGACTCTGATGCAGCTCCCTCTCTAGGTTGACTGCCTCGACCTCTACCTCGGCCTCTACCGTGAGTAGCCTATGTGGCATTAGAACCAACCCTACTGGCCTTTCTCTAGGAACCCAATTTCTCATTCAATCTCGGCAACTAGCTAGAAGATGCTCAGTGCTCCCACACCTGAAGCACCCACCAGTGAGCCACTTACACTCACCCCGATGAGCCTTACTACAATGCAAACATATGGGAATAGGCTCAGATCTACTACCTCTACCAGAACTAGATACCGCTACAGAACCCTGTCTTCTACCTCTAGTGGCCGGATCAAATGACGACTCATCCTGTGGGTTCCTAGATCTCTTACCCGAGGATGATGAAGATGAACCACCACGAGAAGGATTCCTCCTATGAGCCCTCTCTCTCAACACAGACTCTGATCTCTCGGCTCTAACAACAGCCTCCACAATCTGATAATAATTCACCCATGGAGTGCTCATCAAGGAAATCAACATAGCTCTGAAGGACTCATTCAATCCTGCCATAAAATGCCTAATTCGGAACTCATCCGTCATAATACCTTCAGGAGCATACCTAGCCAACCGGTTAAACTCCTTCTCAAACTCTAAGACCGACATAGCCCTCTGCTTCAAACTTAAAAACTGTGCCCACCTAGCATCCTTATATGTCTGAGTCACATACTTGTTCGTGAACTCCCTTGCAAAGAAATCCCATGTAACTGGATTGGGCAACTGAGGATGCCTGTAAGCTAACTCCCACCATTCAAAAGCTGACCCTTATAGCAAAGCCACTGCACACTTTGCTTGCTGGTCAGGAGGACTTTGAATCTCTCTCAAGGTACGCTTCACCTTGTCTAACCATTTCTCAGCTAACTCTGACTCATCCAAACCCATGCCATAGAAATCTTCAGCACCAGCCCTTCTCAAACTCTCTATAGGGGCTCTAGGAGCAGTCACTCTCTCCAAGACCCTAGCCATGTCCTGCGATAGCTTGAACATAGCCTCAAAAGGCATGGCTGCGGCCTCGGGCTTGACCCTAGCATGATGAGCCGACACAGAAACCGAAGGATCCACGGCTTGAGGGTTCACACCCTCGGCGGACTCCTCAAGTGATCCACGAGCAGAGTTAGAAGCCATCTAAAATAACAAGAAGACAACCGCGTCAGCCAACACAGATCTAGACATATACACATCTATGCACCTCAACACATCAACAACACCCAGAAATGCCTAAACCTAGGCTCTGATACCAAAAACTATAACACCCCCTACCCATACGTAGGCGTACCCATCCTTAAGAATTGAGAAGCTGTATGTAACACCCCGAAAATCACCCTAGAAGAATTGATTGTCACTGGTGTAATAATGTGCATGATAATTAGGGTTTACAGCCTTGGACCTAAGTGAGAAAGTGAAGTGCGGGACTTAATTGAAGGAAAATAAAGTATTGTAGTTGCTGAATTGTACTTTGTATGATTAACTAGCAAATGAAGATTTATTTAGTGTAATGGCTGTTAATTAAGTTAATCAAAAGTTAGTGGGATCAGCTGTATGTTAGTGGATTTAGCTGGATGCTAGTGGACTCCATGTGTTAGTGTGTGAACCAGCCACCTTGTGTAGGGAGAGTGAGAACTTGACACCTCATTCTTACATGCAAGCATGAGGTGGATTAGTGAGTAAACCTGTCTTTTGTTCCTTGATTCAGCCATTTTGATCCCTTGATCCGGCCCTCACTCTCTCATGAGTTCATTCTTCCTTTTTGCTCTTCTTTCATTTGTTCTCTTTGACCATGGAGACCAAAGGGTAGATATTGATAGATAGAAGATTGTGCATTATTGTCTAGGAAAGGTATATTGATGTTGAGTTCATCTTCTTCATGTCTTTCTATTTGCTTCATAATTGTTATGGGTAAAGTCTAATGGACTTAAATGTGTTGTGTGCTTATGTGTTATGAGTTGAAGAGCCAGGTAGAGCTGGAAAAGGGAAGGAGAAAGTGATATAGAAGAGTAAGAAGGAGTGCTCCAAGAGGTTAGGGATTTGTTGTGTTTTGATGTGATTAGTGTGTTTGAAGTTCTTGTAAATGAGATGTGATACTGATTTTGTTATTGATATTGAATTGGATAGTGAACAAGTGTAAAGTGATTATTGTAGTGATATTAGTGTTAATGGCATCTAGTGATTTGTAATATTTATTGGCATGCTCAAATTGATTGTGTATCATGACATGTAAATGAAGAGGTAAAGTATGCTTGTGTGGTGAAGAGGGTTGCCCAAGCATGTGAATGCAAGAATGCCAAGTATGAGAAAAAGCACAGCTGTGTCTTGGAAAAACACAGCTGTGAAGTGGAAATTTGGCATGCGTCACGGTGACAACCAAATTGGTTGTGACCGTGAGGCATCAAAATGAGCATTCTGTTTTGAAGTGCAGTATGTCACGGTGACAATCAAACTCATTGTGACCGTGACATACCCCAGACATGCATTCTGCCCGTGAGTTGGTCATAAGTCACGGTGACAATCAGATTGATTGTGACCGTGACCTATCACAAACTACATTCTGTTTTGGGGATTCAGTATGTCACGGTGACAACCAGATTGATTGTGACCATGACCCCTCTGTCTTGGCAATGTAACCCTATTGCATATGAATGTATAAATTGTGCAATCTTATCTATAACTAGGAGCCTTATTGTATGAGCATTATATCAATGATAAATGAAGCTTATGTGCATACAACTAGGGTGATTATGTGAATTAGAGATGCATGATAGCCTAACTAAGCTTGAATGCATCATCATTCGAGCATGTGATAATGTGAATTACAAATGCATGACAGCCTAACTAAGCTTGATTGCATTATCATGCGAATTATGAACATGTGAGGAGAATCAAATCATGCGAATGAATTTAATATGCGAATGAATAATGCCATGAGAATGAATGCGTAGTGTGTGAATAAAGTAATAAGCCTGTAGTCGAGTCGTGGATAAATAAGCATTCTTATGAAGGGCTAGTGATTTGCGGCTGCTACTGATTGGCACCGACGGGTGTCTAGTGATTGATACCGACGGGTATTTTGTGATATAGCGATCGAGACTTATGTCTTTAGTGATATAGTGTTCGAGGCCTCGGTCTCTAATGTTATTGATCAGTGTACCCGTATCCATTCCTAAGACTATACAGGCTATTAATGATTAACAAGAATATTGTATGTGTTCATGATAAATATGTATTGGAATTATTGTTCTTGATGATAGTGTGATATTTATGCCATGCTATTGAATTAGAAATAATGCAATGAGCCTACAATTGGCTTAGTGTAGTGACTAATGAGCAGTGTACATGGATATTGAATGATAGTGACTTATTGTTCCTCATTGACTTGGTGAAGTGAATATTGAACATGGTAAGTGAATAGCGATTTAAAGCATGTTATAGATAGCTTATGACTTGTGATTAACATGAGTTACAGCGTATTGACATGATAGCGTAATATTGATCTAGTGAGTGTACATCATATGCCATATGTGTTAAGCATGCTCTCTATTGTGTAATGCTTTGTGATTATTGTGTTAGTACCTGTTTGTACATCCCCACTAAGCGTTATCGCTTAGCACGGGTGCTTGTCTCCCGTGTAGGTTGTGAATTGGAGTCGAGTTTTTGAAGAAGTACTGCAGGCCATCATAGGAGCGTGAAGTGTCTCTTCAAGTGTATAGTTTTGTATTTGGAGCTCCATTTTGTAAAAGCTATTCTTTTGTATATGTATAGTGTTATATGTAACGTATAGTAGTGAAGCTAGTAACTTGTAATAGTGTATAGTGAAGAACATCCGATAAAATTATAGTGTAGTGGAATGCATGAATTATAAGAAATGGTAATGTTAAAATGTAATGAAAGTTAATAAGATAATTGCATGATAGTGCTGTGTAGCGCTCCCTTGTCCTTCCAGGGGGCATTGGGGTGTCACACTGTATGAGCTGGGTGTGTCACCAAGCAGATAAAGATACAAAGCATACATTCGTACATAATAACCATACATCATTATGGAAAAATTAGAACCTTCGAAAGCATCAGAATGAACAATCATTACAATAGCAAAATTCATTATAATAATGATATGATCGAAAGCCTAAATAAAATAATTACATAACCCAAAAGTATATAATTACAGAAGCTTTACAAAATAATGATATAAAGAGAGTTCCGATACAAAAGAATCAACATGCTATAAAAAATAAAGCCCTAACACTAATCCCTCTGTGTTGGCTTGACTGGTGCCGACTCTCCCAAAAGAACACCATCCTCCACACCTGCATGGATAAAACACCGTGCTAAGTGATAAACGCTTAGTGGGGAAACACACAAGTAGTATGGACGGCCATTCACAATGGTCGTCGAGGCATAACACATTCACAATGGTAAATGCAGATAATCATAGCAAGTAAATATACATTCTTGCATATACAAGCCATACTTTCGATAACATAAGCTCACAACCATACTCACATTCATAGTTACATTAACTGATCATTCATCTCATTATCATACTCATTCGAATATCACATTCATATAATCACATTGGAGCAAACTAAAGCGAACTGAACACCTGCTGACTCACAATAGTGGATAACGAGTATACGGACAATACCTTATGGGTACAAATCGAATACTGACAGTACCTTACGGGTACGAATCGAAAACCATTTCACTTTATTAATTAGAAAACATTTTACTGAGGGGACCTTTAACAAGATCCAAATACTGAGGGGTTCACGAGGAACCAAATGGGGACCTGATCGGGGTCCAAACGGAACTGACGCTGCAGCTTAAGACTCTATCAGGCATGCTTAACTATCCACTTACTTGACTCTAGCAGGTTATGCATCATTCAAATCATGTTTCCAAGAGTAATACATAATTATAGTCACATCCATATCAATGAATCATAAATAAGACATGCATAACCCAATATCATTCAACAACTTGTAACATGCAATATCGTATACATTACTTATTATTTGGCTAAGTTAAAATACCATTTATATCATTTACAAATTAATAACACATAAAAGTTGACTAAAGAAACAAGAGAAAAAGAATTGAAAGCACACATTTAAATTTGATTAAAAACAGGAGGGACAGAAGCCTTGAGGGACACGAGTCGTGCTTGAGGAGCACGACTCGTGCTGAGTCCCTCAGGCATGAGCACGGATCGTGCTCTTCGAGCACTATTCGTGCTCATTCTCTTTACCAGAGCACGTCTCGTGTTCTAGAACATGACTCGTGCTCTGGCTCTCTCACTGCTCCCTTAGATGGCGTAAAAGAGAAGAAAAAGAGGAAGATGGACATGACTCACAAGCCCAGGCACGACTCGGACAAGACAGCAAACAAAGGAAACAAAATTACGGAAGAGACAGCTAACGCAATTTTCCAATTTTGAAAACCCTAAAGTCGTGAAATTCACCCAGAACCCAGAATTCCCAAAAATCATCCCAACTCAAATCCAAATCATTCTTACCTTGAATTAGCTTCCTCAAGCACACAAAAACCAACATAAATAATGCAAAATCACTTCCTTAACAATTACCCATCCAAAATAGATATTAACTAAATCAAAACTGTGAAATATTAGAACCCAGAAAATTAACAGTAAGCTCATTCCAACGTAAATCTCATCCTCAAGGTTCCAATCCTCATGCATTAACCACAATCAAAATCCATTCATTTAAATCCCAACATGCAATATCAATACATCAAATCATCATCAAAAGAATCAAACAAAGCAAATACACAGTAGATAATCAAACACAGCAAAAACCCAGTAAATACAATTTTCCCAAACCTGTAATCCTAGCTTCAATTACTTGGTTCCACTACTCCCTGCCTTCTCTTTCCCCTTGGGATCACGAGGAGGCTCAGCTAAACACAATACACTGAAGAACACCCAAAAATACAAACAAAGAGCAAACCCTAGATTAAAATCCAAACTATAATGTAGAAGAAGATGAAGAAAAAGATTAAAATATGTACTAAACTTACCAATTATGCAAGAAGTGATCAATTTCCACCACCAAAGTTTTGAATCCAAGTTAGGGCAAACAAAAGAAGAGCAAAGAGGAAGAAGAAGAAATGGAGAAGAAGAGAACGAGAAAGATGAAGTTACTGCCTTTTCCTTCCTCTTTCTTCTTTTACTTATCCTTCTTCTTAACCCTAGACACTTGGCATCTCTCTAGTGGTGGATATTAATCACTCACACCCAAAAGACATGCATATAATACACACAATACAATCCCAACTTAAAACACCCTAATAGTGTGTGAGTAAAGCACACAACCACCACACCACTACTCACACCCTACAATGGTATGCTCATGCACACACAAACATATCCCAACTAATTGACACCCTAATAACATACATGCATCCACATGCTAACAAAACCCTTAAAACATACATTTTACCCAAAATACCCTTATGACATGCCCAAAACACAAAATGCATGCGCACACAAATAGGCTCATACTACTAGGGGACAAACGGGGTGTGACATTCCTTGGTCTTTTCCCCGAAGATGAGCCTCCTCGAGAGGGATTCCTCTTTTGAGCCCTTTCTCTCAAAATAGTCTCAGAGCATTCTGCTCGCATTATCGTCTGCACAATCTGATAATAACTAACCGTTGGAGAGGACATCAAAGAGATTAACATACCCTTAAGAGACTCATTCAAACCCACCTTAAAATGCTGACAATGGAAATCTTCATTGAGGATACCTGGCGATGCATATTTACTAAGCCTATTAAATTCCTTCTCATAATCCGCCACAGACAAGGCTCTTTGCTTAAGATTCAAGAATTGAGTCCATCTAGCTTCTTTAAATGGCTTGGTCACATACTTACTATGAAACTCCCATGTAACCGGATCAGGTAACTGAGGGTGGTTAAGAACAAATTTCCACCAATCGTAGGCGGAACCTTGCAGGAACGACACAACACATTCCATTTCCCTTTCCGGGGAACATTGAATCTCCTCCAAAACTCTTCTCACTTTTTCAATCCATAACTCTCCTTTATCGGACTCCTTGCTCTTGGGGATTCGTACTCTCAGTTGACCCCTCAAGAGATCCACGCGCTGACTCCATCTAACTTCAAAACATAAGGACATCTACATTAGGCCAACACAATTCTACACACATTTCTATTCTATCGTTGCCCAGATACGTCTAAACCTATGCTCTGATACTAATAAAATTGTAACACCCCATACCTATACGTAAGAAAGCTCACTCTCCGTAGAGAAGTGAGTATCCTAATAGGCAAGGGTTGTTGCCAACCAGAAACATACATTAACACATTCATATCCATGCATACATAGGTACACTTAATAGAAACGGGTATATAAAAATTTCTCTTTCATACATCTTATTCAATCGTAACAAAATATTACATAGCTGAGTTGTGTACAAAATTACATAACTGTACATATTATAAAAATTACACCATTACAAACTGATCACAATCCAAAAGCTTACATTAGGACAATTCCAAAACTAACACTAAACAAGAGCCCATCCTAATGTGTTGATCTTGGCTGCTGCGGATCAGACCCTCCAAAATCTTCTAGTGCTTCGACACCTGCACAGATGAAACACCCGTGCTAAGCCCAACGGCTTAGTGGGGAAAACAGAAGATGAACGACCACTCATACTGGACGTCAATGCAAATCACATTCACATGGCACATTTATATAACTGAAGCATCATAACTTCTCTATAAATTTCACTCATTAATAATTGCATTACTCATACATTTCATATAATACCATTTCAATAATTCACACAATTTCTATAACAGAAACATACACATAATTACGCCTACAAACTCAATGCAGTGGATAACTGTAACACCCCCTACCCATACGTAGGCAATCCCATCCGATAAGGAGTGAGACGCCGGATGAGCAAAGGTGTCACCAAATAGATACAAAGCAAATCATACATTCATTCATATCATACATACAGAAACATGAGATAATTAAAAACTTTAAGGAAAGGAAAGCAATAGCTGATCATACATTAATATAACAAACCATTACAATAATGTTCTGATCAACTAGCTGAAACAAAAGATATTACATAACCAAAATATAGATACAAAAGCGAAAGCTGAAACAAAACTGATACAAGAGAGTTCTATACAAAAAGAATCATCAACGATTACAAAACTAAGCCCTACACTAACTCCTGTGTTGGCTTGACGGCGGCGACTCTCTCACAAGCAAAACTCCTTCCGCACCTGCACGGGTAAAAACACCGTTCTAAGCGATAAACACTTAGTGGGGAAACACACATAAAATATGAACGGCCATTCACAATGGTCGTCAAGGCATAACACATTCACAATGGCAAAATGCAATAGTTCATAACATAATTCATAAGAACATGCTCACAATTAAAAGCCATACATTCTGCATCTCAAATCCATATCCATTTCCATATTAATTGAACATACATTTCATTAATATACCCATGCAGATATCACAAGTATATAGTCATAAGAGTGGCAAACCAGTCGAACACCAAAAGAACACCTGCTGACTCTGGGTAGTGGATAACGAGTGTACAGACAGTACTTTACGGATATGAGCCGATTACAGACAGTACCTTACTGGTACGAATCGAGAAAACCATGTTACTTTTAACTTCCACAAATCATTTTAAAAAGGGACCTTAAACAAGATCCTTACACATAATAGGGTTCGCGAGGAACCAAACGGGGACCTGATCAACGAAACTGAGGGCTGCAGCTAAAAGACTCTATTAGGCATGCCTAACTATCCACTTACTTGACTCTAGCAGGTTATGCATCATTCAAATCATATTTTAGAATATAACATATAATTCATTTGAAGAATCATGGTATCACTCATATCAAAGCATATAAAAGTAGGACATGCATCATACAGCTATATAAGTCCATTCGGAAGAATTACGGAATTCATTGTTGAGTTAAAATCGGGAAATTTCAGAAAAATAGGCCGAATGGAGTAACCAACAAGGTTGGCTAGTCACGAGTCGTGACTGGCATCACAACTCGTGACTGGCCTCCTCACAAGGCTTGTCACGAGTCGTGACTGGGAGTCACTCCTCGTGACTGGCTTCTTCCTATGCTGGTCACGCAACGTGACTTGCCTTTCTCTTGCTGGTCACAAGCCGTGACTAGGAGTCACGTCTCGTGACTGGCTTCCTTCTTTTTGTCACGGGTCGTGACTGGCCGTCACTACCCGTGCCTTCTCTGGCCGGTCACGAGTCGTGACTGGCTTCCTCTTGGCTGGTCACGAGTTGTGACTTGCAGTCACCACTCGTGACTGGCCTCTCTGGCTGGTAACGAGTCGTGACTGGAAGTCACGTCTGGTGACTGGGCTCTCCTTCTTGGCTAGTCACGCGACACACAATCTGGAAATGGGAAATTCAACAGTAACGCGATTTTCCCATTTCCAGAATTCCCAGAACTAAGAAATTAATCCCAAATTTAATTCAAAACCACATAAATCTCTTCTTACCTTTCAGAAAACATCTCATACAACATAAACCAGATAATTGCAACTTAATTCAGAAATTAAAACAACCAAATCAAGCATAAATGCATTCAAGCTTCTCAAGAACATAAACCCTAAAAATTACAGTAAGCTCACATTCAAATAATTAACTCAAGCAAAATCCCAGACCTGAAATTCAAAGCTTCAATCACTTAGCTCCACTCGTCCCAGCAATATCCTTGCCCTTAGGATCGCGAGGAGCCTTAGCTAAACACAACACAACAAAGAACATCCAACAATGCAAACCCTAAGTTAAATCTAAACCCAAAGAGGAAAAAAAAGATGAAACAATTGGAAAACAAGATGAGAAGAATACAATTACTTACCAAAGAGATGCAAAGAGATGATTAATTCCACCAATGAAGACTTGAATCCACACAAGAGTTCTTAGAGTAAAGAAAATGAAGAAGAAGAAGGTGAGGGGAAGAAGGAACGTGAATCTGCCCTTTCCCTTTTTCTTTTTCTTTTCTTTGCCCTAAGCATGTGTCAATTTCCTATTGGTGAAGCTAACCACTCACACCCAACAAACATGCACTACTCACACCCAATGCACTCCCAACTAATGCACACCCTACAATGGTATGAACACATGCACACAATCATATCCCAACTTAAAACACCTTAATATGATATGCTCAAGTGCACACAACTATTACCCAATTAATTCACACACTAATGTTATACATATAACCATATGCTAATAAACCCCAAAAATATGCATTTTACTAAAATACCCTTATGATATGCCGAACACATGCGAATGCTTACACATACAGACAGGCTCATTCTACTAGGGGGCAAACGGGGTGTGACAACTCTCCCCTACTAAAAAGAATTTCATCCTCGAAATTCTCACTTGAATTGAACAACCGCGGATACTGAGCTCTCATCGACTCCTCTGGTTCCCAAGTCGCTTCCTCGACTCCATGATAAATCCACAATACTTTTACCAAAGGGATCTGCTTACTTCTCAATTGTCTCACCTCTCGGGCTAGTATAGCTCGCGGTTCCTCATCATAGGAAAAATCTGGCTGAACCTGAATATCCTGAACTGAAAGAACATGTGAAGGATCTGATCTGTACCGACGAAGCATCAAAACTTGGAACACGTCGTGTAACTTCGCCAACTCCATCGGTAACGCCAATATATAGGCTACAGGTCCTACCTTAGCCAAAATCTCATAAGGACCAATAAAACGAGGACTAAGCTTGCCTTTCTTTCCAAATCATAGCACTTTCCTCCAAGGCGAAACTTTAAGGAAAACTTTGTCCCCGATCTCAAATTGCACGTCTTTCCTCTTCAAGTTGGCATAAGACTTTTGTCAATCCTTGGCTGCCTTCAAATTCTGCTGCACAACTCTGATCTTCTTTTCGGTATCTCTAACCAAGTCTGGCCCAATCACTGATCTCTCGGATAGCTCGGTCCAACAAACCGGAGTCCTACACTGTTGACCATACAAAGCCTCATATGGTGACATACCGATACTCGACTGAAATCTATTGTTGTAGGCAAACTCCATAAGCGACACATATCTGTCCCAACTACCCGAAAAATCCAAAGCATAAGCCCTCATCATATCCTCCAGAATCGGAATGACCCGCTCTGACTGACCATCTGTCTGAGGATGAAATGCTGTACTGAAGTTTAACTTAGTACCCAAAGCTCTCTGTAACTCCTTCCAAAACTTGGAAGTAAACCTCGGATCCCGATCTGAAACTATGGATAAAGGCACCCCATGCAACCGAACTATCTCATCCACATAGATACTGGCCAATCTATCCATCGAGTAGTCCACTCTAACTGGCAGAAAATGAGCTGACTTCGTAAGCCGATCCACTATTACCCAAACTGAGTCATGCTTCTTCTGAGTCAAAGGCAAACCAGAAACAAAGTCCATAGCGATATCATCCCACTTCCACTCAGGAATGGATAAAGGCGTAAGCAATCCCGAGGGAACCCGATGCTCGGCCTTTACCTGCTGACATGTCAAGCACTTGGAAACAAAATCCACGATGTCTCTCTTAATACCGGACAACCAATATAACTATTTCATGTCCCGATACATCTTCTCACTACCAGGATGCATAGTAAAAACTGTACTATACGCCTCACTCATAAGCTGTCTCCTCAAATCCTCAGACTCTGGCACACACAAGCGATTTCTAAACATAAGCACCTCATTCTGAACTGAGAACTCTGACTGCTTACCCGATCTGACCTCTTGCACAATCCGCTGAAGCCTCACATCATCCCTCTGAGCATCCACAATCCTCTGTCTCAAGGTAGGCTTCACACACAACTGGGCAATCAAAGCCCCATCTGAACCAAATCTCCATCTGAACCGTCTCAGGAATAAGGCTGAAACTGAAAGCATCAGCGACTACATTGGCCTTACCAGGATGGTAATCCACAATGCAGTCGTAGTCTTTAAACAACTCAAGCCAACGGCGCTGTCTCATGTTCAACTCTTTCTGTGTGAGAAAGTACTTCAAGCTCTTGTGGTCATAAAAGATCCTACACTTTTCTCCATACAGATAATGACGCCAAATCTTCAAAGCAAAGATCACAGCCGCCAACTCAAGATCATGCGTCGGATAGTTCCTCTCATGTGGCTTTAACTGACGAGAAGCATAAGCCACAACCTTACCTTCTTGCATCAAAACACATCCAAGGCCAACACCCGAAGCATCACTATAAATGACAAACTCTTTACCCGAGATGGGTTGAGTAAGAATAGGAGCCTCAATAAGCAACTGCTTCAACTGATCAAAACAAGCCTGGCATCTATCTGACCACTCAAATCTGACCCCTTTCCTCAATAATCTAGTCATCGGAGCGGCAATCACAGAAAAGCCCTTAACAAACCGACGGTAATACCCTGCCAAACCAAGGAAACTCCTCACTTCCTGAGTATTTCTAGGCACTTTCCAATCAACTATCACCTCAATCTTGGCCGGATCTACCTGAATACCCTTAGTTGAAACAATATGACCCAAGAATGACACTTCTCGAAGCCAGAAATCACACTTGCTAAGCTTGGCAAACAACTGGTGCTCTCTCACCATCTGCAAAACCAATTGGAGATGCTCCTCATGCTCACTCTCATCCCTGGAATACACCAAGATATCATCAATGAACACTACTACAAATCGATCTAAGTATGGCCTAAACATACGGTTCATCAAATCCATAAAAACCACTGGAGCATTGGTCAAACCAAACGGCATCACAAGAAACTCATAGTGGCCATACCTAGTCCGAAATGCAGTCTTAACCACATCTGCATCCTGAACTCGAAGCTGATAGTACCCTGATCGAAGATCTATCTTGGAGAAAACACCTGCACCCCGAAGCTGATCAAACAAATCCTCAATCCTAGGCAATGGATACTTATTCTTCACTGTGACCTTATTGATCTGCCTGTAATCGATACACATCCGCAAAGATCCATCTTTCTTCTTGACAAACAGAAATGGAGCTCCCCAAGGAGATATGCTGGGTCGAATAAACCCCTTATCCAATAGCTCTTGTAACTGAGTCTTAAGTTCTCTCAACTCTACAGGACCCATTCGAAAAGGTGCTTTCGAAATAGGTGTGGTACCCGACATAATCTCAATGGATAACTCAACCTCTCTCTCAGGAGGCAAACCAGGCAACTCACTCGGGAACACATCACTAAACTCCCGCACTACAGGAATATCCTCAATCTGAACTTGATCTCTCTTGGAATCCAACACAACTGCTAGAAAAGCCTCACAACCTTTCCTGATAAACCTCTTGGCTTGCATCGCAGAAATCACATTATTCAAAGAACTAGCACCCAATCCTTTTATAAACACAGGAGACTGACCTCTGTCCCGAAGCACAACTGTCTTCCTATGGCAATCAACTACAGCCCGATGCTTACCCAACCAGTCCATACCCAGAATCAGATCAAACTCTCTGAAGGGCAACTCAATCAAATCTGTTGGAAGCACAACTCCCTCAACCAACAAAGGACAACTCCTAAAGACTCTACTCACACTGACACTATACCCTAATGGACTGGTCACACAAATCTCATAATCTAACTGATCAACCACATAACAATTTTATCTGTGCACAAGTATGAGTGTGTGGAACCAGGTTCAATTAGAGCATACAATTCAGTGTCATGGAGTAGGAACTTACCAGCAATAACATCAGGCGCATCCTGCTCCTCTCTGGCTCTCATAGCATAAGCTCTAGTTGCAACCTGAGGAGGACGCTCAACAGTCTCAGAAGTAGCTCCATCTCTAGGCCGACCGCCTCGACCTCTACCTCTACCTCTACCTCTAGCAGCCTGAGAAGCATTCGATCCAACTCTGCTAACTCCTCCCTGAGGTCCTAAATCCTCACTCATCTGGGGACAACTAGCCACACGGTGCTCAGTGCTACCACATCTAAAACATCCACCAGTGAGTCACCTACACTCACCCCGGTGAGCCTTGCTGCAATTCGCACAAACAGGTATAACATCAGATCTACCACCTCTGCCAGAACCAGATACTGCTACAGAACCCTGTCTTCTACCTCTAGAAGCGGAACCAGCTGCTTGCTCATCTTGCGGGTTCCTGGATCTCTTACCCGAAGATGAGGAAGAACCACCCCTAGCAGAATTCCTTCGCTGAGCTCTCTCCCTAAGCAAAGATTTCGACCTCTCTGCCCTCATGGCGGCCTCTGCAATCTGATAACAACTTACCCCAGGCATACACATCAAAGAAATCAAGGCAATCTTCAAAGACTCATTCAACCCCGCTTCAAAATGCTTGCATCTGAAATCATCTGTCATAACCCCATGCGGAGCATAGCAAGACAACCGGTTGAACTCTTTCTCATAATCCGAAACTGACAACGTCCTCTGCCTCAAACTCAGAAACTGTGCCCATCTTGCATCCCTATAAGCTTGAGTCACAAACTTCCTAGTGAACTCCTCACTGAAGAAATCCCATGTAATCGGATCAGGCATCTGAAGTTGCCTACTAACCAATTCCCACCATTCATATGTTGACTCTTGAAGCAATGCCACAGCACACTCGGCTTGCTGATCGGGAGGACACCTGACTTCTTTTAAAGCTCTCTTTACCTTATCAAGCCACTTCTCAGCTAACTCAGACTCATCTAGCCCAGTCCAATAAAAATCCTCAACACCAGCTCTCCTCAAACTCTCAATAGGGGCTCTAGGAGCAGTCACTCTCTCCAAAACCCTAGCCATGTCTTGATGCAATCTGAACATAGCCTCAAAAGGCATGGCTGCGACCTCGAGCTGGACCCTAGCATGCTGAGCCGACATAAAAATTGATGGATCTATAGCTTGAGGGTTCACACTCTCGGCGGATTCCTCAAGTGATCCACGAGAAGAATTAGAAGCCATCTAAATAAACAAGAAACACCCGTATCAGCCAACACAGACCTGGACACATACATATCTAGGCAACTCACAACAACAACACCCAGAAACGCCTAAACCTATGCTCTGATACCAAAAACTGTAACACCCCCTACCCATACGTAGGCAATCCCATCCGATAAGGAGTGAGACGCCGGATGAGTAAAGGTGTCACCAAACAGATACAAAGCAAATCATACATTCATTCATATCATACATACAGAAACATGAGATAATTAAAAACTTTAAGGAAAAGAAAGCAATAGCTGATCATACATTAATATAACAAACCATTACAATAATGTTATGATCAACTAGCTGAAACAAAAGATATTACATAACCAAAATATAGATACAAAAGCGGAAGCTGAAACAATTTCTATACAAAAAGAATCATCAACGATTACAAAACTAAGCCCTACACTAACTCCTGTGTTGGCTTGACGGCGGCGACTCTCTCACAAGCAAAACTCCTTCCGCACCTGCACGGGTAAAAACACCGTGCTAAGCGATAAATGCTTAGTGGGGAAACACACATAAAATATGAACGGCCATTCACAATGGTCGTCAAGGCATAACACATTCACAATGGCAAAATGCAATAGTTCATAACATAATTCATAAGAACATGCTCACAATTAAAAGCCATACATTCTGAATCTCAAATCCATATCAATTTCCATATTAATTGAACATACATTTCATTAATATACTTATGCAGATATCACAAGTATATAGTCATAAGAGTGGCAAACCAGTCGAACACCAAAAGAACACTTGCTGACTCTGGGTAGTGGATAACGAGTGTACAGACAGTACTTTACGGGTACAAGCCGATTACAGACAGTACCTTACAGGTACGAATCGAGAAAACCATGTTACTTTTAACTTCCACAAATCATTTTAAAAAGGGAACTTAAACAAGATCCTTACACATAATAGGGTTCGCGAGGAACCAAACGGGGACCTGATCGGGGTCAAAATGAAACTGAGGGCTGCAGCTAAAAGACTCTATTAGGCATGCCTAACTATCCACTTACTTGAATCTAGCAGGTTATGCATCATTCAAATCATATTTCAGAATATAACATATAATTCATCTGAAGAATTATGGTATCACTCATATCAAAGCATATAAAAGTAGGACATGCATCATATAGCAATATAAGTCCATTCGGAAGAATTACGGAATTCATTATTGAGTTAAAATCGGGAAATTGCAGAAAAATAGGCTGAATGGAGTAACCAACAAGGTTGACTGGTCACGAGTCGTAACTGGCATCACAACTCGTGACTGGCCTCCTCACAAGGCTGGTCACGAGTCGTGACTGGGAGTCAAGCCTCGTGACTGGCTTCTTCCTATGCTGGTCACGCAACGTGACTTGCCTTTCTCTTGCTGGTCACGTCTCGTGACTGGCTTCCTTCTTTTGGTTGGTCACGGGTCATGACTGGCCGTCACTACCCGTGCCTTCTCTAGCCGGTCACGAGTCATGACTGGAAGTCACGTCTCGTGACTGGCTTCCTCTTGGCTGGTCACGAGTTGTGACTTGCAGTCACCACTCGTGACTGGCCTCTCTGGCTGGTCACGAGTCGTGACTGGAAGTCACGTCTGGTGACTGGCCTCTCCTTCTTGGCTAGTCACGCGACACACAATCTGGAAATGGGAAATTCAACAGTAACGCGATTTTCCCATTTCCAGAATTCACAGAACTCAGAAATCAATCCCAAATTTGATTCAAAACCACACAAATCTCTTCTTACCTTTCAGAAAACATCTCATACAACATAAACCAGATAATTGCAACTTAATTCAGAAATTAAAACAACCAAATCAAGCATAAATGCATTCAAGCTTCTCAAGAACATAAACCCTAAAAATTACAGTAAGCTCACATTCAAACAATTAACTCAAGCAAAATCCCTGACCTGAAATTCAAAGCTTCAATCACTTAGCTCCACTTGTCCAAGCAATATCCTTGCCCTTAGGATCGCGAGGAGCCTCAGCTAAACACAACACAACAAAGAACATCCAACAATGCAAACCCTAAGTTAAATCTAAACCCAAAGAGGAAAAAGAAGATGAAATAATTGGAAAACAAGATGAGAAGAATACAATTACTTACCAAAGAGATGCAAAGAGATGATTAATTCCACCAATGAAGACTTAAATCCACACAAGAGTTCTTAGAGTAAAGAAAATGAAGAAGAAGAAGGCGAGGGGAAGAAGGAACGTGAATCTGCCCTTTCCCTTTCTTTCTTTCCTTTTTCTTTTTCTTTTCTTTTCCCTAAGCATGTGTCAATTTCCTATTGGTGAAGGTAACCACTCACACCCAACAAACATGCACTACTCACACCCAATGCACTCCCAACTAATGCACACCCTACAATGGTATGAACACATGCACACAATCATATCCCAACTTAAAACACCTTAATATGATATGCTCAAGTGCACACAACTATTACCCAATTAATTCACACACTAATGTCATACATATAACCATATGCTAATAAACCCCAAAAATATGCATTTTACTAAAATACCCTTATGATATGCCGAACACATGCGAATGCTTACACATACAGACAGGCTCATTCTACTAGGGGGCAAACGGGGTGTGATAATAACGGGTGATCACATAGGTACCCAAAGGTACAAAGAAATATTTTTTTTTCTTTTAAAACACATAGGGATCTTAAACAAGATCCAAACACATAGGGATCGCGAGGACCCACACCCATAGGGACTTAATCAGGGTCTAAGAAACACATAGGCTGTAGCAAATAGAACCCTATAGGCATGCCTATCTATCCACTACGTGACTGTTGCAAGCTAAGATATTAATTCAATTATTGAGCACCTAATGAAGCATATTATAATTCACACATTTAAATATACATGAATTACGAATGAGAAACCATGCAAAGTGCAACAAATAATAAACATTTGAAGAAAAGTGGAGGGTTGCAATCGCGGCAAGCAGTCGCACCCGTGATACAGATCGATTGCACAAAGGGTCGCGCTCATGACAATCAGTCGTGCTTGCGTGGGAGAACTAGTTGGCCTCGATCACATTCGCGACAGAAGGCGGGCAAGCCTCTGTTATGTTCATGCACGCAGACACAGTTGCAACAAAGATCAACCCTGTAAAAGCTCGGCTTACCGAGCACTCTATCGCGCTCGTGATAGAGAGCACCTCGGCTGGAGCTCGGGTCACGATGTAGTCAAATTTTGCACTCTAATACCGAGCTCCATAGCTCTCCTCACGTACAATTATCCAAATCTCATACCATCCGACATAGAACATCAACCCAACCATCACAATGCATTCAAACATATTTCTGATCATTCAATCAAAGTTTTACACTAATTAAAATGACTAATTAGGCAAAACTATATAATATACACAATCAAACTTCAAACCCACCAAGAATTATTAGAATCCCACAAAATCACTCCAACTTTTTATACAGAAATTCCAAATTCTTCTAAAACTTGTCAAAATCCATCTCAATCATGCATGAAAACATGCTTAATTTCTTTGAATTTTCCAAAAATTCAAATCAATTATTCAAAGGCACAATTATAAAAATACACATAAATCCCAAACCTTTTCTCCTAAACTCCTTAAAATCAATTGGAAGAACTCCCACCAACTTTCTCCTTCCCTTTTAGTTCTCTAGTTGAAATCTCTAAACAAATTAGCCAAACAACACACTCACTCAAACCATAACTCACAAGCAGGAAACGCACAAACCGGGAAGAAGAAGAAAAAGAAGAAGAAAAGCACTATTCACCTACCTGAATAGTTCTGGAATTTGCAAAACCAACTCGCAATTACAGCGGCTTGGAATGAAGAAGATGAGCAATAAAGAAGAGAAGAAAGTACTGGAACGGGAGAGGGAAAACGGAAGAGGGAGCAAGGCAATTCTACTTTCTCTTTCTTTCTCACATTCTCTCTCTTCCTTCAAAAGTCAAACTTATCTTCTCCTTCTCTTTCCTCATTTTTACCATCCAATTGTCACTAATCTATGGTAGGTTTAGCATAAAACTCACTTTTAGTCCTTCAATTCTTGCCAAAACATACTCAATCCACAATAATAAAAGCTAAAACATAATTATACCCTTCTAAACTTCTTAAAACACGTAATTAATTCCTAACGCCAATAATAATACACACAAGATTTCTATAAAAAGAATACCAACCCATGCTCAAAACTACTAGGGTACAAATTGGGTCCTTACATACGTTCTTTGGTTGAAGCAGCAATAAAGGTGGAATTGGCACAAGCAGATAAGGTGGAGAGATAGACACGATTTTAGCAAAAAAGGAAACTAGTCAGGCCAGCAGTGCAAAGGGACAGAGCAAGAAGTCTAGAGGGCCCGCTCCTTCATAAAGTCATGTTTTTTAAGCACTAGGTTGTACCCAGAGGAATCCAGATAGTAATAATGCTTTAGTGACTTCAGTTGGTAGTGCTCCCAGAGGCTGAGGAAATGTCACTACTCAGACATGTGATCACTATGGGAGATCTCATCCGGGTGAATGGAAATTTTTGACCGGAGATTGCTTTAGGTGTGGGTCAAGAGATCATCGAGTGAAGCACCGTCATCCACAGCTACTTCTCTAGCTCTAGGTCCAGGACCTACTGCTACTAGAGGAAGGGGTAAGGGAGTGGCCCCTAATCGAGCTACATCTAGACCTCTTGCACAGTCTTTTCAGGGTCACGGGTGAGCTACAGGCTGCACCTATGCAATGAGAGCTAAAGAAAAAGAGGATGCACCAGATGTAATCGTAGGTAAATTTGCATTATTGTCTGATTCAGTTTATGTACTTATTGATTTGTATTGCAAAAACTCTTATATAAATACTGATATTGCATGTGGAAAAGGGTTAAGTGATTCACTTTTAGACCAGGATATCTTAATGAGCAATCCTTTGGGGCATAATGTCATAGCGAATAAAGTTTATAGTGTAATGGCCTGAATACCAAGTCAGTAATGATTAGTGAAATCTGTAGAATGTATAGTGTGAATTTTGTACAAAAATATCAGTGACTGTGCCTAAAAAGATAGTAGAGGAGAAAAGTTAAACGTGCTCAGGCCAGGGAAGCCCCTGATGGGTGACCTCTCACGAAGCCAGTAGTGAATATTTTTTTATTAGAGTACTGAAAAACACATTATAAGGAGTTTAATGGTATAATTTGGAGTGAAAATGAGGTCAAATAGGTCCCCGAAAGTCAAACTGAAGAAAAACCCCTAGTTTGATTCAAATAGTAATTAGGTTTGGCCAAAATTTGACAATGGCTTTAAAGTTAGTAAATGACCTCTGAAAAGTTATCTGAAGGCATAGTTAGACTTAGAACAGTGTGTACAGTAGTTTGTCAATGAAAAAGTAATTATATGGTGACACTGAAAAATGGATGAATTGGACCGGTTCAATTAAACCGGATCGGATAAGGACCCTGAATGAGATACAATTCAATCTCATCAAAACTAACAAGCTCAAAGCACCATAACATTCTTATATACGTAACACATAACGGAATCTTAACAATATCATGTCTACTTGACAAATATAACCGATCCAAAAGAATTAATATGAAATGCTTAAAAAAAATAATCATTCCATCATCAAAAGCATAAGCTCAAACAACACAAAAGCAAATAAGAAGCCTAAACTCTCACGGACTGTGGATACGGGTACAAAAGATACCGATGAAATTCAGTATCTAAAACAAAAGACATAAGTATGAAAGCATTCGAATAACCGGAGGTAACAAAAGAGACTGAAGTCTCTAGACAAAAGACCATAACGGTCTACAAAGCAGCCGCGCAAAACCCTTTATAAGCATGCTTATATATCGACTAACTTGACACTTCAGGCTCGCTAACACTCTAATTACTACAACACATATTCACATATCCAATCACAATCACATCTCACTCAATTCATGTACATGCTAAACAATCCAATAATGTATATAATTCCTACTAGCAAATAATACCTATGATATATAATATGCATGCCCAAATATATTCATATACTCATCTCATAATGTTAAACATGAATTGGTTAAACATGAATTGGCTAAGTTGTAGGAATTTGTAGAGAAGTTCGGGTGCATTTCGGGAAGATAAACACACAAAAATACAAAAACTAGAGGGGGGTAAAGGTGGGAAATGATTCATGCCAACCATGGGATCAAAATGTGAATGAAAGTCCATCATGTAACTAGTTCTGTCGCGCTCGTGACAGTAGGCTCCTACAGGTGCCCAACAAGACTACTATTAACCTCACATTTGAACCGCACAAACCAACCTCTAAACATCAATTTTAGGCAAAACATCCTTCTTAACAATTGTTCCCTAGGATGTTAAGTTTCTAATGGCACATATTACAGGTCATTTGGACATATATAACTTCAGATATTAGCTAAACAACCTATACTGTTCAAGTAACTCGACCCCCAAACAGAGACACTATGGTTTTGGCCAATTTTCAAGATCATAGAGAAAGAATTTGCCCAAGGTCATTCCGAGACTTTTATAGGAATGGAAGTCATGGTTCTAATGGAACAATAATAACTTAATTTGGAGTTGTGAAAATCCACATATCACCAAAACATCACATGGAGGTCTGATACAATCTGGGCAGAGTTTTCCCCTACAAGTAGGGTTCATGCAGGATTACTAGATTATACTCAAGCCAATTCAATTAACACTTCAACACACATCCATTTTACATTTCAATTATATCAAATATCAATTAAACACATTAACATGCATCAATTGACATAACAACACAATTCACTACACATGCAAAAATCAAAGGGCACACGATCCCTACCTCTAGTAGAGCGGTCGAGACATCCCAAATCAGATCTTGTCCTTGCCCTTCACAATCCTTCTATCCGTAACTTCAAACACAACAAAGAACACCAATACAACACCTCTTAGTCCATTACACAACTAGCTCAAACCAAAACAGAAATGGAGTAGAAGAAGACCCAACACAAAGCTAAGTCATACTTACCTTCTTAATCCTTTAATAACCTCTTCAAACCATCCAATGCAGAAATTAGCCAAAGGAAGAAAAAATCAAAGAAGAAAGAGGAAGTGAAACCGAGAAAGAGAGGGAAAACAAAGAGAGATAACACTATTTGCATGCAAAACAAGAATGAGGACAGATATTCCCACTTAAATCACTTTTATTGCATGCACAAGTCCACTTGGCAAATCCTCTCAAAGCCACATGTCTATCTTAAGACATGTGTCCCAAACCCTTCCAAACTCCTTGCATGACTGCCACATGTCCAAACCAAACTCAAAATCCACTTAAATCCCGCTTAAAATGAACTCCAACTGGCGCGTTCTATTGCGCTCATGACAGAAGCTAAACCATAAATTCTAAAAATAAAAATTGACCAATCTTCTTTCCAATTCTCCCTCTCACCCAAACAATCATTCAAAAGTGTTCTTTCTTATAAATACACACCAATATACATACCAAATCATCACAAATCCTACTAGGGTGTATCCGGGTTGTTACAATCTCTCCACCTTAAGAAATTTCGTCCTCGAAATTTCATTCGATAACACAGATAGCAAAACACTTATGACGACAAAGCTTGTACAAATCAAACACAATAACATAAGGACTTACCAGAAGGACCCGCTTGCTCATCTTCTTTCTCTCTAACCATAGCATAACATCGAGCTAGAACAATAGATGGAATCGGCTTCTCAATCATTTCCGATATATCATGTGTTGCTTGATCTCTTCTTCTTCCACCTCTTGTAGATCCAGTCACTCCCGTATTCCCTCTATTACCTTGCTGAATCGTGCTCTCTTTCATTTTTGGACAATTGGCAAGCATATGCTCCATGCTGCCACATTTGAAACACGCTCCTGACATCTTCCTACACATGCCTCGATGAAATTTTTCACAATGCATACAATTTGGCACACTGCTTTCCTTACTAGGGGGTGCCAAGACACTTCCTTTAGATTCTTGCACTGGACCCAACCATTGAGTATGTTGTCCACTAACTCCATCACAAGTTCTCTTACCACTAAAAACATTACCATCTGTTACTTTTCTCTTGTGCTCTATCTTCTGCTTGATCACTTCCGATTCTTCTAACTTAATCGCCGCTGCCACTAACTGATAATATCTAACCGGATGCATAACTGCCATGGCCGATAACAGACCTCTAATCACTTCTCTTAATCCATCTTGGAAATGTTGGCATTTGAAATTCTCAGTCATTAAAGCAGTAGGCACATACTTGCTCAAAAGACCAAACACTTTCTCATAGTCGCTAACCGACATGTTCCTTTGCTTCAAACTTTTAATTTCCTTCTACTTTGCCTCCCTATAGGCCTTGGTAACATACTTTTGCTCAAATTCTTTCACAAAACATTCCCATGTCAATTCAGCCGGTCTCTGTGGATTGACAAGCACGAGCTTCCACCAATCATATGCCGACCCTTGCACAAGCGATGCGACACACACAACTCGCTGATGCGAAGGACAAGATATATCTCTTTTTGAATCCAATCAATCCTCTCTAACCAGAATTCTTCCATATCCGATTGGTCCAATGAAATTCCATGAAACTCTTCCGCTCCCCTTTTCCTCAAAAGCTCAAAAGGAGCCTTAGGAGCAGTCAATCTGTCTACCACTTAAAGTAAACCCTGTACTAATGCCGGATCAAAACCAAAACCCTGACCTCCGGCTAGTGCACGCTCGCATGCAGGCCTATCCTATCCAACTGGATTACCACTTCCGACCGGATTAACACTACCATCGTGTCGGCCATATACTCTCTCGGATCCAACTCCATAAAAACACTACACAAGACAACATCTGCATTAGGCCACAACTTTAGACAAACTCTCATGTAAAGACTCTATACTTAAATAATCACATAGAACCAGAACCGACTAAATCAGTGCTCTGATACCACAACTTGTAACGCCCTAATAACCCTCGGAAGGAATATCAAGATGTCACACACAACATAAACATTAAAGCAAGACCTAAAGCGGAAGCACTCATGAATAACCATATAAACTTGCATAACTAAACTTATAAAGTATACATATACTAAGTCCTTACATTAAATATCGGAATTACATGCCTTACAAAATGTTACAAAACGTACAAGCAAAAACTGGGCTATACAACTTATCCCTATACTAGTACAAAAATAATACTCCGACTCCTAGTGGCTAGCAGATGCGCGATCAAAAACGAAACCAAACTTGCAAACCTACACGGAAATAAACATCCGTGCTAAGCGATAACGCTTAGTGGGGATGTACAAAAACAAATGACTGCACAAGCATGCATCATAGTATATACATATCATGCCAAGGCGTAAACGCAAAGTCAATTACAAAATTATAACATGTACAATTCAATCTTATCAAAACTAACAAGCTCAAAGAACCATAACATTCTTATATACATAACACATAACGGAATCTTAATAATATCATGTCTACTTGACAAACATAACCGATCCAAAAGCATTAATATGAAATGCTCAAAACAAAACAATCATTCAATCATCGAAAGCATAAGCTCAAACAACACAAAAGCAAATAAGAAGCCTGAACTCTCATGGACTATAGATACGGATACAAAAGATACCGATGAAATTCAGTATCTAAAGCAAAAGACATAAGTCTGAAAACATTCGAATAACCGGAGGTAACAAAAGACACTGAAGTCTCTAGATATAAGACCATAATAGTCTATAAAGCAGCCGCGCAAAACCCTTTATAAGCATGCTTATATTTCCACTAGCTTGACACTTCAGGCTCGCTAACACTCTAATTACTACAACACATATTCACATAGCCAATCACAATCACATCTCACTCAATTAATGTACATGCTGAACAATCCAATATTGTATATAATTCCTACTAGCAAATAATACCTATGATATATAATATGCATGCCAAAACATATTCATATACTCATCTCATAATGTTAAACGTGAATTGGATAAGTTGTAGGAATTTGTAGAGAAGTTCGGGTGCGTTTTAGGAAGAACACACAAAAATACTCAAACTAGAAGGGGGGTAAAGGTGGGTGTTGATTCAAGCCAACCATGGGATCAAAATGTGAAGGAAAGTCCATCATGTAACTGGTTCTATCGCGCTCGCGACACTAGGCTTTTATAGGTGCTCAACGACACTACTTTCACCTCAAATTTGAACCGCACAATCCAACCTCTAAACATAATTTTTAGGAAAAAAGTCCTTCTTAACAATTATGTCCTAGGATGTTAGGTTTCTAATGGGACAAGTTACAGGTGATAACTTCAGATATGAGCTAAGAAAGCTATACTGTTCAAGTAACCCGACCAAAACAGAGATACTACGGTTTTGGCCAATTTTCAGGATCATAGAGAAATAATTTGTCCAAGGTCATTTCTGAGACTTTTATAGGAATGGAAGTCATGGTTCTAATGGAACAATAATCACTTAATTTGGAGTTGCAAAAGTCCACATATCACCAAAACATCACACGGAGGTTTGATACAATCTAGGCAGAGTTTTCCCCTACAACTAAGGTTCATGCAGGATTACTAGATTATACTCAAGCCAATTCAATTAACACTTCAACACACATCCATTTTACATTTCAATTATATCAAATATGAATTAAACACATTAACATGCATCAATTGACACAACATCACAATTCACTATGCATGCAAAAATCAAAGGGCACACGATCCCTACCTCTAGTAGAGCAGCCGAGACACCCCAAATCAGATCTTGTCCTTGCCCTTTCCAATCCTTCTATCCGGAACTTCAAACACAGCAAAGAACACCAATACAACACCTCTTAGTCCATTACACAACCAGCTCAAACCAAAATAGAAATGGAGTAGAAGAAGACCCAACACAAAGCTAAGTCACACTTACCTTTTTAATCCTTTAATAACCTCTTCAAACCATCCAATGTAGAAATTAGCCAAAGGAACACAAAATCAAAGAAGAAAGAGGAAGCGAAACCGAGAAAGAGAGGGAAAACAAAGAGAGATAACACTACTTGCATGCAAAACAAGAATGAGGACAGATTTTCCCACTCAAATCACTTTTATTGCATGCACAAGTCTACTTGACACATCCTCTGAAAGCCACATGTCTATCTTAAGACATGTGTCCCAAACCCTTCCAAACTCCTTACATGACTGCCACATGTCAAAACCCAAGTCAAAATCCACTTAAATCCCGCTTAAAACTAATTCTAACTGGCGCATTCTGTCGCGCTCGCGACAAAAGCTAAACCAGAAATTCTAAAAACAAAAATTGACCAATCTTCTTTCCAATTCTTGCACTCACCCAAACAATCATTCAAAAGTGTTCTTTCTTATAAATACACACCCATATACATACCAAATCATCACAAATCCTACTAGAGAGTAGCCGGGTTGTTACAATCTCTCCCCCTTAAGAAATTTCATCCTCGAAATTTCACCCGATAACACAGATAGCAAAACACTTATGATAACAAAGCTTGTACAAATCAAACACAATAACATAAGGACTTACCAGAAGAACCCGCTTGCTCATCTTCTTTCTCTCTAATGATAGCATAACATCGAGCAGGAACAATCGATGGAATCGGCTTCTCAATCGTTTTCGATATATCATGTGCGGCTCGATCTCTTCTTCTTCCACCTCTTGCAGATCCAGTCACTCCCGTGTTCCCTCAATTACCTTGTTGAACCGTGCTCTCTTTCATTTTTTGACAATTGGCAAGCATATGCTACATGCTGCCACATTTAAAACACGCTCCTGAAATCTTCCTACACATGCCTCGATGAAATTTCTCGAAATGCATAGACTTTGGCACACTGCTTTCCTTACTAGGGGGTGCCAAGACACTTCCCTTAGATTCTTGCACTAGACCCAACCATTGAGTATGTTGTCCGCTAACTCCATCACGAGTTCTCTTACCACTAAACACATTACCATCGGTTACTTTTCTCTTGTGCTCCATCTTCTGCTTGATCACTTCCGATTCTTCTAACTTAATTGCCGCTGCCACTAACTGATAATATCCAACCGGATGCATAACTGCCGTGGCCGACAACGGACCTCTAATCACTTCTCTTAATCCATCTTGGAAATGTTGGCATATGAAATTCTTAGTCAACAATTCAGTAGGCACATACTTGCTCAAACGACCAAAATCTTTCTCATAGTCGCTAACCGATAAGTTCCTTTGCTTCAAACTTATAAATTCCTTCCACTTTGCCTCCATATAGGCCTTGGTAACATACTTTTGCTCAAATTCTTTCACAAAACATTCCCATGTCAATTCAGCCAGTCTCTGTGGATTGAGAAGCACAAGCTTCCATTAATCATATGCCGACCCTTGCAAAAGCGATACGGCACACACAACTCGCTGATGCGGAGGACAAGATATCTCTTTTGGAATCCGATCAATCCTCTCTAACCAGAATTCTGCCATATACGATTGGTCCAATGAAGTTCCATGAAACTCTTCCGCTCCCCTTTTCCTCAAAAGCTTAAAAGGAGCCTTGGGAGCAGTCAATTTGTCTACCACTTGAAGTAAACCTTGTACAAACGCCGGATCAAAACCAAAACCCCTGACCTCTCGCTGGTGCACGCTCACATGCAGGCCTATCCTGTCCGACCGGATTACCACTTCCGACCAGATTAACACTTCCATCATGTCGCCCATATGCTCCCTCGGATTCGACTCCATAAAAACACTACACAAGACAACATATGCATTAGGCCATAACTCTAGACAGACTCTCATGTAAACACTTTATACTCAAACAATCACATAGAACCAGAACCGACTAAATCAGAGCTCTGATACCACAACTTATAACACCCTAATACTCCTTGGAAGGAATATCGAGATGTCACACACAACATAAACATTCAAGCAAGAGCTAAAGCGGAAGCACTCATGAATAACCATATAAAATTGCATAATTAAACTTATAAAGTATACATATACTAAGTCCTTACATTACATATCGGAATTACATGCCTTACAAAATGTTACAAAACATAGAAGCAAAAAATGGACTATACAACTTATCCCTATACTAGTACAAAAAGAAGACTTCGACTCCTAGTGGCCAGCAGATGTGTGATACAAAACCAAACCAAACCTGCAAACCTACAAAGAAATAAACATCCGTGCTAAGCGATAACGCTTAGGGGGGATGTACAAAAACAAAGGACTGCACAAGCATGCATCACAGTATATACATATCATGCCAAGGCGTAAACGCAAAGTCAATTACAAAATTATAACATGTACAATTCAATCTTATTAGAACTAACAAGCTCAAAGCACCATAACATTCTTATATACCTAACACATAATGGAATCTTAACCATATCATGTCTACTTGACAAACATAACCGATCCAAAAGCATTAATATGAAATGCTCAAAACAAAACAATAATTCCATCATCAAAAGCATAAGCTCAAACAACACAAAAGCAAATAAGAAGCCTAAACTCTCACAGACTGTGGATACGGGTACAAAAGATACCAATGAAATTCAGTATCTTAAACAAAAGACATAAGTCTGAAAACATTCGAATAACCAGAGGTAACAAAAGAGACTGAAGTCTCTAGACATAAGACCATAATGGTCTACAAAGCAGCTGCGCAAAACCCTTTAAAATCATGCTTATATATCCACTAACTTGACACTTCAGGCTTGCTTACACTCTAATTACTACAACACATATTCGCGTATCCAATCACAATGATATCTCACTCAATTCATGTACATGCTAAACAATCCAATAATGTATATAATTCCTAATAGCAAATAATACCTATGATATATAATATGCATGCCCAAACATGTTCATATACTCATCTCATATTGTTAAACATGAATTGGATATGTTGTAGGAATTTGTAGAGAAGTTCAGGTGCATTTCGGAAAGATAAACACACAAAAATTACTTAAACTAGAGGGGGGTAAAGGCGGGAAATGATTCATGCCAACCATGGGATTAAAATGTGAAGGAAAGTCCATCATGTAACTCATTCAGTCACGCTCGCGACATCTATCGCGGTCGCAATAGTAGGCTCCTACAGGTGCCCAACGAAACTGCTTTTCACCTCAAATTTGAAACGCAAAAACTAACCTCTAAACATAATTTTTAGGCAAAATATCCTCTTAATAATTGTTCCCTTGGATGTTAAGTTTCTAATGGGACAAGTTACAGGTAATTTGGACATCTATAACTTCAAATATGAGCTAAACCACCTATACTATTCAAGTAAGCCGACCCAAACAGAGACACTACGGTTTTGGCAAATTTTCAGGATAATAGAGCAAGAATTTGCCCAAGGTTGTTCCTGAGACTTTTATAGGAATGGAAGTTTTAGTTCTAATGGAATAACAATCACTTAATTTGGAGTTATAAAAATCCAAATATCACAAAAACATCACACGGAGGTTTGATATAATCTAGGCAGAGTTTTCCCCAACAACTAGGGTTCATACAGGATTACTGGATTATACTCAATGCAATTCAATTAATACTTCAACACACATCCATTTTACATTTAAATTATATCAAATATCAATTAAAAACATTAACATGCATCAATTGACACAACATCACAATTCACTACACATGAAAAAATCAAAGGGCATACGATCCCTACCTCTAGTAGAGCAGCCGAGACACCCCAAATCAGATCTTATCCTTGCCATTTTCAATCCTTCTATCCGAAACTTCAAACACAGCAAAGAACACCAATACAACACCTCTTAGTCCATTACACAACCAGCTCAAACCAAAACAGAAATGGAGTAGAAGAAGACCCAACAGAAAGCTAAGTCACACTTACCTTCTTAATCCTTTAATAACCTCTTCAAACCATCCAATGTAGAAATTAGCCAAAGGAAGACAAAATTAAAGAAGAAAGAGGAAGTGAAATCGAGAAAGAGTGGGAAAACAAAGAGAGATAACACTATTTGCATGCAAAACAAGAATGAGGATAGATTTTCCCACTCAAATCACTTTTATTGCATGCACAAGTCCACTTGGTACATCCTCTCAAAGCCACATGTCTATCTTAAGACATATGTCCCAAATCCTTCCAAACTCCTTGCATGACAGCCACATGTCAAAACCCAACTCAAAATCCACTTAAATCCCGCTTAAAATGAACTCCAACTGGCGCGTTCTATCACGCTCGCGATAGAAGCTAAACCATAAATTCTAAAAGAAAAAATTGACTAATCTTCTTTCCAATTCTTACTCTCACCTAAACAATCATTTGAAAGTGTTCTTTCTTATAAATACACACCCATATACATACCAAATCATCATAAATCCTACTAGGGTGTATCCAGGTTGTTATAGACTTAGCTTGAGAGGCTGCTTGTGGATTTTTAGGTCTCTTTCCTTAAGATGAGCCACCTTGTGAGGGATTTTTTCTTTGAGCTCTCTTCCTCTGAATCACTTATGATCTTTCTGCTCTCATAGCCACTTGCATAATATGATAATAACTAACATTCTTAGAAGTCATCATGGAGATCAATAATTCCTTAATCAATTCATGGAGCCCCTCTTCAAAATGTTGACACTAGAATTCTTTAATAAGCACTCCCACCGGTGCATACTTATTGAGTCTGCTAAACTCCTTCCCACACTTCACCACTGATATGGCTCTCTACTTTTTATTCAAAAATTATTTCCACTTTGCTTCCTTATAGGCTTTGGTTGAATACTTATTATCGAATTCTTGAACAAGGAACTCCCAAGTAATTGGATTAGGCAACATTGGATGCCTTAAAACCAATTTCCACCATTCATACACGGGACCTTGTAATAGAGACACCACGCATCCAACTTTCGGCTAGGGGAGAGCATCCAATTTCTTCTAATACTCTTTGCACCCTCTCAATCCAATACTCAGCTTTATCAAACTCATCCAAACTAATACCACAGAAATCTTCAGCCTCATGCTTCCTTAGTAAATCTATCGGAGCTTTGGGGCCAGTCATTCTATCTAGGACTATAACACCCCATAACCACCCTAGTAGAGTGAGCCTTATGTGTGTTTATGTGTGTGTGTGTGTGTGTGTGTGGTTTATTTTGAGCATGTGTTAGTGTTATGTAATTAATTTGCTATTATGTTTAATTGGGTTATGTTCTAGTGTTAGTGTGTGTATGGGAGTAGTGTGTGTGTTAGGAGATTAGAATTGGATAAGTTATGAAGAATAAGTGTGGGTTGTGCTGTCACACCCCTTTTGCCCCCTAGTAGAATGAGCCATATGTGTGTGTATGCATATGTGTATCTTAGCATGTGTTTTAAGGGCATTTTGATAAAAAGGCATGTTTTATGGGTTTTGTTAGCATGTGGTGCATGTATGTTATTAGGATGTATACTAGTTGGGTTGCATTTGGGTATGTTGCTCACATGCTTGTAGGGTGTGAGTAAGTTGGGTTTGCATTGTGTATGTGCATAGCATGTGGTTAGGGTGTGAGTGGTTGATTTCCACCAATGGGAAAGTGACACCTATCTAGGGTTAGGAAAAGAAAAAGGGAAAGAAAAAAGGAAAGAGGGAATTCAGGAAACTAAATCTTCATTCCCATTTCCCACTTCCGCACTCTCTTCTTCTTTTTTTTTTCTCTTTCCCCGAGGAGCTCTAGTTTGGGGTTTCAGGCATTAGTGGGAATCGATCATCTGTTGCACTCTAATTTGGTAAGTTTTCTAGCATTTCTTCGTTGTGGTTCTTCCTTGTTCATCTTCTTCATCTTCTTCTTTGCATTTTCTGGGTTTAGATTGATTTAGGGTTTGCTTTGTTTTGTGTGTTCTTCGATTGTGATGTTAGTTGAGCCTCCCCGTGACCCTAAGGGCAAGGAGAAGGTTGGTTGCAGTGGATCTAAGTGAATAGGAGCTAAGGAGTTACAGGTTTGGGATTATTTTTATATGTGTTGAGTGTTTTATGATTTTTGGTGGTTAGAATTAATTAGATGATTATGTACGTTTTTGCATGATTGGCTTTGTATCTCAGGTGGGAAAGGTAAATTGGAGGTTGATGTTATGGTTTAAATGTGTGAATTGTGATGTGTGTGGTTTTGGGTTCGGAATTGGAGTGAAAGTCTGCGATTTTTGGAAATTCCAGAAGTCACACGGCTGTAAGGCCTTAGCTCACCGCCGTGTGGATCGAGGAAACCTTTAGAAATTGCAAGGCCATAGTTTTACACGGCGGTAAGGGAAGGACCATACCGCCGTGTAAAATGCTACTGCCCAGATATGTTTTTGAGCTGTGAGTTTCACACGGCGGTATGGGTTTCCCTTACAACCGTGTGAAACGCCTTTGGAGCTGTGTAAGACATCTTACACGGATGTAAAGAACATTCCATACCGCCGTGTAAAATGCTTCTTTCCAGCTGTGTTGGACATGTTACATGGCAATATGGACTAAGCCATAGCCCCGTGTAAACTGTCTTACACGGCGGTATGGATTGACCATACCGCCATGTAAAACGCTTCTGTCCTCCTTATGCAAATTTCTGACTTCTTTCCTTTTCACTCCTTTTCCACTTGTGTTTGGTTTCAATTATTAATTAGTGTTATTTTATCTATCTAACATCATTTAATTGTGTGTTTTGCTATGCTAAATTAGTATGTGTTATATGTAATAGTAAAGTGAGTTATGCTCAAGTATGAACTCTATATGTGATGAATATTGGAATGTAAATTGTGTTATGCATGACATGCTAGAGTCTAGTAAGTAGATAGTTAGGCATGCCTAATAGAGTCTTTTAGCTGCAGCCCTCAGTTCAGTTCGGACCCCGATCAGGTCCCCGTTTGGTTCCTCGCGAACCCCTCAGTATTTGGATCTTATTTAAGGTCCCCTCAGTAAAATAATGTGTTAATGATATATGAAATGGCTTTTGATTCATACCCGTAAGGTATGCTATGCGTTTACTCGTTATCCACTTCCTCGAGTCAGCAGATGTTTCGTTGAATTTGCTTTGCTCCGATGCATTCATATAAATGTGATATCTGAATGAGTTCAGTGATGAGACGAACAATCCATTATATGATTATGGTTATGAGCTAGTTGGATGATTGGCTTTATTATGTAAACATGTGTATATGTATATGTTATGCTATGATTATCCGCATATGTCATTTGTGTATGTGATTTGCCTTGACGACCATTGTGAGTGGCCGTCCATATCATATGTGTGTTTCCCCACTACTCGTTTATCGCTTAGCACGGTGTTCTTACCCGTGCAAGTGCGGAGGATATTTTTCTTTTAGAGAGTCGTCGCCAGTTAAGCCAACACAGGAGGGTTAGTGTTAGGGCTTTAGTCTTTTGTAGTAGGATGATTCTTTTTTGTAATAGAACTCTCTTATATCTTTTGATAGATTCCATATATGTATTAATCTTTTGGGATATGTAATCTTTTGTATTTTCAGCAAGTTGATCAGAACAGTAATGTAATGGATATCGTTATATTAATGCATGATCAGTTGTTCCATATTTTGTTTGCAAAGTTTTTAATTACCCTGTGTTTATGTATGTATGCCTTAGATGAATGTATGATTTGTACTGTACTTGTGTGGTAGCACCTTGACTCATACGGCATCTCACTCCTTATCGGATGGGATCGCCTACATATGGGTAGGGGTGTTATAGTTTTTTGTATCAGAGCCTGGTTTAGGCATTTCTGGGTGTTGTTGTTGTGTTGTTGTGCATAGATGTGTATATGTCTAGACCTATGTTGACTGATGCGGTTGTCCTCTTATTTGTTTTAGATGGCTTCTAACTCTGTTCGTGGATCACTTGAGGAGTCCGCCGAGAGTGTGAACCCTCAAGCTGTGGATCCTTCGATTTTTGTGTCGGCTTAACATGCTAGGGTCTAGCCCGAAGCCGCTGCCATGCCTTTCGAAGCTATGTTCAGGCTATCACAGGACATGGCTAGGGTCTTGGAGAGAGTGACTGCTCCTAGAGCCCCTATAGAGAATTTGAGAAGGGCAGGTGTTGAAGACTTCTACGGCACAGGTTTAGATGAGTCAGAGTTGGCTGAGAAATGGGTGGACAAAGTGAAGCGGGCTTTGAGGGAAATCCGATGTCCTCCTGACCAGCAGGCAGAATGTGCAGTGGCATTACTGCAAGGGTCCTCTTATGAATGGTGGGAATTGGTTTGTAGGCATCCTCAGCTACCTGATCCGATTACCTGGGATTTCTTTGAGGGAGAGTTCACGAAGAAGTACATAACTCAGACCTTTAAGGATGCTAGATGGGCACAGTTTTTGAGCTTGAAGCAGAGGGCTTTGTCAGTTTTAGAGTTTAAGAAAGAGTTCAACCGGTTGTCTAGGTATGCCCCAGTAGGTATTATGACTTATGAGTTCAGATGCCGTCATTTTGAGGCAGGGTTGAATGAGTCCTTGAGGGTTATGTTGATTTCTTTGATGAGCACTCCTGGGGTGAATTACTACCAGATAGTAGATGTTGCTATGAAGGCGGAGCGATCAGAGTCTGTGCTGAGAGAGAGGGCTCAGAGGAGGAACCCTTCTCGTGGAGGATCTTCTTCTTCATCCTCGGGTAAGAGATCAGGGAACCCGCAGGATGAGTCATCATCTGGTCCAGCCACTAGAGGTAGGAGATAGGGTTCTGTAGCTGTGTAAGGTTCTGGTAGAGGTGGTAGACCTAAGCCTATGTCAGTATGTCCCCATTGCAGTAAGACTCATCGGGGTGAGTGTAGGTGGCTCACTGGTGGCTGTTTCCTGTGTGGGAGCACTGAACATCTTCTGGCCAGTTGTCCGAGGTTATATGAGGTTCCAGGTTCACAGAGAGAGGCTAGTAGAGTTGGTTCGATTGCTACACAGGCTACTCGTGGTAGAGGTAGGGGTAGAGGTCGGGGCGGTCGACCTAGAGAGGATGCTGCATCAGAGACAGTGGAGCGTTAGTTGCCAGTCATAGCCAGAGCTTATGTTGTGAGAGCCAGAGAGGAGCAAGATGCGCCTGATGTTGTTGTTGGTAAGTTCCTACTCCATGACACTGAATTGTATGCTATAATTGACCCTGGATCCACACACTCATATTTGTGCACAGATAAGATTGTTGGTAAGCTGCATGTGGTTGATCAGTTAGATTATGAGATATGTGTGACCAGTCCATTAGGGCATAGTGTCAGTGTGAGTAGAGTTTATAAGAATTGTCCTTTGTTAGTTGAGGGAGTTGTGTTTCCAGCGGATTTGATTGAGTTGCCTTTCATAGAGTTTGATCTGATTCTGGGTATGAACTGGTTGGGTAAGCATCGAGCTGTGGTTGATTGCCATAGGAAGACCATGGTGCTTCGGGATAGAAACCGATCTCCTGTGTTTGTGAAAGGTCTGGATGCTAGTTCCTTGAATAACGTGATTTCTGCAATGCAAGCCAAGAGGTTTATCAGAAAGGGTTGTGAGGCTTTCCTAGCGATTGTGTTGGATTCCAAGAGGGATCAAGTTCAGATTGAGAATATCCCTGTTGTGCGGGAGTTTAGTGATGTGTTGCCGAGCGAGCTACCTGGTTTGCCTCCTGAGAGAGAGGTGGAGTTGTCCATAGAGATTATGCCGGGTACCACACCCGTATCAAAAGCACCTTATCGGATGGCTCTTGTAGAGTTGAGAGAACTCAAAACTCAGCTACAAGAGCTATTGGATAAGGGGTTTATTCGACCCAGCATATCTCCATGGGGAGCTCCGGTTTTATTTGTCAAGAAGAAAGATGGATCTTTGCGGATGTGTATTGATTATACGCAAATCAATAAGGTCACAGTGAAGAACAAGTATCCTTTACCTAGGATTGCGGATTTGTTCGATCAGCTTAGAGGTGCAGGTGTTTTCTCAAAGATTGATCTTCGGTCAAGGTATTATCAGCTTCGGGTTAGAGATGAGGATGTGGTTAAGACTGCATTCCAGACTCGGTATGGCCACTATGAGTTCCTTGTGATGCCGTTTGGATTAACCAATGCTCCAGCGGCATTCATGGATTCGATGAACAGAGTGTTTAGGCCATACTTAGATCGGTTTGTAGTGGTGTTTATAGATGACATCTTGGTGTATTCCAAGGATGAGATTGAACATGAGGAGCATCTCCGGTTGGTTTTGCAAGTATTGAAAGAGCATCGGTTGTTTGCTAAGCTTAGCAAATGTGATTTTTGGCTTTGGCAAGTGTCATTTCTGGGTCACATTATTTCGGCTAGAGGTATTCAGGTGGATCCGGCCAAGATTGAGGCGATAGTTGATTGGAAAGCGCCTAGGAATGTTCTGGAAGTGAGGAGTTTTCTCGGTTTGGCGGGTTACTATCGTCGGTTTGTTAAGGGTATTTTAGTGATTGCCGCTCCGATGACTAGATTGTTGAGGAAAGGGGTCAGATTTGAGTGGTCAGATCGATGCCAGACTTGTTTTGAGCAGGTGAAGAAGTTGTTCGTTGAGGCTCCTATACTTACTCAACCCATCTCGGGTAAGGAGTTTGTCATGTATAGTGACGCCTCAGGTATCGGTCTGGGGTGTGTACTGATGCAGGAAGGTAAGGTTGTGGCTTATGCTTCTCGGCAGTTGAAGCCACATGAGAGGAATTATCCGACTCATGATTTAGAGTTAGCGGCTATGGTTTTTGCTTTGAAGATTTGGTGCCATTACTTGTATGGAGAGAAATGTAGGATATTTACGGACCATAAGAGCTTAAAGTATTTTCTCACGCAGAAGGAATTGAACATGAGACAGCGCTGTTGGCTTGAATTGTTTAAGGACTACGACTGCATTGTGGATTACCATCCTGGTAAGGCCAATGTAGTCGCTGATGCTCTGAGTCGGAAGTCAGTTTCAGCCTTATTTTTGAGACGGTTTAGATGGAGGTTTGATTCAGATGGAGCTTTTATTGCTCAGTTGCGTGTGAAGCCTACCTTGAGACAGAAGATTGTGGATGCTCAGAGGGTTGATGAGAGGCTACAGCGGATTGTGCAAGAGGTCAATTTGGGCAGGTAATCAGATTTCTCAGTTCGGGATGGAGTGTTGATGTATGGGAACCGCTTATGTGTGCCAGAGGATGAGGATTTAAAGAGACAGCTTCTAAGTGAAGCGCATGGTACAGTTTTCACCATGCATCCGGGCAGTGACAAGATGTATCGGGACATGAGGCAGTTCTATTGGTGGTCAGGTATGAAGAGGGACATCATGGACTTTGTATCCAAGTGTTTGACCTATCGGCAAGTAAAGGCCGAGCATCAAGTTCCTTTGGGATTGCTTACGCCTTTGTCCATCCCCGAGTGGAAATGGGATGACATTGCCATGGATTTCGTTTCTGGTTTTCCGTTGTCACAGAGGAAGCATGATTCTGTATGGGTGATTGTGGATAGGCTTACGAAGTCAGCTCACTTCTTGCCTGTGAGAGTGGACTATTCGATGGACAAGTTAGCCAGTATCTATGTGGATGAGATAGTTCGGTTGCATGGAGTGCCTTTGTCCATAGTATCCGATCGGCAGAAGTCTTATGCCAACTTGAAGAGGAAAGATGTGCAATTTGAGGTTGGGGACAAGGTCTTTCTTAAAGTTTCGCCTTGGAGGAGAGTGCTTTGGTTTGGTAAGAAAGGCAAGCTTAGTCCTCGCTTCATTGGACCTTATGAGATTTTGGCTAAGGTTGGTCCGGTATCCTATAGATTGGCTTTACCGATGGAGTTGGTGAAGTTGCACGATGTGTTCCATGTTTTGATGCTTCGTCGATATCGATCAGATCCTTCACATGTGTTATCGGTTCAAGATGTGCAAGTTCAACTTGATTTTTCATACGATGAGGAACCGAGACCCATCTTAGCCCGAGAGGTGAGACAATTAAGAAGTAAGCAAATTCCTTTGGTAAAGGTGTTGTGGAATCATCATAGAGTCGAAGAAGCGACTTGGGAACCAGAAGAGTCGATGAGAACTCAGTATCCGCATTTGTTCAGTTCAGGTGAGAATTTCAAGGACGAAATTCTTGTTAGTAGGGGAGAGTTGTCACACCCCGTTTGCCCCCTAGTAGAATAAGCCATATGTGTGTGTATGCATATGTGTATCTTGGAATGTGTTTTAAGGGCATTTTGATAAAAAGGCATGTTTTATGGGTTTTGTTAGCATGTGGTGCATGTATGTTATTAGGATGTATACTAGCTGGGTTGCATTTGGGTATGTTGCTCACATGCTTGTAGGGTGTGAGTAAGTTGGGTTTGCATTGTGTATGTGCATAGCATGTGGTTAGGGTGTGAGTGGTTGATTTCCACCAATGGGAAAGTGACACCTATCTAGGGTTAGGAAAAGAAAAAGGGAAAGAAAAAAGGAAAGTGGGAATTCAGGAAACCAAATCTTCATTCCCATTTCCCACTTCCTCACTCTCTTCTTCTTTCTTTTCTCTTTCCCCTAAGAGCTCTAGTTTGGGGTGTCAGGCATTAGTGGGTATCGATCATCTCTTGCACTCTAATTTGGTAAGTTTTCTAGCATTTCTTCGTTGTGGTTCTTCCTTGTTCATCTTCTTCAACTTCTTCTTTGCTTTTTCTAGGTTTAGATTTATTTAGGGTTTGCTTTGTTTTTTGTGTTCTTTGGTTGTGATGTTATTTGAGCCCCCTCGTTACCCTAAGGGCAAGGAGAAGGTTGGTTGCAGTGGATCTAAGTGAATAGGAGCTAAGGAGTTACAGGTTTGGGATTATTTTTATATGTGTTGAGTGTTTGATGATTTTGGGTGGTTAGAATTAATTATATGATTATGTACGTTTTTGCATGATTGGCTTTGTATCTCAGGTGGGAAAGGTAAATTGGAGGTTGATGTTATGGTTTAAATGTGTGAATTGTGATGTGTGTGGTTTTGGGTTCGGAATTGGAGTGAAAGTCTGCAATTTCTGGAAATTCTAGAAGTCACACGGCGGTAAGGCCTTAGCTCACCGCCTTGTGGATCGAGGAAACCTTCAGAAATTGCAAGGCCGTGGTTTTACACGGTGGTAAGGGAAGGGCCATACCGCCATGTAAAACACTACTGCGCAGATATGTTTTTGAGCTGTGAGTTTCACACGGCTGTATAGGCTTCCCTTACAGCCATGTGAAACGCCTCTGGAGCTGTGCAAGACATCTTACACGGTGGTAAGGAACATTCCATACCACCGTGTAAAATGCTTTTGTCCAGCTGTGTTGAACATGTTACACGGCAGTATGGACTAAGCCATACCCCCGTGTAAACTGTCTTACACGGCGGTATGGATTGACCATACTACCGTGTAAAACGCTTCTGTCCTCCTTATGCAAATTTCCGACTTATTTCATTTTCACTCCTTTTCCACTTGTGTTTGGTTTCAATTATTAATTAATGTTATTTTATCTATCTAACATCATTTAATTGTGTGTTTTGCTATGCTAAATTAGTATGTGTTATATGTAATAGTAAAGTGAGTTATGCTCAAGTATGAACTCTATATGTGATGAATATTGGAATGTAAATTGTGTTATGCATGACCTGCTAGAGTCTAGTAAGTGGATAGTTAGGCATGCCTAATAGAGTCTTTTAGCTGTAGCCCTCAGTTCAGTTCGGACCCCAATCAGGTCCCCGTTTGGTTCCTCGCGAACCCCTCAGTATTTGGATCTTATTCAAGGTCCCCTCAGTAAAATAATGTGTTACTGATATATGAAATGGCTTTTGATTCGTACCCGTAAGGTACGCTATGTGTTCGATTCGTGCCTGTAAGGTACGCTATGCGTTTATTCGTTATCCACTACCTCGAGTCAGCAGGTGTTTCGTCGAATTTGCTTTGCTCGGATGCGTTCATATAAATGTGATATTTGAATGAGTTCAGTGATGAGACGAACAATCCGTTATATGATTATGGTTGTGAGCTAGTTGAATGATTGGCTTTATTATGTAAGCATGTGTATATGTATATGCTATGCTATGATTATCCGCATATGTCATTTATATATGTGATTTGCCTTGACGACCATTGTGAGTGGCTGTCCATATCATATGTCATTTATATATGTCGCTTAGCACGGTGTTCTTACCCGTGCAGGTGCGGAGGATATTTTGCTTTGGGAGAGTCGTCGCCAGTCAAGCCAACACAGGAGGGTTAGTGTTAGGGCTTTAGTCTTTTGTAGTAGGATGATTCTTTTTTGTAATATAACTCTCTTATATCTTTTGATAGCTTTCGCATATGTATTAATCTTTTGGGATATGTAATCTTTTGTTTTTTCAGCAAGTTAATCAGAACAGTAATGTAATGGATATCATTATATTAATGCATGATCAGCTGTTCCCTATTTTGTTTGCAAAGTTTACAATTACCCTATGTTTATGCATGTATGCCTTAGATGAATGTATGATTTGTACTGTAATTGTGTGGTAGCACCTTGACTCATACGGCATCTCACTCCTTATCGGATGGGATCGCCTATGTATGGGTAGGGGGTGTTACATGTGCTTTCCCTTTTGAGAGAGTGACATGTGGCATGAGAGAAGATAAGTATTGGGAAAAAGGGAGAGGGGTTTCAGCTGGGTTTCTTTTTTTCTTCCCGTTCTTTCTTCTTGTCGCTCTTTCCCGTCACTTTGCTTCCCTCTTCCTCGTTCCCTACTCTTTCTTGAATCCTTCATTCTAACTGTAAGTTTTAGTCAATTGTTGGGTAGCTCTAAGCTGGTGTTAGAGTACTTCTAGAGAACCTAAAGGCAAAGAGATAGTGAGTTGGAGTGGAGCTCTTTGAGTTGGAAGTTCAGAAATTTCAGGTTTGGGAAATTCTGCTCATTTGTGTTTGTGTGTGAGAATTTCAGTGAATTGAATTTAATTGCTATAATTGATGAAGTTTAATATGCGTAATTGAATCTAAATGTTATGTATTTTATGCATGTTGAGTTGAGATTTTTAATTGATGCATAATTTATTCTATGAATGAGTTGGTTGAATTGTTAGGGTTATTGATGTTTTATATGGTTTGAGTTTTTGGTGTGGTGATTGGAGGTAGTAATGATGGTGTCTTGCGGATTTGAATGTCAATTGTTAGGGTTTAAGTTGATTTTGAGTTGAGGTAAGTTTGTGGAGTTTAAAGTCAAGTTTTGGAGTGTGAAAGTTGTGTGTTCTGTTTTGGGGTCTGTCACGTTACACGGCGATAAGGGCCATACCATACCGCCGTGTGACTGTTACACGGAGGTATGGCTTTAGCAATACCACCGTGTAAATGTATTCTGCCCGCCATACCGCCTTGTAAATGTATTCTGCCCTGGGTGGGTTTTTGAGCTGGGCATGTCACACGACGGTAAGGTTTTTCCTCACCCCCGTATGAAATACTTTACACGGTTGTATGGGGAAATCAATACCGCCATGTAAGCCGGTTTTGTCCCCTTTTTCTCAAAATTTTCAACTATCTCTTTTTCAATTATTTTTTCTCTGTTTCGGGTTCTTTATACTTATTTGGGTGTTTCTAATTCGCAAATGATATAAAATGGTATTTTTAACTTAGCCGAATAATAAGTATTGGGAGTTGTATTGTATGATGTATTTTGTTGAAGGAAATTGAGTTAGATATGTTCTATTTGATGATTATTTAAAGTTAATGGTATGTATAATTGTATATTATACTTTGGAACATAACTTGCATGATGCATGACCTGCTAAGTCGAATAAGTGGATAGTTAGGCATGCCTAATAGAGTTAGTATAGCTGTAGCCAGTGTATGATTTGGACCCTGATCAGGTCCCCCGACCGGATCTTCGTGATCCTTCTGTCTTGAATCTTGTTTAAGGTCCCACGCGAAATGTTTTTGAAATAAAATGAAAAGATTATTTTGATACCTTCGGGTATCCATGTGTTAGGAAAGTATTATTGATACCCTCGGGTATCCACGCGTACTCATTATCCACTATTTTGATAAAGCAGGTGCAATAGTGTTATCATATGTGAATTCTGAAATATTGAGTATTGGAATGAGTCCTATACAATATGCAAACTTGGGAATAATATGATTATAGTGATGTTGTGCTTTGATTTAATTTATGAAATCTTAACATTTGAATGTGCCATTAGCTTGTGATTATTTGTTGACACCACTGTGAGTGGTCGTTGTGCATCTTTGTTTTCCCCACTAAGCGATTCTGCTTAGCACGGGTATTTTATCCGTGCAGGTGTGGAAGTTTTAGGAGTATCTGAGCAGGGTGTTCCGCATCAGTTGGGCCGACACAACCAGAAGATAGAGATGTTGTAGTGTAGAGCTCTGTGTCCTTTTTGTATTTGTAATAGTTGTTTACCTTTGAGCATTGTAAAGAATATTTTGTAGATCTTTTGATACTAGCTATATGTAATTGTTCAGTTGTGCTGAGGCACTTTTGTATCTTTTTGTTTTTTTGTTGAAATATGTAAAAATTACCTATCTTATATCAATGAACGGCAATCTTTCGTTGTACAGCTTATTCTTTGATAATTTATGGAATTTTAATTTATTCGGTTATCGATGTGATTGGTATGCATGTATTTTCTTAGTTTGAGCATCTGTGTGTGGCAACCCTCATCTATCGGGGACCTTCATCCTCTTCGCAGGGTGAAGTTCTCTACGTATAGGTAAGAGGTGTTACAAAGACCTTCACCATGTCTTGTGTTATCTTAATAAAATCTTCCACTGGCACAACTGGAACATCATGTTCCTCTCAAACCGGCTCAGCTGGACCACAAACAGATGAATCTTGATCCAAAGGGTAAACACTTTCGGCTATTTCTTTAACCGCTTCCTGGGATGGATCCATCTCTAAGCTATAAAATACAAGGACATCTGCATTTAGCTAACACTTATCTATACATGTTTTTATTCTACAGTTGTCTAGAATCGCCTAAACCTAGGCTCTGATACCAATAAATATAACACCCCTTATCCATACATAGTGAACTACATCTTTATAAGATGTGTCACCATGACTAATAAGGGATGTTACTCAAACAACATGCAATTAGGAATCAAAGAACTCTATCCACACATGAAAAATTCTTTGATGTTTGTTAATGACAAACATTCCATTCATTGGGTACATATAACTTTTCTTGCGCATCAATTTAAAATCATCCACACCATATAAATTACATCATCATATAATTTCATATATACAACATTACATGATAACTTTAAATATACAGCTCTGTAATTTTAAATACCATAATTTACAACGTTACATCCCATAAATTATAACTATAATAATATACCAGGATATAAAACCTACAAAAAAAGATGTTTTCCCTTATTGTGTTGGTTTTTGGGGATGCGAGTTTGTCCCTCCAAAATTGTTGTCACCTATACCTGCATGGATGGAAACCCGTGCTAAGCACAAAGGCTTGGTGAGGAAACATGAAATGACACCTCATAGGGGTCACCAATGCATAGTACATGCATATGAAACATACTTATGATATAACTAAATGAAACCATATGCAAAAAATGAAATAACAGTTATAATTAAACACGAATAAAGCTCTATACATTGAACCATATTCAAATATCTCAATTTATTTAATACTTTTCTTTACTTGCATATTGTCTGCACTTTCCTAGTAGTGGATAACAGGTTGAACTCATAGGTACAATTACATTCTTATCGCATACACATAGGGATCTAAATACGATCAATAAACACATAGGGATCCATTACGACCAAAAACGCATAGGGACCTAAACGGGGTCCAAAAGCATAGGCTGCAGCAACAGTAGAACCCTCCAGGCATGCATATCTATCCACAACTTGATTATTGCAGGCTCTTAGTTTAAACTATATTCATTGCATTAACCACACATATCATCATGTTCAACAATAATCAATGATATTTCATACCTTACTAATGATCCTTTCCAGTTTGTTTTATTTTCCCAACCGTTATTCAAATTTCTTGCCAGTTAGAATGAGTGGACATCAAAAATCATCTTAAATAAAAGGAGCATACTAATATATAAAGAAAAGTTGGGAGGGTCATACGGCGGTCAAGAAATCCTCACCACCATATGAACTAGGACACAAGCTCTAAATTGAAAGCAGAATGCCTTTACGCAGCGGTCAAAAAATTTCACACAACAGTCAGCAGTTCCTGACAGCCATGTAAATAGAGGAATCTAAAAGATTCAAAAAAATGATATCCATAATGGCTTTACACGGTGGTAAAACATTTTACAAGGTGGTAAGGGCTATCACACGGTGGTCAGGAATCTCTAACCACCGTGTGACCTTAGTTTTAGGCCAAATTAATGGGACAAAACTATTTTACATGACGGTCAAGAAATCCTTACTGCCATGTAGCCCTATTTTAATGCTTATAAACCCAGAATTCAATAAGGTCACAGACTTGACTTAACTTGTCTACTCTAAATGGACGGGTTAATGTCCTTTTTAGGCAGAGTCGGGTTAATGTCCATTTTAGGCAGAGTCCCCTCCTACAAATTTGTTCCCCTAGATGTTAAATTTCCTATGGAATAAATTTTAGGTCCATTGGACATCTAAAACTCCAAATATAGCTTACACAATCCAAACTATCCTTATTAGGGTGGCTAAACCCCTAAATTAGGTTTAAACTCATTTTAGAAGATGTAGAGCTAGAATCAGCGCAAGGCTATTTCTAGCAAATATGCAGATTTACATTTTAAATTTACAACCCAATAAAAATCATGCCATTTAGAGTTCTGTAACTCAACTTATACCCAAAACAACTACTAGGGGTTAGGCAAAAATTTGGGCAGAGTTTCCGTTAAAACTCATCATGCCCCAAGTTTAACCAGTTCAACTCAAATCACAACAATTCCTTCCCAAATCAATTATACACAATTTAGTTCAATAAAATTATCAAATTACATGCAATAAATATTAAATTTCCCAAACCTTTCTCTATGACTCTTCCTTGGCTTCAATTTGCTCTACCTTCAACCACCTTCTCTTTTTCTTTATCTCCAATGGCTTTCTCCTCTACAATAAGTGTCATAAGTCATCAATTGCATAAAATTCATAATTCTCAATCTCAACCACAGTAGAAAAGAGGAGAAGAAAATAACTCCCAATTTACCTCTTTAAACTTGCACACACACTTTTGAAATAATTATCTAACTTGAGTGGCAATAGAGCAATAATCGAATGGAGGTTTGAATGAGTTTATGGAGGGAAGGAGATGGCTGAAATGCAAAAGAAAGAGGGGCAAATGTTTTGCTCCCTCAATCCAATGTCTCTCATTACTTTTAAAGCCATGCCTATCCCTTCTTTTCCCTCTTTACTTCCTATCCATCCAATTATCACTCTATGATTGGTCCTCTCTATAAGTTTTTCTTCTAGTCCTTTGACTAACTTAAAATCATGCATTAACCTCTTAGATTAACTTATTTCATGCATTAACCTATAAAGCAACTTATTTCATGCAATTTAATCCTTAAGTATAAAATGACAATTTTAACCCCAACTTTTCGATTAATACCGATTATGTCCCAAAAACTAATTCTTAAATAATTACATAACTTAGGCCACTCTCATACCCCAAGGATGTTTAAAATGATTAGAGCATAAGTCGGGGCCTTAAAGGATCTTAAAAAGATCGAAGCAATCTTACAGTGGAGGACACCTAAGAATGTTACGGAGGTCAGGAGTTTCCTGGGTTTAGTGGGATACTACATAAAATTTGTGAATGATTTTTCCTCAATTGCAGTGCCGCTGACTCGATTGTTACAGAAGCATGTCAAGTTCGATTAGAGTGACAAATGTTAAAAAAGCTTTGAGAAGCTTAAGATCATGTTAACAAAAGCTCCAGTGTTAATTTAACCTGAGTCTGACAAGCATTTTATGATCTATAGTTATGCCTCCAGGAACGGTTTAGGCTATATCTTGATGTAGAAAGGCAAGATGATTGCATATGCCTCCCGACAGCTCAAGACTCATGAGAAGAAATATCCTACACATGATCTTGAGCTCATAGTCATTGTATTTTCCTTAAAGATTTGGAGATATTACTTGTATGGCGAGAAATGCTATATTTATACATATCATAAAAGTCTAAAATACCTGCTTACACAAAAGGAGCTCAATTTAAAACAGAGATGTTGGCTTTAGCTTATAAAAGATTATGATTGTTTCATTGACTATCACCCAGGAAAGGCAAATGTAGCTGCAGCTGCTTTGAGTAGGAAGTTTGGAGCAATAATAGCAGAAATGCTAGTGAAACCAAATTTCCTTCAGCAAGTGAAAGCTGTACAGAAAAAAGATGATCGTTTATCTACCATAATGGATTGAGTGAAAGATGGCAGTGAAAGTAGTTATACTTTTGGGGCTGAGGGCAGCTTATATTTTGAACAGAGATTATGTGTTCATGATCAAGCTAAATAGAAGAAAAATATCTTGACAGAAGTGCATCATAGCAGTTATGTAATGCATCTAGGCTGTAATAAAATGTATCAGGATTTGAAAGCTTCGTTTTGGTGGCCTGGCACGAAGTGGGATGTGTCAAAATTTGTAAGCAAATGTTTAATTTGCAACCAAGTGAAAGCGAAGCATTAGGTTCCTGCAAATTTGCTTCAACCTATCTCTATACTAGAATGGAAGTGGGACAGAGTGACCATGGATTTTGTAACTAGGTTTCCACCGACAAGAAAGAGACATGACACCATTTGTTCAATTGTTGATAGGCTTACTAAGTAATCTCATTTCTTACCAGTTCAATTTGATTACCCACTGACCAGATTGTTGATAGGCTTACTAAGTCATCTCTTTTCTCCACTCAGTTCATGCTTCAACCTCTCACTTCTCTTCAGCAAGAAGAAACTCCTATTAAAGCTTTTGACACTGATGGAAATGCCATCTATGCTTACAAAAGAGATGGTCACTGTTACTGGGATAACTATGATTGTTATTGTTGTTATCAAGCCTCACTTGAAGCTGAATTAGACGATGATGATCTCAAATGGAGATGAAGGAAAGCCAAGAAGAAAATATCTTCTGAAGCCCCATTTCAAGATCATCTTGATGAAGATAATAATCCTTCAGTTGGTATACTTGGACAACAATCAAGAAAATATGATTATGCTGTTTAATACACTGCACCACCACATTTAAAACCATCATCTCCACCTCCACCTAAACCTTTTTAGAAACAATACTATCAACCTTGTGCAACCTCCTCCCTTGTTTGGAAGCCTAAACCTGTCCAATCTCTACCAACTGTATTCATGTACCAACCAACTAGCACATATATAGATGAATTCCCAACACTCCAACAAACCACAAATCCCAATACAAAGATTCGTAACACCCCTTTTGTTAAATTACCTGGTGTGTTTGTTGAAGGAATCCCCATATCTATTCAACCAGTTGAAGCAGTTCTTAATTGGCAATCAGAGAATGCTCTAGCCCAAAATAAAGTTCTTCACAAGATAGATACTAAAGTTGATCATGTTTTAGAAACTTTAGACTCTCAGATCACAAATCAGAATGCTACTACTTACCAGTTACTTGTAAGGTTACAGAATCAAGTTACTGACCTAGATAGACAGCTCATTGCCTCTATTGCTCAGCGATTCTATGATTCCACCTTTCAAGAAAAAGCATCTGAAGTTACCCGTTTAAAGGCAGAAATTGCAACAATTAAAAGGGATCTAGCTAGAACAACAACTCTAGCTCCTCCCACTATGTCCTTCCCTTTTTATAATCCCAACCTCACTCCATTTAACCACCAACCTCTTATCCAAGTTTCACATTTTTCTGAACCTTCACAAGCAGATCTTGATAGTTTAGGTTATTCTCATAAACTGTTCATTTAGCAACAGCTTCGTAAATAACCTAAAAGATCTACAATCTCAGCTCCAACGATAACCACCTCTTCCTTCACTCAAACAACACCTTCAACCTCTGAACCATCAATACCAATTGCTCCAACCCCAGACACCAAACAAAAAGGAATTGTAATTTCTGAACCACCTGAACCACCTTCATCCCATATGATCCAACCATCTGAAAGCACAAATGCTCTCATTGATTCCTTAAAATAGAAAGCAATGTAAATTGCCCCTACTATTTTATCTGCCACTCTTAATGATGATCTCCCAGAATCATTTGAAGAAAATTCTATTTATTGAAAAGATGAAGAACCATATCCAAAACATTTTCCCATCTATATGGCAGATCGCCCTGATGAAAGAACAATAACTCACCAGTATCATGCTGATAAACCTGATGATGGGGCAAAAAGTAGACTACCTCATACAGGACAACCAACTTCAGGACGTTGGTTCAAGTTCGAAGATATTCCTCACCAGAAATGGAGAGATCGAATCCAAGAGTTCTATGCTTGGCTTGAATTACAGATCAGGCGACCTGAAGTCACCCTGTTAAAACTAGTCTTTATTGAATTTTCTTCCCATTTCATTAGAAGACTTCGTGATTGGTTTGTTCGCCTGGATGAATATTCCAAACTCCAATTTCTTTGTTATGAGTCTATTGCTTATGTGTTGCAAAAAATTCATACTGAATTTATTGGCAATGCTACTGATTTTGAAGAAACTGCTCGTGATGATTATTTCAGAATGAAGTGTTGCTCTCTCATTCGAAAAGATCTTGACAAGCACTATAAAAGAATGTCAAAAGTCTTTTATATGATGAATGGTGCTAATGATCCAAATCTAAAACTAGGATTTTTGTCCTCTATTCCTGAACAATTGGCTGATAGTACTATGTACTTGATCAAAGAACAAGGGATTTAGTTGAATTCCCTTTCTTTCAGAAAAATATTCCAAAAGGTGCTCATGGCCCTTAATCGTCTTTGTACCTCGCAGAAACTGATCAAAGATACAATCAATAAAAGGAAAAGATCCATAACTCAAAGCTGTATGCAGACAACCAGATTTGGAGATTAAGTGTTTTTCGAAGAAAGATTGCTCTTGTAAACCACGCAAGCAGTCTATGTTTCCCAAGAAATCTCATCGAGTTTATCCTCCAAGAAGGAAAAGGAAAATTCGATTATCAAGACAAAAATGATTCAAATAGAAAGGAGACAGATGCTATGCCTGTGGTAAGAAAGGACAATTTGCAAAATTCTATCCTAAAAAAAAGAAGTCCCAGAAGTTTATTCAGCAAGTTCAACATGTAACACCCCAAATCGGGCCATGTTGGAAATCACATGCTATTCAGATAATTAAGGGTATGTTCATAATTGTGCAAGTGGAATTGGAAGTTATTGTTGAGGACCAAATCGAAAAGGAATTAAAGTTGGGGAAAAGAAATATTTTGTTTAGTGAGCATTTAGCAGTTGTCAAGGATCCAAGAGAGATTTACCAAGGACTAAAGGGATATAATGCAAAGATTTTTATTTTGAGCCAATAAGAAGTTGACACCTAGCAAGAGTTGGTGTGGGCATTAAATTAGAAAGAAAGAAAAAGGTAAAAGAAAGAGAGAGAAAGCAAAAAATTCTGCTTTCCCGTTCTCCACTCTCTCTCGGCTTCTCTTCCTCCTTTCTTCTTCATTTTCTGCCTTACCTTCTTGTTCTTCTTGGCTAGTTTTTTTTGCGAGATTGTGGGTGTTTTTGGTAGAGTTTGGGAGCTGGATTGAAGAGGTAAGTGTTTGGTTTTGGTTGCTTGTATGCTAGTTTTCTTCATCTCTTTGATTTGCTTGAGATTTTAGGAATTTAGGGTTTTGGTTAAGTGAATTTTTGGGTTCTTTGTGAAAGAATTTGGTGTCAAGAAGAAGAGTAAGGACAAAGAAAATGTTCAAGCTTGAAGAAGAGCTGGGTTTTGAGCTTCAAAGAGGTTTGGGAGTTTGCTTTTGATTGTGTTTAGTTTGGGAGTTGTCTTGCCCTTATTTTCATTTTCGGATTATGTGTGTGTCTTGTGTTTTCAATCCTGGAATTTTAGTGTTTTGTATGAGTTAATGCATGTGTAGTTGAATAGTGAAGATGTTTTGAAATACTAGTGTTGTGATGATTTGCAAGTGGGCTTTGAAGTGAAATGGCATGAGTTAGTGTAAGTTTGGTCTAGATGTCCCTGAGCTGCATTGTGTGAATCTAGTTGAATTTCTTATTTAAATTAGTGTAAATTGAGTGTGTATTGATGATAAGCATGTTTTGGAATGCATTTGAGTGATAAGGTAAGTGTTATTGCATTTTTGAATGGTTTTGGGCATGATTGGTTTTGAAAAGTAGGGCATAAAGTGCAATTTTGGGGAAATTTCTCGCTTCTGTCACGAGCATGATAGAGATGGGTAATTCTAGCACTGAGATTTCCAGTGCAAGAGTGCCGTGATCCGAGTCATGAAAGCCCGCACGACTCGGCAAGGCGTCTGGCACTTTCAAGAGTCGTGAAAGTAGTCAGCACGACTTATGAAGCAGGGTATAGTGGTCTTTCACGAGTCGTGCATAAGGACACGACTTGTGAAGGGCCCCCAAGCCAGCACGACTCGACAGCTTGGCTCTATCATGAGTCATGCACATGAGCACGAGTTGTGCACAGCCTCTTGCCCATAGCACAATTTTGGCTTTTATTGCGAGCGCGACCCCATGTCGCGATTGCGACAGAGACTCCCTCCTGCCTGCCCTGTTTTTTTCGAAAATGATTTCCGTTTCTCACTTTGCATGGGTTCTCTCTAGTGCATGGCACATGTTTTGGCTCATATCTTGTCAATATTATTATTTGAGATTTGTGTGAGTGATTAATGTTATGATAATATTTTTGCTTCTTAATTCTGATATGCTTTGAGTAAATGATTGTTGCTCTGCTAGTGTTTTAATTCCTGTGGTTTTGATATTGTCTAGCGTTATTTTTCGATTGAGTGAGTTGAGCCTGAAGTGCCACAGTAGTGGATAGATAAGCATGCTTATAAAGGGATATAAGAGTGGAGCTGCCTAT